>CM044442.1:41877961-41889295 GCA_024363595.1 Xenopus borealis | reverse complement strand
TGCTAGATAAAAAATATCTGGGACATAGTAGGGAGGAGGGAACTTAGGGAAAGCCACATGGAGGAGGTTTAACATTAGGGATGGCTCGGGTAGTAAAGTTTAGGGAGGATGGCGTAGGAAGGACACTTCAAGACAATGAAAAGTATCATCTGAAGGGGAAAGGCAAACAGGGCAGGGAGAAGAGCATGGATTAGGAGGAGTAAGTATGTAACCGCAGTGTGTACTCCAATTTCCAATGGATGTCATAAAATGGACAAAGTATACGTCACTTGTTTCCCTCATGATACACTGCACCTGCTGGGGCTTTCCCTTCCTATTAATTGTCGTCATGGTGTAAATGGAAATCGCTAGTGAAGAAAGCCCAACCTGTCTTGTATATTAGCTGAGTTTCACTTATTACATTAAATTATATCTGCTGCATCCCTCAATAATATGTCTCTTGAAAACCTTACAGGATGCTGGATATCGAGTTCATTCTAATACTGGTTAACAACAAGAAAGGTATTGCTTCCAACTTGACGTGCCTTGGACTTGAAATTGTGAACAATAAAGTATGCGGCCACGCAGTGGCAAAACTAGAACTTATTGGGCCCCACAGCAAATTATTTTTCAGGCCCCCAAAACGTCCAGTGGTTGACCTGTTTTACCAATATTTATTGTAATTGTATATGAATTAGGGCCTTATGGGGCCCCTATAGCTCCTGGGCCCCCCTGCTTCCTCTGTAGTTACGCCCCTGCGGCCATGGTATAAAAGAGTACCTGAAACAATTGAAATTGAAAAATTTTTCTTCATTTCAAAAAACGATTTTTGGTAAAATTATGGAAGTAGATAAGCTTTTTTGGGTTGAAATCCAGCAAGGTTTCCTTAAAGTAATAGTAACACCGTAAAAATACCCCATAAAAATGCATTAAAGTATTTCACAGCAACAAGACTTAGGGGCACTTTACTATTGGTCGAATTTGAGGGTTAATTAACCCTCGAATTTGACCAGTCGAATTTTGGTCGAATTTTAACCCTTCAAATTTGAATATCAAATTTGAAGGGTTTTAGCGAAACTCAAACGATTGAATAAGAAAAATTCGAGCAAACGATTTTAACCGTTCAATCTGATTCTTTTTATTCAATCTGAAAATGCTGAAATAACCCTATGGGAGCTTCCCATAATGTTATACAGCAATTCGGTAGGTTTAATCTGGCGAACTAGGGATTCAAAAAATTTTTTAAAGGGCAAGTAATTTGACCATCGAATATTCGAAGGATTGAAAAGATTTTTATTTGATCTATTCGAATCATTCCATTCAATCGAATTTTTGAAATTCGATGGTCGAAGTGGCCACAAAAATTATACGAAAATTCTAATTTGAATCTTTTTGAAAATTCGATTGAATTTCAAATCATTCACACATTTATTAAATCTGCCCCTTAATGAATCACAATTAGGAACAATGAAAATCACAAACCTAAGATACCATAGACGTCAATGTGAAGTGTATTTGCAGCTTTCAAGCAATTTTTTAACAAGGCTTTTTATATGCAAACATGTATATACATACACAATCCCAAAATTGGTTCAGGATTTAGCTGAATCCAATACTTTTTCGGCAGGATTTGGCCAAGCCAGATGTGAGTTTAGGTCACATGATCAAGGAAATCGCTTGGCATGCATCCTCTCGCCTTAAAGGAGGAGGAAAGTTAAGGAGGCATTTTATTGCCAATAGATTAGCTGTAATAGTGCTAAACTAATATAAGCTAAAATGCTATATTTATTCTATAGAATGTTTTACCATCCCTGAGTAAAAAGCTCTAGAAGCTCTGTGTTTAGGATAGCAGCTGCAGTATAAGCTTGTTGTGACATCACTTCCTGCCTGAGTCTCTCCCTGCTGATTTATAACTCTGGGATCATAGCAGAGAAGGGGGGGAGGAGCAAACAGAGCATGCTCACGCCCCGGGGCAAGGAGGTTTAAGCTGAAGGCAGGAAGTCTGATACAGAAGCCCATGTGTACACAATAGAAAAAAAGAAATGCTGTGTTTCTTTTGACAGTGCACTTAGAGCAGCACTACTTTGAGGTTTTACTGGTATATTTTATCTGGACCTTTCTTATAAGACTTACTTAGTTTTAACCTTTCCTTCTCCTTTAATAGAACATTTTTTACAGAAGCCTGTAGGATTGCACTCTGCTGCAAATTCACTGTGTTCTGTACATGCAGAAACGAAGCAGCCTACCTGCCTCTCCTTAAAATATTCTACAAATCAGGAAGTTATGTAAAATGAGGGGAAACGTAAAATCAGCGTAAAATTGTTGTTTCAATGTATTACTGTGGTGAAGTTGGGGTAGGGTTTTGCAGTACAATTAGTTTTTCCCCACCCAACTGTAGCTGATAGCCCATAATAGGGTCTAACAGATGAAGCGTTACACTCCCATCGAAGAAGCCATTTAATCGCATTACACTGAAAGAAAACGCATTTTTCCATTTAAAATTAATAACAATTAAAGAATTATATTATTATGGAAATTACTTAGAGATGTGATCATGTTTGTGGATGCTAATATTTCCTCTACTAGGTAGAACGGGACATGATCTGGGTGGAAAGGTCTGTGCCTTATGCAGAATTTGGGCAATGACTTGCAGAGCGGGTTATACGCACCAACATCTGAAGGCATCTGGTTAGGCTTCTCTGTACAAATCGCATCAGTAGTGATAGGCAAATCTACCCCGTTTCGGTTCGCTGAAAAATGAGCGAATTTCCAGTGAAATTCGAGAATTGGTGAAAAATTTGTGAAACAAGTTGCGTCTTTTTTTGACACGTGTCGAGTCTTTTTTTTTTTTTTTTTTTTTTAACGCCAGCGAATTTGTGCTGGCATTTCGAGAATTTATTTACCGGCAGCATATGGTGGGAATTTGCCACGAATTCGCACCTGGCGAATAAATTCAGCACTTAGCAGCAGTACCAGAATTCCCAATTCATGGCTGTGTAGAAGTGGGTGAAATAGCAAATTAAATGGTCAAAAGCGTCTGGTATAAGTAATTGTACAAATAATTTTAATCTCCTTTATTTTACAGCTGTTCTCATTCATTGGCTTTGTCTGTGAAGAGATCATTGACCAATGTGAAAATTGTGGCGGCCTCTACTTCTTTGAGTTTGTGAGCTGTAGTGCCTTTTTATTGGCTTTGCTCCTGATTATTGTGTACTGCACGCCATTAAGAGAAAAAGTGAATAGGCAGAGTCTGATCACCATTGTAAGTATATATTTTAACATTTTTTATATATATTTTTTTGCTAATTGATTGATTTCATTTTTGTCAGTTACTTAGAAGGTAGGTGGGTGGGTCTTCTAGTTCATTCTTTGCATTTCTCCAAGTGGTTATCCATCCACCCTCTCGCTACCCAAGCTCCAATACATGCAGTGAAACTATCCTCTCTATTTACCTATTGGAGTTTATCCAATACTCAGCAGGGCATCCTTCTCCCTTCCACCCAACATTTCCCCCAGTCTGTTCATGGTCAGAACAGCTTGTAGCACATGTTCTTTATCCACATTCCCAACACCAGCGGGATATCCCACCTTGCCTCAATTTAAAAATTAGAGCAGCACTTGAATATAAAAACAGTATTCTGTATTTCGGAATAAGCTTGGGACAATGAATTTCTGGTGCCATTTGCCTAATCATAGACTCATGAAAATTAGGTCATTATGTATTTTAGAATATTTAAAAACAGCTGCGTGAGAATGGTCTTATCAAATATCCCACTTTACCCGAAGCCCAGTTTAAGGGGCTTTTAAAGGAAAACTAGTGATCGGGCTGATAAAAGCTGCCGGCAGACTGAGTCGTCAGCTTATTGGCCCGTGCATGGGGCCCTCCAACGGGCTTTCCCGATCAATATCTGGATGAATCAGACAGGACTAAAAATCCTGTTGCGTTGGATCGTGGCCGCATCTGTTCGTTGATGAGGTTCCGCGATCCTCCCCCTGTATCTCCTCCATTGTGATCCGATCGATGGGCCCTAGGGCCCACGATTAGGTCAGCTTGATATTGCCCACCTCAATGTGGACATATCAAATAGAGATCCGCTCGTGTGGCAACATCACCAGACGAGGGGATCTCTCAGTGTATGGCCACTTTAAGACTCTTTCTAAATACAATTGATTAAAAATAATGCATCATTTCTGAAATAATTAAGTTTATCTTCACCATCGCTCTCTCAGCATCTGTTTCTCTTCATTCTGTCTTCTTGCAGCAATTGTGTGTCAGTCATCAGCAGTTCGATCCAATATATGTTATGGGGGGGGCTTCCTTTCTTAGCAGATGTATTAGAGCTCACTCAAATAACTGATTCCAGTACAAATAATATCTAACAAAATAACTACCTTTTGCACAAATCCTGCATGTAGAGAGACATGATGTCTGGTTATTTAAATAGTGTGGTCTCTAATACATCTTCTAGGCAAAATGAGCCCCCAACTAATAAGTTATATTGGATCTAACTGTCAATGAATATGCTGAATGACACCCAACTGCTGCATGAAAAGAAACGGATGCTAAGAGAGGAATAGTAAAGAAATTTGATTATTTCAGAAATGGTACAGAATTTTTAATTGATTATATTTAGGAAACTATTTTATTTCAGTATTTGAGTTTTGCGATTGTTCCCCTTTAGCTTAGGTTCTGCATAGAATCCCATCTTCTCTTGCATTACCCTCAGTGACTAAAAGTCATCTCGGCCCTGTACCTGTTCCATTGTGAAGAGCTGTGCTGTGGGCTGGAAGATGCTATGGGTGTTGTATCAGTGGATGTAGCCCCAGTACTTTGCTTAACAATGATAGTAGACATAGTATAGGTATAATATAAACGGAAAACTTCATGCTGGGCACTCTCATCCTTCATTTAGGTTAGTAAAACACAAAATACCTGTATGGGAACTTCATAATGAACAAAATATATTTAGGCAACAGTGGTACCCAAACCAGGTAAAATTGATCTTTCCATGTTTCTTGTAAAATACTTTCTCTGATCCTCAGTGTATATCTAGAATATCTGAAATAAAGCCGCCTGGTGTTTGTTGTTCCCTAAATTGTATACTAGATATTCTGCATTTCATAGATTTCTGGATATTTCATGCACATAATAGCTGTGTAAGTACATTTAAGATATTCGCAAGCTTCCAGTGCCACCTTTCCTCATTCAGAATAGCAGTAATCTATTTCATTTCCCTGTTTCCCAAAGACTTCTTTATCAACAATATGTACAGTAACTATGATGATACTGGATGTGTATAGACTGCTTGTCCCTAATTGTGACCATTACTCGTGCTAGTATATGGAGTTTACACCAGACACAATGTTAAGATTTGATTACATCAATGATATTGTTGAGATTCCCGGATTATTGATAAACCTTATGGATGACAACAAATTAACCGATCAAGATTATACCCTTCTGTTCACAATGTTCTTGTTCTGTGCCACCATAAGGAGAACTTGGTGTACAGTAATGATTTTTGCTTTTTTTGCAGGACTTCTGGATTACATGTTTTACTGGTTTACTTTTCCTCATCGCCTCCATTGTATTTGTTGCTACCATGGATAGTAACACTCTGGCAACTGTGTCAGTGGTAAGTATATGCTCTTTACATGTTTGTAGCAGCATTAATGTGCAGTCTGTGCTTTATTTTTTTATGTAGGAATTCACTAAACTACAAAAAGCTGATAGTAAAGAGAAAACCGTATTTTACCAGGACAGTGGCATGAAACTATAGTTTCTCTACATGGCCATCAACATGATAAAATGAAAATGCCATAAAAGCATATATACATAAGAGTGTATATCATTTGTACACCAAACAAGTCTAAATGCAATGTCATTTGAAATATGTATTTATAAAACAGCCACATTAGTAGTCATTTGTGTAAATTGCATTGTAAAAAGCACCAGGTTCTACATTTCTGCTAAAAATTTACTTTCCAGTTTCTACTTGCAGTTTACACAGCCAATTACGGTGTATGTGTCCTGCCCTGTTGCTCCTTATGCACTTATATTAAAGGAACTTCAGAGAACTTCAAAGTAATCAAATTATGTAAATTGGTGGTGCAAAATAAAAAGTTTTTTTAATATAGGAAGTTATCCAAAAAAGGGTAGAGTAACTGGATGTCTTTATAGCCAGAACACTACTTCCTCTCTTTCAGTAGTTGGCATCTTATCTGCCGTGTATGGGGCCTTTGGAAGAAGCTAACCATAACACCAATCAAACACTCTTTTATACATGTATACTGTGTTTTCAGCTCTTCATCAGGATTTGTTTTTGAAGCTGTGAACTGAGACGGAATTTTCTTTTAAATTCAATTAAAATGATTTTGTCTTTAAAATAAAAAAGATAACATAAAGAGGAAAAAAACAACAAAGTACATTGCAAAACAATTGTGCTACTAAGAAGATCTCCCTTGCATGGAAGCCAATGATTAAGGGGTGTTCCCAAACTCATAAGTGCTCCATATTTTCCATTCCCAGTGCATGGATTGCCACAAAGTCCTTAGGTAGGTAAGTGGGCCTGTACCCAGCATTGGCTGGTACTCCAGTCAGGTTTGCAGACAGCATAACCAAGCTGAGCATGCTTGAAAGCCCCTGGATATATAGTCTATTCTTTGCACTGCTGAATAGTACTGCATGGGCAGAAGAGCGGCATGATAACATGGAAAAAAACAAGATGGGACCCCTGGATATGCAGAGCTATTGCACACATGGGCTAATTATTTGAACCTCAAAGTACCCATTGATATCCTCATGGATGGTAGCTGACAAGTTTTGTAGTGTTTCATTATACAAATGGTCCTACACAAGGCATTGCTAGGTTGCAATATGGCCAGAAATGTCAGAGGTTGGGCACATAGAGGTTTAAGCAGGAAAAAAACGCATGTCTCAGTCAAGTACAGGTATTTTTAGAGACACTGACATAGAAAGCCATTGTCTTTTCTGAGTAAGAGTAAAACCCCTACTTGGTCTGGCCTCCTGGAGAGCTGAAAGGAGGAGATGGAGACAACTTCCTACACAGCATAGAAGTAGTTTAGCTGTCAATATCGCTTCATTAGTGTCACATCAAATCATTTAGTATTTTTATTGTATTATTTCTGCTGTCTACTAAAATGTTATCCTTTTCCTTTCAGGCATTCGGGTTTTTGGCAAGCATTGCTTTTATTGTGGAAGTCTTCATCATGTATAAGAATGGAGAAACTCCATTTACAAAGAAAGCAAATGTAAATGGTCAGAACAACAGAACTCCTGAGGGGCAGCCACTAAACCAAGCAGTTCCGGCACAAGACCACGGACCGGAGCAAGCTTAATCTATCTTGTATTTTAAGCTCAAATTTTAAGACTCGTCTTTTGACTTAACTTGTCTTTTGACTTAGCTTTAGGAGATTGAAAATATCGAAATGAAAGGGCCATGCAAAAAGTTTAGCACTTCCACCAAAATCCACACTACACAATTAGTTGCTCACAGATGAGAGAGCCAACATCCTACTGAAGAACATATTCTTAATTTCCTTAAAAGACATGTAAACCCCCCACACAAAAATGTTATCACCGAGAGCCTCTGAAATCTCCAATCACCTGCCACTCTGGTTGTTCACAGGTTAATAGTAAGGCTGCAGCATCCCCTTAATCACTTAGGATACCTTCTGCTCCTCTAGTCCACTCAGCCCCCTCCCGTTTGGCTGTTGGTATGCTTAGTTATTATCAACTTAGATTAATAAGCACACCCTCCTGTCTAGCAGCCAATGAAGAGATGGCATTACTGGTTCCCATAGAGACTCTGCTCTAGTTGTCTGCTCCTATTTTTAAATCGTAACCCCTTCTCCTGAGCTCAGAGTAACCATTACAGTGCTCAATCCAAGCAGGACTTGTCATAGTAAATTCTGCCTGTGTTAGCCTGCATTCTTTAATTGCATGAACTTTACATCGCATATGTGCTGTTTGCAGATATAAATGCATTGATGTGTCAGAGGAAAAATAGCCCCTTGGTTTATGTTGTGATTTGTTTTAGGAAAATGTAATGCTGCTGGCAAATGGTAAGGATGTATGCAGTACAAATAATAATGCCACTTGGTTTGGGAAGGTATGTCCAACTTATACACATGGTAGGAAAATGTAGGCTTTACATGTCCTTTACGTCAGTAGTGCATATAATATGATTTTCACCAGAAATTTACAGGTTTTGTAATTTATTATTATTATTAATAATACTCATTGTATGCAACTTGTCATTGTTAACTAGTTACTGAGGGAAATGTAAGAGGTTTAGTAAGCAATGTGGTTTGGTATACAGATGGCTCTCTTAATGACTAAGATCAATGTTTTTTTTAGCCACCTAAAGTGGCAGTTTTATGGAAACCTTTCATACTGTGTATACCCTGCATATGTCCATTTTCACTACTAAACCAGACATCATCAAGGCCTAAATATTGCTCACTCTGTTAAGAATGAACCAAACATTTTAAACTAAGAACAGATCTAGGAATTTTATAAGGGCAGAATTATTGTCAAAAACCTAAATGGGCTGTGTTTATTATTGCAAATTAACTCTTCTCTCTGCAATTTTGCTGCAATATACAGTGATGGATTTCACTAAGGAGTTGACCCTGCCATTATCTTTAATAGAGATTCTATCCTGTAAATTTAAAGTTGGTCATGATTTTTATTCTGTCAGTTTATTAAATTGAACTATTTTATTATTTCATCTCTATTTATATTAACTATATCGACACACACCAAACAAATTGATTTTAAAATTGTTCTTCTGAG
This sequence comes from Xenopus borealis, assembly GCA_024363595.1. Taxonomy (NCBI): domain Eukaryota; kingdom Metazoa; phylum Chordata; class Amphibia; order Anura; family Pipidae; genus Xenopus; species Xenopus borealis. Next base: position 41,880,498 of record CM044442.1, on the reverse strand, counting down.
CATTTTTGCAATTTACATTTTATTTTTTTTAACTTTCAACATTGGCAATCTTGCACTTGCTTCTGAGCAAAAAAAATTAACAGAGAATAACCAGGAGACTTCATTAGAAAAAGAATTTTGTTTTGGAAGAGCAGAACAGTATGAAATGCTCATGTCGCAAAATGTTATTAGCAGAGCAAAATGTATAAAGTTAGACTTAATTGTTAAAGCTAAACTGTTAAACCAAGTATGTTCACACATGATGACTGGTGAGCTTTACTCATGCATTTTAATTGCAGTTAACAAAGATAAATTAGAGAGGGATAGATAGAAATAGAAAGAATCTATAATACAATGCTACTTGAATATAAAATTTGTTTATAATTTGACAAAAAAAACATTTTTTTTTTCTATAGTTTATCATTACTCCAAATGCATTTATACTTGGAAATGTCTTTGTAGCTGCTGAAATTAGCTGCATTGCACTGTGTGAAGGTTGAGACTTGAACGTTGATCATTGAGCTAACATTTGCAAAAACTTCCCAATTGCCTGCTGAATATAGTGCATTATAATATTTAATCATTTTAATGGACCAATTTTTAAGTTGCAATGTAAATTAGATTTCAGATACTATAAGGCTCAGTTTGCTGTATGTTTCCCTGTCTATATCTTAACCAACGGAAGCTTATAAAGAATGTGCGTCTCTGCTTTAGCTTTGCATGTATGTGACCTTAAAAAATTATAAACATGATATTACCATGTCTGAGATATTTAAATATCAGAACACTGAGATTTTCGTTTTCCCTTCTGAAGTGTATTTAACACAGGTGATACCTATGTAGCAATATTTTATGAATGGGTGTGAAAGCAGAAGCCCTAAATAATTTCACACCTCTGGACTTGCAAGGTCAAATTTTTTTTTTTTGTTCTAAGGGAATTTTAAGACAATCAGAAGGCAAAACAGCTGAAACTAAAAGCTAAACAAGTTAAAGGTGGCCATACACGGGCAGATAAAAGCTGCCGACAGACTGTGTCGGCAGCTTATCTGCCCGTGTGGGGGGCCCTCCGACGGGCTTTCCCGATCGATATCTGGCCGAAAGTCGGCCAGATGTCGATCGGTCAGGATTAAAAATCCCGTCGGATCGCGGTCCCGCGGTCCCGCGATCCGACCGCCCGTACTGATCTGAACGTTGGGCCCTAGGGCCCACGATCGGATCAGCCCGATATCGCCCACCTCAAGGTGGGCATATCGGGGAGAGATCCGCTCGTTTGGCAACATCGCCAAACGAGCGGATCTCTTCTTGTATGGCCACCTTAACTTCAAAGAAGCTTGTGGGGAGCAAAAGTAAAATAAATACACATTAATTTATTATTTCCATTAGTTTCCAATTGTGAAAAATGCCTCCTTTTTCACATAAGCTTATTTAGTTGGGTTTATGTAAAAAATGTAGGGAAGTTAGACGGAGTTTCGCTTAATCTGAGAAATTATGTATGCCTGTGAATTTTTTTTCATAATTCCAACCAAATTAAGTTATGTCGGGGGAGGGGGTAAATTGCTTTCTCAAAGTTGGTTTTCTGAACGTTGCTTTTTTGTTCATGATTATTTGTAATTACAAATTGATTTCACAGGTTAATGAAAATGTAATGTGTGGAGCATGTCATGAATGAATTGAATACTGATCACAAATACTTCTTTCTTCTTAACCACCTGCCAACATTGTGTATATTTTGATTTTTAAACAGTAAAATGTACTTTTGACATCTGTGATCATACAAAGAGCACTTGTGGGGATTTTTTTTTTCATGACATTGAATTCCATGTTTGAATCACTTATCTGTGAAGAGGTTGTTAGTAGCTGTTGGACAAATGTTATCATCCGTGCATGCAGCCAGACAATCTCCTTTAGTCCCTTGTATTTCTCACCAAAGCAACCATGCATTCATTTCAACAAGAGAATGGAATATAATTAGGGAAGGGCCTGAATAGAAAAATAAGTAGCAATAATAATACATCTGGAGCCTTTGATTTTAGATGGGGTAACTGGCCCCCATTTCAAAGATGGAAAACGTCAGAATAAAAAGGCAAACGATTATTAAAAAAAAAAAATTACATCTAGCGATGCACGGTATCCAGGATACGGTTCGGAATTCGGCCTTTTCTAGCATGATTCGGATTCACCTGAATCATTGTGGCTGGCTGAATCCAAATCCTAATTTGCATATGCAAATTAGGGAAGGAAAACCACGCAACTATTTATCACAAAGCAAAGAAGTAAATTTTTTTTCCACTTTTTACCTTCCTGTTACTAATTTGCATATGCCAATTCTGATTCAGTTCAGTATTTGTCCGAATCTTTCATGAAGGTTTTAGCCGAATCCCAAATAGTGGACTCTGTGCCCTTATGACAGCCAATTTAAAAGTTGCTTAGAATTGTCTATTCTATAACATGAATAGTTAAAGGAATTGTTCGATATAAAAACTGGGTAAAGATAGGCTGTGCAAAATAAAAAAATTTTCAATATGGTTAGTTAGGCAAAAATGTAATGAATGAAGGCT
>CM044442.1:41790459-41814781 GCA_024363595.1 Xenopus borealis | reverse complement strand
AATTTTTGCATCTTAGTGAATTTCCCCCTAGAGCTCTTGAGTTATGGGTAAATTCAACATGTCTTGCTGGGGACTTGATTTAAATGAACAGTAACACCAAAAAGTGAAAGGAGTTTGAAACAATGGAAATATAATGTACCATTCCCTGCACTTGTAAAACTGGCGTTTGTATCAGAAACGCTACTATATATTATACAAACAAGCTGCTGTGTAGCCATGGGGGCAGCCCCCACCACTATTATTATGAGCACAACTGTATGGTCATGTGTTAAACAGAAGGAAAATATGTTCACAAATATGATGTTATGGTACATGATTCCTGTAAAGCTAAATAAAGCATTTCCTAGGGTACCCATATTTTGCTGGAGAGGATGTTCCACTCTGAGCTCACATACCATCTCATTTGGACTTGCCCTCTCACACCAACTTTCTGGGATGAAATTCATAGACTAATTATTAAAGTCACGTCGCTTCTCTAGATAGACAGTTTCAGTGACTGAGGCACAAGAGTGTTAAAAGGGCGGGCCGAGAGTTACCAGGTTTTGCAACAAGAAGCCACGTCTAACCAGATAAACCTCACTGTGCCTGAGGCACCGGTTAGACCGGCTCTCCTGAACAATAAGGTGATTTCCAGACCGTTACTTTTTATAGTTTGGTGCCCTGCTGGACTCATAATTTTAACTTACTGGTATAATAATGTACTCATTTTAATCTTAGTATTAAAAGTTACGTTTTATTTGTACACACACATCTGTATTATGCTGTATTGAACCTAGATGGAAGGGTGCAACTATATGGGTCATTTAATTCTTTCTTTTCCTTTCATTTGTAGGATATACCAATATTCTGCCCCAAATCGTTAACAGTAGCTGTGTCCAATAGATATACCAATGGTTTCAGTTTAAATATTTTAGCTTCATTTTGTGGAAAGGAAGAAATCCATACCAAAGGGGCATTAGTGGGCATCTAACAGCAAGACTGTGTATGTAGTTAAAAGATGGAAGACTTATTACAGTCAATTCTTAGTCTAGAGAAAAGTCAGTTAATACATTCCCAGATGAAATTTTCAATTGGCATTCATTTTTTCTTTTTTACTTTTTTTTAATTATTTGCCTTCCTCTTCTTACCACCTTTCAAATGAGGGTCAAAGACCTCATCTAGCAAGCCCAGTGCTCTGTAAGGCTGTAAGGCTACAAATGTAATGCTATTGCTACTTTCTATTGCTAGGGTAATTTGGAGCAAAACAACCAGATTGCTGATATTGCAAACTAAAGAACTGTTGAATAAAAAGCTAAATAACTCAATAACCACAAATAAAAAATGAAAACCAATTGCAAATTGTCTCCAAATATCATGCTCTACATCATACTAAAAGTTATTTTAAAAGTAAACAACCCATTTAACATACTATTCCCATACAGCGAGATTCCCTCTGGGCCCATCCTCCAGTGAACCTCAGTTGTGGTTACTTTTACTTGAAAAATTGAATGTTGTCAATTATGGTTCAAAAAGGGAAGAGGAATATGACTGATTCCAGTAATTTGCATTTCAAGCAATAGACAAGTAACAGTGTGTTTGCTGATATTTGTCTGCATGTTCAAGGCTTGAATGGTTCATATATGGGCCACACACATAATGAACTTTTGGGTTCTATACATAAAATGGGCCAGTTGGTAACAAATTGCAAATACAGTTAAGCTACAGGAGCCAACTCCCAACCTAGTAGGCTACACAGGTCAATACTACTCATACACTGCCTTAGCTATAGCCAAGTTGCACAAGATACACCCTATTGCTTCCTTATAGAAACAACTATAGTGCCAAATAAGAAGCAGTCTGTTTGCTAAGCGTAATTTGGAAGAATGCTGTTTAGACAGTACTTGGTATTCTGGTCATGCCATGTCATTCCACCCCATACTTCCTCTATTGTTATCTTTAATGTTCACAAATGTCCAGCTCTCTGCTGTATGAGGTACTTGTGATGGCTGCGACATTCACATAATCTCTCTTTATGTATGTATACGCTGCATATATCACTGCAATGTAGCTTCTTTATTAATTGTAGAAGCTAAGACAAATGTTTCTCTGCTGGCTATTTTTTTCTTTTTTTTAAAAACTGCCACGTCTCTTAGCAGTGGGGGGATCCACATGTCACAGTACACCAGGTACAGATTTGGGTCTAGAAATTGAGTGGTTTTAGGCTGAAATCTGTCCTGTAAGTGCAATTACAGTAGTGTCATTCCCATCACTGTTACAAGACGTGTTATCAATGGATTTTTGGATTTGAGGTGTGGCAAAACCATACTGGGGCCCACCACCATGGCTCCTTCATTTAAACCATAGGGGAATATAAATGAAAGTTTCTCTTGGTCAGAACCCATCACTGGATCTCTCCCCACAGGACACACATTTTAGAAGTGTCATAAAAACCACTGCGTTTATTGTAGCTTTGCAATTTGGTAGTTAGTATTTTTAGTAGAAAGATGTAATTATCCATTTTGGAATTTTTGTCATAAGCTACAAAATGCATAAGGCCTCCCTCTGAGATGTTCCTTTTTGTATAAATAAAACTTTTTTCATTTGCATCTAATTTTGGAGTGAAGTCCAGTTTGTGTGCCAGTCTACCACTGAAATCTACATGTCTAATATTGCCTTCCCGAGCTGAAGGTCTTGAGGCTTGAGCACCTGGACCCCCTGATGGTACTGGTAAGTTTACTTTACTACCTACTCATTTTTTGTTACACCAGACTCTTTTTCTCCCTTATTTACCTATCCCCTGTTAAATTTATGTACATTTTGGAATTTGTCAGAATGTGTACTTTCCAAAAATGGATAGAATTTGTGGTTAACCATAATTTATAGTAGCGTTTACCACACAGTAAACTGGCAGTGTGTTTATAAAATAGGGTAAATGTAAGTCATCAAATTGAAAAAAGTAATCACATGGTAGATTTTGGGGTCCTTACATGCCATGTTCTTTGAAAAACCCATGCGCATTGGGTATTAAACTGATCAGGGGGCCCCTGGTATCCATGTTTATGGTGTTTTATCTGGTTATTGAATAATATGTGGGAGATAAGATGCTGTAAATTCGAAGCTTTAATGTGATTTTGGAAATATCAACAATATTACCAAATTTAGGAAAGCTGTACGGCTTCGTACATTGGAGTAAACCGACATGTGCCCATTTTGGATTCAGGCGAAATTGAATCTTCCAAAAATATATGGTTTTCTGGGGTGAACGTACTTTTGTAGCATTAGCCCCTCATAAATTGCTGAAAATATATTTATTGTCTTGGGGCCAGTAAATGCCACATACTTAGGTAAACCAATACATACTGTATCAGGTATCAAACTGTTCAGTGAACCCCAGGAATTTATACTGAGGCTGTTTTGTCTGGTTGCTTAATGATATGTGAGAGATAAGATGCTGTAGACTGGAAGCTTTGAGATCATTTTTCAAAAATTTCAAATTTTAAAAGCGACCTGTCATCCAGACATAAAAACCTTAATAAAAGTCCTTTTCAAATTAAACACAAAACCCTAAATCTGTTTTTTCTTATAACATTCATTACCTGTTCCAAAGTTATTTAAATATCTCAGCTGTCAATCATATATTGCCTACCCTGCCTGAGGCATTGAGGCAGGGCAGACAATTACTTTCACTTTCCATTCTGTTACTGCATTCTCCCTCTCTCCTCACTGTGTGTAATAGTGTGCATGGCTATGTTCATCAGGTCTCTTATTCTGGTGCATTAAGAAGATTTTGGCATGAAAGGAAAAGAAAAGAATTTGGAATAATTTCATAGGATGGCTGGTCCCCCTTTAAAAAAAAAAACTTATGGAAAGAATTGCAAGAATCACTTTTTTATCATTTGCAAGTGATTTTCTAGGGTAAACTTATTGTGAGTGCAATAATTTGGAGTGGAGTAGTGTAGTTGTAGACCTATACTTGCTAGAAATATCCATAAAACTATAAATATTTGGTATTGAGAGACATACTGTAGAACTTTCCATATCCAAAGAAAGTTTGCTGTATGTTGTAGGAGAGTTTGGCAGGCGCAGGGAGAGAGTGGGCACCAGTGGGACAGTGTATATCTGGGTGGGAAGGACAGGGGGAGATGTGCAGGCACAGGGAAAACGTTCTAGGATATCATCAGCCAAAGTTAGTGTAAGCGATGCAATCTCCCAAGCACACTGCAGACTGCAGCTTCACTCTTTATGTTTCTCACTCTTCAAATAAGGCTCTATTTACTCTGTCGTGGCCGCATATCTCTCTCAGATCTCCCCCCTCCTGTCAAGCTACTCAGCCTTCACGTCTCAGCTTTCCTGCTTTAATGGTTTCCTCAATCCTCTCTCAGCCCTTGTCTCATCTTTAACCCCTCATCTCTCGTACAATAACTATCTCCTCCCTCAGTCCTGCATCCATATTCCTCAGCCTTGCCTCCTCATCCCTCAGAGTTCATCTTCCCTAGGTCCCTGGCTGAAAATAAGGCTGATGAATGAGGGCTCAAGGCTAAGGGGGTAGAGACGTGAAGGCTGATTAACACTTGAAGGCTGATTAGGTGACAGGAGATCTGAGAGAGATATGCTGCCAGGATGGAGGAGTGAATAGAGGCTTATTGGAAGGGTGAGGAATATACCAGGATAATAAAAGGTATCACCAAACTTTGCATTTTACATTTTCTGCACCAGGAGAAGCCGCATTCTGTGTCCTTAGGAGATTGCAAAGCACAGACAGACTTTGGCTGAGGTTTTCTGTAGAGGCGGAGGTGCTGCTGTGTAGGCTGGATGATTGTGTAGCTGCTGCTGGGTGGATAATTGCCCTTATCACCACACAATTACATGTTAGACAAGCCAGCTGGAGCCTGGAATGGATTTATTGGTGCCTGTGCCAGAGGCAGTGCAGGGGTACATGGCACATGTGACAAGTGATAGGCACAAATACAAGCGCACGTTAAATCCCCAGTGAGCTGTCACCTCTGACAGACATTTATTTCTCTGTGTGACTAGCAGAGCATGGAGGAGGTGCACTAAGCTGGAACCCATGAACCTGAGCCAGCACATGAACTAGTACATGAACTCTCCCCAACAAGAACCGTGAACTAGGGTTAAAGTGGGCGGGCCCAGGACTTTATTCTGCATGAGGCTTCTGCCTACAGTTGAGGGCACCAAGCCTTCCCTTACCCATAAGTGGTGGTGGCAGTACCAGGGCCATGGAGAAGGTGGCACAGCAACAGCACTGTGGTGGCGGGGGTAGCAGCAACAGCAGCAGCAGAGCCACGTCGGCAGGATCCTCGCCCTCCTCTGCTGGCCGAGGCTTGCCTGTTGGAGCTGGGAGCAGCGGAGGACTGCCTGCTGGATCATGTGGTAGTAGAGTGCCGCAGCAAGCACAGGCTGTGGCTGGGAAACTGGACAGGGGAGAGACGGTGACAGCAAGTAAGGGAAGCAGCCGGGAGCAGAAGGGGGTGCTGAGCAAGTACACCAACCTCATCCAGGGCTGGCAGAACAGGTAACATTACATGTATATTCTTATGGAGAGCAGCAAGACAGCTGGAGGGCCGCATTCTGACACTTTTGCTTTATGTCTTTACAATCTCTACACATTGGCCGGAAGTTTGTATTCCTGAGCACTGCCACTGAAAGTGACATCTGGGTTTAACCCCTGCACTGCCACCACACTTAATCTGCTGCTGTCTCTCTTTGCCTCTTGTTATAAACAAACATGCTCAGCAATGTTGCTGCTATATTGATTTTAACAGGTGTAACCGTTTTGACACCCCTTCTGTCAGCGTTATACTCCATGTGTAGAGCTTACCTGATGGCACGGGACAAACTTGAGTTACTCCGCAGTGGTATTGGGAGAGATTGGATACCTGGTATTTACTTGTGCAGTTCCTCCACCTAGTGGGAACCAGGAATGCACCTACGGGTGGCCCCACTAGGAATACAGTAATAATACACACACACAGTATTTAGTGAACTGAATAACTGTTTATCTGAATTAAATGGCCAACTAGTACAGCTCTCCTAACCCATACCTCCCAACTGTCCCGTTTTTCGTGAAACAGTCAGGATTTTGACAGCTTATCCCGCAATCCCAGGTTTGTTACTGAAACGTTCTAACTTTTCCTTTTATCTCCTCCACTGAACAGCCAGAAAAAGATACAACGTTTCTAACTTAAATGGTTTTTGGCAGAGAACCAACTTTTGTAACAATTTAAGATAAACTGGTCTCTTGGGGAAATTGTGATTCGCAGCTTAAAGGCAGTAATGTAAGTAGAGGGAGGCGGCCCTGGTGCGGGATGTGCAGCCGTGCCCCCTGCTCCCCTACGTACGAGATTATCTGCCTGGAAATCTGCTGCTACGGGCGGAAATCGGCAGTCCGCAAGCTGATGGGGGGCCCTGAGGGGGTGCGGGCCCTGGCCCAATAGCACCCCCTGCTCCGCCACTGCTTAAAGGGCAATTTGCCCCCTGCCCCCCTACGTACAAGATTATCTGCCCGGAAATCTGCTGCTGTGGGTGGAAATCGGCAGTCCGCAAGCTGTCGGGGGGCCCTGAGGGGGAGCGGGCCCTGGCCCAATCGCACCCCCTGCTACGCCACTGCTTTAAGGGCAATTTGCCTTCTTTAGCAAAACTAATAATACATAAAAACCACAGAAATGTGTTCAAACTTTCATAACTTGCCAAATTTTGTAAAATGGGCAGGACAATTGGGGGTGTGGCCACAAAAGTGGGTGTGGTCAAACATTTTACCATGCTACTTCCAAAATTTTGGGCGGTATGCAAACCAGGTGGAAATAGGGGCCTCACTATCTAACTCATTTGTGCTAACTATCTGCCTTTAATGTATTCCCACAACACTGTCTCTGTACACTTCAAGTACTCCTTTAGGAAACTGTTAGTTTAAACAGGATACTCACTTCAGTCTCTTTGGATGATTCACACTGATCTTTCAGGAGAGTCCAGCACTTGCAGCTCTGCAGTGCGACTACCAGCCCCTTTGGATATTCAGATGGAAATCCCCTGCTGATGCTGGTTTCTTCAAACTGGATTTTGTTTCACAATTTTTGTCACTCCAGGCACAGTATCTGACATCCCTGTGCCAGCCTGATCCAAATGTCTGCTTTTGGTGGGGCCTTCCAGCTCTCTGGGCCCACTAGCAGTTCCTCTCTCTCTGTCCACCATGTGGTCCTCTGTGCCTGGTTGCACTCTGCCAGGCTTTGCTGCTTCCTTTTCCTGCCGGCCCCTCCCCAGCTGCTGTGTAACTTCCTGCAGCACTGAGATCCCTGTGCAGCTGGTTGCTAGGTACCAGCTAGGTACAGCACACAGACACAGGAAAACAATCCAGATGTAGCTATTGTTCTATGTCTATGGCTTGGTGTGGGTAGCACAGAGTATGGTGGGCTTTATACACAGGGCCATACCTTCCAACATTTTGGAAACAGAAAGAGGAAGAAAAAGAGAGCTGTGCTTTTTGACCATGCCCTTTTTGCAGCCATGCCCCCTAATTACCATGACCATTTTACAAAATTTGCCAGGTTATAAAAGTTTGAACACATTTGTGTAGTTTTCATGTTTTATTACAGTTTTACTAATGAAGGTGAATTTCTCCCAAGAGACAAAACTGTTACAAATGTCTTCTGCCAAGAGCCAATTAAGTTAGAAACATTGACTCTTGTTTGGCTGTTCAGTGCAGAGAAATAGGGACTTTCTAGTTCATTGCAGAGAAATAGGGACTTTCCAGTGGAAACCTGGGACTGCGGGTTGAGCTCTCAAAAGTGGTACTGTCCCAATCAAAACGGGACAGTTGGGAGGTATGCACAGGGCTACAATCACACAGCTATTTCTTCAAAATCATCATGTCTGAGGAGAGTTTATATGTTGCAATAAAAAAAACTAAGAGTGTATAAATATGAATAATATATCATTTTATGGCAGATGGATGAAGCAGAGTTCACAGGCAAATTAGATAAAGTATGTGTTTGCTGGAATGGGGAACTGTGTTTTTTCCATTTGCTCAATGGAATTTAATTTGCATGACTTCTAAAGCAATTTTAACTTTTCTTCTGTGCCCAGGATGCCAATAATTTCAAGGGAAAGTTTTACCAGCTTGAAATTTCTGCTAGGTCCCATTGCAGTGACTGAGCAAGCTCCGTAATATGTTATGCCAGTCTACAATATATTGACAGTAGTGTCCCGTCTGCCCATCCAGTATCTCATTCCAAAACCAAAGGACTCATGCACTGTGTACAAAGTGCAATAGTGGTCAAGATTCACAAAGGGTATATTTTAGTGCTTGTCTTCATAAACAAGCCCTTATTGGTGGTATTATAAAAATCGTCCTCCTGCTGCTTAAACATATCCACTATTCTAACAAAGATTTCCACTAGACGTTGGAATATTGCTGGTGGGATTTGGGATCAGCCCTGGCTCTCAGTCAGCACCCAATTCATTTTTACAGGTGCCCACTTTGGTTAAAGTAAGGGCTCTGTGCAGGCCAGTCAGATTCTTAAACACTATTATTGTACTGATTGCAACTTATTCATTAAGAATTCTATAGCTTCATTATACATTTTACAAAGGGACCATTTTACAAAGTTTTACCTATAGTTGACTATATTTGATATACATAGTGGATAATGTTCCCCGCTATTGTAATTTATAAAGATATTATAATTCACTGAGGAGTTATGTGACCATATAAAAGGTGACTTCTGATATCTTTATAAATTTCTGTAGTGGATTCATTATAATCTACAGTGAAATATCAGGAGAGTGGTCAGAGTCCAATTCTGGCGCACCATTGTCAAAATCAGATGCACCTGCATCAAAATCGGACGTGTGGTGTCAACATAGGAAGAGTGGCATCAAAATTGGATGTGCAGCATCAAATTCAGCGGAGGGGGACCCCTGTTATAAACACACCATTTATAAGGATATAATTTACAGTCTGGTCCCATAGGGAAATGACCAGACTGTAGAATATATATATATATGTATATATATATATATATATATATATAGGCAACTGCTTAGTACAACGTATGAGCACTATAACAAGCAATTTATATGTAATAGCCAAGCACTGTCATCTGACCTTAAAATAACTGAATTTTTATGGAAGATTCTGAAACAAAGTAACACAGTCAGTTAGGTCTAACTGCCAGTTGATCCAGAGGAAGGCAAAAAAAACCCATTTGAAGCCTCTTCAATTTGCCTCAGAGGGGGAAACACATCTTTCCTGGCTCCAAGATGGCAATTGGACTAGTCCCTGGATCAACTTGTACTATGTGCTATCTTCCATAGCCCTGTATTCCCTTACTTGCTAAAAGCCATCCAACCAGCCTGTACAACTGATTTAGGCAGAGAAGTCCACAACTTCACAGCTCCCATTGTAAAAAAACACTTCTGAATATTTAGGCAGAACCTCCCAAAATGGGCCTCTTCTCAAGCATAAACAAACTCATTTTGGCCAGTCTTTCCTCATAGCTAAGATTTTCCATACCTTTTACCAGCTTTGTTGCCCTTCTCTGTACCCTTGCTAATTTAAAGTAAGATAAAAAAAATTTAAGTGTGTTCATATAATAAAAATATAATGTAGTGTTGTCCTGCAGTGGTAAAACTGTTGTAGAAACACTACTGTTTATATAAATAAGCTGCTGTGCAGCAATTGAGGCAGCAATTCAAAGGAGAAAAGGCTCAGATTACACATCAGATATCAGATAAACTCTGTATAACATAATGTTATCTGTTATCCATTACTTATCATGTGCCTTTTTTTTATTATGTCTGCCATTGCTACACAGCAGCTTGTTTATATGAACTATAGTAGTGTTTCTGAAGCAAACACACCCGTTTTACAAGTGCAGGACAACAGTACACAATATTTTCATTACTTTAAAATACTTTCATTTTTGGTGTTACTGTTCCTTTAATAATATCCTGTTTAAGCACTGGAGACCAAAACCATATTCTACATGGTAAACGATGCAGGTTCACAGAGGGTGGAACAGGCTTTACTCCAATTGTCCTGCAGGTGCTCCGTCCAAACACCAATATACTTTTCACACAGTGGATAATGCTGGACAAATGGAGATTAAGGCAGTTTAACTGCTAAAGTGCATGTAGTGTGGTGTGAAAATAAATATGCACTTTAGCAGTTAAACTGCCTTAATCTCCATTTGTCCAGCATTATCCACTGTGTGAAAAGCATATTCTACATGGGGCCTTACCAGTGCCCTATACAGTGGAAGAATGACCCCTTACTGCCGGGAATCAATGCCCCTTTTAATACAGCTCAAGACCTTATTTGCCCTTGATGCTGCTGACTGGCATTGCTTGCTGCAGCCAAGTTTATTATCTACAAGGACTCCAAGGTCCTTGGATTTGCCTAGTGCAGTGCCATTTAGGGTATAAGTGGCTTGGATATTTTTACATCCCAGATGCATGACCTTAAATTTATCAGCATTGAATGTCATTTGCCACTTAGCTGCCAAGATTGCCAGTTTATCAAGATCCTGTTGCAAGGATGCCACATCCTGGATGATATTAATTGGGCTGCATAGTGTTGTTTCATCTGGAAACACTGATACATTACTTACAAATAGGGTTGCCACCTTTTCTTCAAAAAAATACAGGCCTTCCTATATATTTACCTTTTTTTCCTATTAATAACATTGGGATCAACCATCAAAAATACCGGCCAGGCCGGTAAAATACCGGCCAGGTGGCAACCCTACTTACAAAACCCTCCCCTAAGTCATTAATGAACAAGTTAAATAAAAGGACCGAATACCGAGCCCTGAGGGACCCCACTAAGAACCTTACTCCAAGTAAAGAATGTACCAATAACAACCACTCTCTGGCCTATAATTGCCAGGCTGAGATCATAATTTCTTTTTAAATATTGGAATGACATCAGCTTTACTCCGATCCATAGGTACCATACCAGATGAAAGTGAATCTGAGAAAATCAGAAATAGGGGTCTAAAACTGAGCTAAGCTCTGAACTATGCCATCTGACCCTGGTGCCTTTTTTACATTAGTTTTTACTAAAGCTTTATTTATCATATCCTGAGTGAGCCACTGACTCGATTGAGCATAGCCAACAATGCAGCTATGAAGTGAGCCTGGAAACTCAGACTCCTATATTGTATACACTGAAGGAAATAACTGATTTACCATATTTGCCTTTTCTGTACCTGTTGTTACCATACTGATACCATTATTTAAAGGAGAATTGTCATGAAATATAGTGTTTTCTATCTTTTAAGTTATACACAGTAAAGTTAACAGTAAAAAAGAATACAGTGTTTTTCAGAGTTAAACCTATTACTAAATGAAACAATAGCCTTATATCATCTCTGCATTCTCAACCAAGCTTTTGCTAATCCCACGCAGCCAAACACAAAAGCAGCATAGTCTGGGACAATGTATCATCACAAACATGTTCCTCCTTCCGGACAAAGTCTACCCCCCCAACATGATTTCACATCTAAATCCCCCTGGAGGAGCCAATCACGCTGATTCCCCCCATCCACCAAGTTGATGTCATAAAGAAATGCCATTTATCAGAAGCCTGCCATTTGCAATGAATTGTGGAGATTGTAGTTTAAATGTGACATTCACTTCATTAGTATGTTTAACCCTCCACAGTTGGTTATAATGGGGATAAGAGAGGAAATACAATAATAGCTATAACCTCAGCCATAAAGCAGGACAGGGATGCTTCTTTTAATCAGAGATGAGCTGTGCCAATTAGTGATGGGCAAATTCCCGCGATTCGCCGCTGGCGAATAAATCCGCGAAACGCCAGCAAAAATTCGCTAAAAAAAAGTTGCGTGTCGTTTTTGACACGCCGCAACGAAAACGATGCGACGCATGTTGAAAATGGCGAAACAAAAATGATGCCACTAAAACGACGTTACGTGGCGAAGTTGACAACGTGCCGCGACTCGTTTCGCAAATTTTTTTTCCAATTCCCGAATTTCGCGAAGCGAAACTGCCTAGATTCGCACATCACTAGTGCCAATGTCAAATAATGTGTTATAAACTTATGTAGAATCTCAGCCATACAGCATAAATTTGATGCAGTTGGGTATAGATTTTATTATTAATTTTATATACAGTATCAGTGAGGAAAATGGTATGGTTTATGGTTCATGACTGTTCTCCTTTAAAGGAGCAACACTCTCAACCCACATCTTTTTACTATTAATATACTTACATTTTTTGCCATTAGTCTTAGCCACAGCTGCAATGTGCTCCTCATTTCATTTCTTTGCCTTCCAGATTGGTGTTCTACAACATTTATTATAATGTTTATGTAATGCTAATCTGGGCTGTCCAGACCACAGATAGTTAAAATGTCCAGCTATTGGTATGAACATGGGTTACATTGGACTCTCTCTTGCTAAGTGGAAGCATTCCCTCTACGGTTTAGTGCAACTACAACACCCACACACTGTGAATGCAACTTACAAAAAATGATGGGCGCCAGGAGGTTCTTGAGTTCAAACAAGGAAAAACGTTTTATTATGTCAGAGACAAATATCCTCAGGTTTACTCACGCAGGAGTTGAGCATATAGCAGGAGCACAGATGTCACACAGACGTACAGAACTGCAGAGTAGTTGCACCCTCCCGAATCCTTGACAGTCCTCCCTTTTCTCTAGTGAGCTCCAGGACAGCAGCCTCTGCCCTCACAGTCCCTCTTCTCTGAGGTCCCTGTACTCAGGTATTTCAAAACCTGTGGGAAGCTACTTCCTTCTCTCAATCCTCGTTGGAGCTACAACTACACATACTGCTACAACTTTCTGTCTCACTCTTCCTAGAGAGACTATCACCAGACTCCCCTAGGCTAGCTATACCTCATTCACAGGGTTCGTGGTCCCAGACTTCTTTCCAGAGCAAAGGTCTTTCTGTACCCAGGTCCCCCCTGGGCACACCCTGCTGGATCACCATCCAGAGGCCAAAGAAGAAGCTGCCACCTGGCCAATAAAATTATGCTAGTGGAAGAAACAGTTGCTTTCCACACAGGGAATAATCATTCCATTTTGTGATTTTCAACAGAATTTCATAAGAATCCCTGATTAGATTCTTGCTTTCTCTGGTGTTTTTCCTTCACCACCATAGTTCATGTGTAGTGTTCTCATGCCTGCAGTTTAAGGGTACAGGTATGGGATCCATTATCCGGAAAGACTGTATTTGTGTGCCATTAAGATAGGGAGAGGAGGTCTATACCAGAACAACATGGAGAGTTAATGTAGCTTGCAGGGGGCTAAAACATAAAGAAACAGTAACAACAAGAAATTAAAGTATTTTAAAGGAATCAAAATATAATATAATGTACTGTTGCCCTGCACTGGTAAAACTAGTGTGTTTGCTTCAGAAACACAAGTATAGTTAATATAAACAAGCTGATGTGTGTATATGGGGCAGCCTTTAAGGGACATGCCAAAGTGTTAAACAAAACCCTATTTTTTTCTGGCACTTACTTTTCCTTTAAATTCCATTTTATCTAAATAATCCACATTTTCAAAAACAATTTCCTTTATCTCTGTAATAATAAAACAGTACATTGTACTTCATCCAAACGAAGGTATAATTAATCCTTGTTGGAAGCAGAGCCAGTCCATTGGGTTTATTAATTCTTACATGATTTTATAATAGACTTAAGTTATGAAGATCCAAATTACAGAAAGATCCATTGTCCAGAAAACACCAGGTCCAGAGAGTCTGTATAACAGGTCCAATACCTGTACATAGATGGATAGGTAGATATACTGTATATACAGTAGGAATGCACCAAATCCACTATTTGGTATTAAGCTTAATCCCTGAAACTTTCATGAAAGATTTGTCCGAATACGAAGCAAATCTGAATACTAATTTGTGTATGCAAATTAGTGACAAGATGGAAAAAAGTGGGAAAAACATTTTTTACTTCCTTGTTTTGTTTACAAAAAGTTACGTGATTTTTCCTTACCGCCCCTAATTTGCATATGCAAAGAAGGATTTGGGTTTGGTTCGGTCAAGCACAAGTTTTGGCTGAATTCTGCTGGAAAAATGCTAATACTGAATTGAAGCCTGGATTCGGTGCATCCTTAATATGCAGTTGTTCTCCTAATTTCTTTTTTAACCATCCTCTTGGCCACAGTACCAGCAGAGTGGCAAGAAAATGTGCTGATCTATTGTGATTCAGCCGTCCTTGAAGTAAAGTTCACTGCTGATTATTGAGATAAATGAGAAACTGAGCATTGTGCTCGACATAAAGCTCTGACATATCTTATGAAATGAATAAACTGACATTTTTGAGAATACAGTTCTTTTGGGCATATTCTCTCTCCTTTGCTTTCTAGTTTAGGAGACTTGTAACAGGTCTGTATATCTGGCAGCCGCAGCACAATACACTGGATTGCATAAAAGAATATTGGGTGAATAATACAAAAGAAAGCTGACTATCTCTCAAAAGAGTGCAGTTGTAAAAAAAGAAATATAACTCGCTGGATACTTTTCAGATTATACACAATGCATGGTTTTGGAATTTGTTGAATGCTACCTGAAAAAATATTTCATTTTTCTGAAGACCATTAATCTTTTTCATTGCTGTACAACTCCAAGCAACAGGCAGCTGCTGGGAGGGTAATATAGGTTTGGGATCTGTTATCTGGAAACCTGTTATACAGCAAGCTCCAAACTATAGGAAGGCCATCTCTGATAGACATTTTAGTCAAATAATTTTTCATTATCATTGACCCCCCAGCTGCTTCAGAAAGACATAAGAAGGTTAAAATTACATTTTAAGCATCAATAATAGAAACTGGTCACAAATAGAAACTGAAATTGAAAAAAATGCCTTTATTTCTGGTGAACGATTTGAAAACAACTACATGGAAAAAAGCGTAGTAAAGTGAACAATCCTTTTAAAAGAAGTGGGGAACAGTAGAAAAAGCAATTCAAGTGTCACTATTTACGTATGAAGCTGGTGTATCCTGGCATGGTTTATAATGAGCATGTGTTCATTTGAGTTGGCAACTAATGGCTCATATTTGAACATTAAAAAACCTTCAATGTTACTGGACCTAATGGCTTGCTTTGTTTTTCCCTACTTTTGTGTTCTGTTGGGTTACATATGTACCCTGCTTGAATTCTAAATCAGGTGTTCTTTATCATAAAAATGAGTGATTCATATACAGATATGGGACCTGTTATCCATAATCCTTGGGACATCGGGTTTTCCAGATAATCGATCTTTCATATATTGGATTTTCATACCTAAACTCTACTACTCTACTACTAGAAAATCAAGTAAACATTAATAAACCCTAAATGCTGGTTTTGCTTTCAATAAGGATTCATTATATCTTAGTTTGGATCAAGTACAAGGTACTTGATCCATCTTGGAAGAGGAGGTGTGGTGTGGGTTACAGGTCAGCCATGAGTCTGTTTTAGGGATGCACCGAATCCAGGATTCGGTTTGGGATTCTGCCAGGATCCTTCTGCCTGGCCGAACCAAATCCGAATCATAATTTGCAAATTAGGGCCAGGGAGAGAAATCACATGACTTTTTGGCATAAAACAAGGAAGTAAAAAATGTTTTTCCCTTCCCACCCATAATTTGCATATGCAGCTGCGTCTGAACCTGCGTTCGGCGCTTACATGCGTCTCGTGGGTACAACCTCATTGAAAAGAATGAGGTTCATCTAGAACTGCGCTCCCCTCCCCGGAACGCAGGGAGTGCAGGTGAACAACGCCCGTGTGTAAGGGCCCTAAGTTGGAAGAAAGAAATTTAAATGACAAAAATTGAAACACTTCTATACAGAAAGGTTTTTTAATCACATGGGAATGGAGAATTCTGAACAACTAAAACTCACAAATTATTGGACAAAGTATAAAGTTATATTCTAATGTCAGATTTTTTTTATGCCTGTCTGGGTGGTATTAATCTTGCCACAGAATTATGAAATGTTGTATTTATGGGTGTCGCTAAACACACATACAGTAGGCCAGGGTGAAGACAGTTATACAAGTCCTCACTCCCAAATACCAAACCGAATCTGAATCCTGATTTGCATATGCATATTCATGACAGGAAGGTAAAGAGTGGAAAACAATTTTACTTCCTTGTTTTGTGACAAAAAGTTATGTAATTTCCCTTCCCGCCCCTAATGTGCATATGTAAATTAGAATTCGGATTCGGTTCGGCCAGGCATAAGGATTCGGCGAACAAGGAAGCTGCAAAATAAAAGTAAATTCAGTATAATGTTCTGAATTTAGTGCAGAAAATAACAAAAACTGACTCTAAATAATCTTAGAATATCACTCTCTAAACCCATACCAAAAGTTAATTTAAAAGTGAACAACCTCTTTAAACTTCCCACAAGGTAGGCATCCCACAGATCTAGTTATTTTAACAATTCACTTGACAATGGCCATCACTTCCTGATCTCCCTAGTTGCTGGGCAGATGTCCCTGTAGCTAGTTGTATTTAAGATATTCCAGTAATTGGCCAAGAGGTGTTATGATACTTCATGTCACAATTTGGTATAGTGAGTGAGAAGGGGTGGATCTTCCTCTTTGGCTTCTGGTTGCTGACCCAGCTGGATGATTCCAGGGATACAACAAGGCCTAGTAAAGCCGCGTTGCCCTAGAGGGACCAGTACACTAGAGAGTAAAGTCGGGGAGCAGGGATCCAGTCAACAAGGCCAGCTAGAGATAGGATAATATCTTTATTATAGACTCTCTAGGAAAGTAAGATAGGTCAGTTAAGTAGCAAGATCAGCTTGGCTTTAACTAGGAGGGATAGGAAGGAGGTAGCACTCCCTTCTGGCAAGACTGGCCTGTAGTATAGGGACACAGCCTAATAGGGGATTAGGGCTAGTGAGTTCCCTTATCCAACACGTGAGTATCCAGGTCACAGTGCTGAGATCCTGAGGGTGCCTCTATCCAGGTGTTTTGCTATCACCTCAAGGAGTTCCACTGTGCTGTCTCGGAGGGACATGTTCCAGTCATGTTGTGATATTCTGTACAATCCAGAGTACAAGAGTACAACTCCTGTGTATCATTTGTCTTGGTCAAATAAAGAGTTCTATTTTTGTTGCAAGAAGCTCCTGGCATCCTTGTATTTTGTTTTTCATGCACAGTAGCATATGGGAGTTGTCGTTTCACTGCACCATTACTGCACATTTCCACATAGTGAAGGCCCAGCCTTGTGTGTTAGGGTCCAATGTAACACATGGCGAATATTAACCATTTTGATCTAAAATCGCCCAAAAAAACGTTATATATACAATAGGCCTTTTTAAAAATTCAGGGCAATGTGCATTGTGTGAAATAAGGCATACATTTCTATGTGCTTTGCTGTTTTGCACCCTACCCTGCAGTTATATCAAACCTCCCAACTGTACCATTTTTAGAGGGACAGTCCCTCTTTTGACAGCTCAACCCTCAGACCCTCCTTTGTACTGGAAAGTTCAGTTTTTCTCTGCACTGAACAGTCAGAAAAAGAAACAAAGTTTCTAACTTAATTGGCTTTTGGCAGAGAGCCCAGAACTGCCAAGAGGTTCAGATAAGATACTTTGTAACAATTTTTAGATGAGCAAATTAGTAATTGTAACAACAGGTCCCTTGAGAAAAGTTAGACTCACAGCTTAAAGGGCAATTAGCCCTTTAAGTTATTAGCAAAACTGTAATAACTGAAAAAAAGCAAAGAATTATGTTCAAACTTTCATAACCTGCCAAATTTTGTAAAATGAACATGATAATTAGGGCAAAAAAAGGGCATGGTCAAAAATGTTGCCGTGCTATGCACAGCAACTTTTTTGTCCCTCTTTTTATTTCTAATATGTTGGGAGGTATATTATATCCTTAGGCCTTTGTGCTCCAAAAATGGAACCCAAAAACTCTTGAAGATGAATACAACCACCCCTGCCAATTCTGTAACTTCATCATTAAAGGAGAACTAAACCCTAAAAATGAATAGGGCTAAAAATGGCATATTTTATAGGGATGCACCTAATCCAGGATTCAGATCGGGAATCGGCCAGGATTCTGCCTTTTTCAGCAGGATTCGGATTCGTCCGGATCCTTCTGCCTGGCCGAACCGAATCCTAATTTGCATATGTAAATTAGAGACAGGGAGGGAAATCACGTGACTTTTTGGCACAAAAAATGTTTTCCCCTTCCCACCCATAATTTGCATATGCAAATTAGGGTTCCGATTTGGTTCGGTATTTGGCGAATCTTTCGGGAAGGATTCAGGGGTTCCGCCAAATCCAAAATAGTGGATTTGGTGCATCCCTAATATTTTATATACTGAACTTATTGCATCAGCCTAAAGTTTCATCTTCTCAATAGCAGCAGTGATCCAGGACGTCAAACTTGTCACAGGGGGTCACAATCTTGGAAAGTGTCTATGACACTCACATGCTCAGTGGGCTCTGAGCAGCTGTTGAGAAGTTAAGCTTAGGGGTTGTCACTAATTATCAACAGAAAATGGCTTTGGCCTGTAATATAAGATGATGCTACAAGCCTGATTATTAAATTCTGATGCTAGTTGCACTGGTTTATATGCTGCCATGTAGTAATTATATGTATTAATGACTAATCAGCCTTATATTGTGACTATATTTCTATTCTATGTGTACTGTATATTGTGAGTGGGTCCCTAAGCTCAGTAAGTGACAGCAGCACAGAGCATGTGAATCAGTGAATCAGCAGAAAAGAAGATGGGGAGCTACTGGGGCATCTACTGGGGAGACACAGATCTTTACTGTTAGGGCTGTGGCTGCCTAGAGCTGGTACAGAAGCCAAAGACATATTGTACAACATTTCTATCTACTTCTTTAGTTTTACTTTCTTTTATCCTTTAAGACACACACGTTACAGAGTGTATGGGTAATTACAGATGAAAGAAACCCTGTACTAGCAGCCTACCCTATGATTGGAATATTCATTGGAATAGAAGGCAAATAATTCAGAAATTATGACCAATCTAATAGGAGATCAGAATATAACATATTAAAAGTCGACTTAAAGGTGAACTAAAATTCAATACATACTAAAATTCAGTTTTGTCTGGTGGTTACCTTTTTAACATTCAGTATTTCAATAACCAGACAAAACTGAATTTATACTCATTTTTAAAATTGTTGAATATTTCCGGCGAGGTATTCTATTTTTGTCGAGTGGTTCTACGCATGACAAACGAAGTAGTTTGCATATATAAGTAACAAACAATCTGCTACACACATGGTCATGCAACAACTTTTCTTTTACAGTTTAATAGCCTCATTCTTAGCTGCCAGTTATGATGTAGCTGCTGTTCACTTGACTAAGTCATAATTTGCATATTTGAACATGAACAAAAAATTTTATTAAATTAATTCTGAAAAAAAGAAGTCACCCATAGCTGCCAAGTGCTTGAAAGTGACATGCTATTAAATGGGTTATTTATTAAGCTCCCAATTTTTCTAATCAAACGTTTAAAGAGGAAAATACAATATTTTTTTGAGAAATTTTTTTTTGAATATATTGTTTCTTGCACTTTAACAAAAGATTGGGGTTTAGCTGAAATGCTGGTCTCCACCTAATAAATGATATTCCCTGAGTACAGTTTCCTTCTCTTTTGTGGATTTATCCACAAATTTAAATTTATTTGTCATTTCCCTTGAGAAAGGTCACTCTGTGTGATCTAAACATCTAGCTTTAAATAATACTTTGACACATTATCCAAGACCTGTAGAGTGCTATACATTTTTATTTTTTTTAAGCTTTCTTTTACTTTGTTATGGAATGGCCAGTTCTAAGCAACTTGATTCTAATTATTCATTTTATAGTTTATTTTTTATTAACTTTTTAAACTCTTTTCAGCTTCCAAGTGGTGGCCACTGACCCCATCTAAATAAGAAATGCTGAAAGGGTGATGACCAATGGGGCGATTTGTGGCCCGGCATTAAAACGCGGGTGACAAATCTCCTAAAAATGCTTCTGAAGTTTCCTTGTGAGGCAGTTTTGGGTGACTTCAGAAGAATGAAGTGAAGTGTATGTGTTACTATGTATGATTTAATTTATAGCTAGTGGAGAAGTGTTTTCAGGACATTTGTCGCCCACAGTGTAAAGAACTCACCCTGGTGTCTAGTGGAGGGACGGCAGGGACGCCCGCCGCATCCTTTTCCTCCTGGCGCCGGCTCCTTCTTAGGCGCGCACGGCGCACTTCCCGATTCCCTTAAAGGCGCAGGCGCGCAGACGTGATGACGTCAGCGCGCATTGGCGCCAAATTCAAATGTATTTAAGGGGATTTTTGCTGCTAATCCTTGCCCGTTGTTAGGTTCTATTTGTTAGTTCCTGGGTGTGATTCCTATCTTTTTCTTGACTGATCTTCTGGTGTTTGACCCTTGCTTTTCCTGACTAAACTGTTATCTCCAATCCTGACTTTGGCCTGTCCTATTCCGCTGACTATTCTACTCTCTCCTATCCTGATCCTGGCCCGTCTGACTAAACTACTCCGCCTGTTCTTCTTGGCGGTATTCTTCACTCAGTATCCTTGATGAGACGATCGTGCCCCTATGCTAGCCAGAACTCTTAGCTTTGCACCTCTCGATAAGTCCAGGTGGCATCTGAGTAAGCTGAGGGCTCCTCCCGAGGCCAAAGGCTGTCACTTAACTGGTGAAGCCGAGCTGAGATCCAGGTGCTTAGCAACTGTTCTGGTTTTGGGTGCCATTCGTGACACACAGTCATGCATTTTTATTGCAGGCGATATATCTCCCTGCTAGCCATGGCCCTAAGGCTACATGTATTGTCCAAATCACAGTTACTGTATATTTTTGCATGCAGGTTTGCAGCTGGTTGGTTCAGAGCCTTTATTATGCAGGAGTTGCAATTGGTCATACAGATCCTGCAGTCCAGAATGCATTCAACTTTCCATTCCATTCTAAAGCCATAGACACAAAGATCTGATCATTCAAATCATCGAACAATCGGACATCCCCATCTCCCGACCTGCCACTAACCTTCAGTTGAAATAAAGAAAAACAGATCAGAAGATGTTCTGCCCCTAACAGCAATGGTATGAAAGTTTATGTCCGACAAAGCTGGTGACAGTATCCCACTGAAAATCGTCAGAGATATGATCGGCAGCCGACAGAAATCTTCTAACTTGTCCGAACGATTGAATGATTGACAGATGTCGGGACACTACACACAATCCAATAATTGTACGAATTGAGGATTCGTACAATTGGATCTTTGCGTCTATGGCCAGCTTAGCACTCCAGTTTCAAATTCCCCATCAGTCTCTGGTAAGTCAAATTTTACTATTCCTTAATTAGAACGGCTGAAGCTGAAATGAGGTTTAGTGCCGTACACTAACACTGAACTGACAGATGGGCCTGGACCTGAAGTGGAATGCTTGTATTAGTCTACTGTGCACTATTACACACACTAAAGCTGAAAAGCATGTGATATGTAGTGCTGAAAGTAGAATGCAAGATGGCAACATTGTCCTCAAGTGAAGTGACAGATGAAGGTTTCCAGGAAATGTCATATCATAGGAGAGATTAAAAGGGTTGCTGGAATAGTCTGAAATGCAGTTGTATTGTGCTTTTAACACAAAGTCGTTTTTTATTTGTTTGTTCCTTCCCATCAGGAGCTGTGCTTGCACAGTGCATACAGTAATGCAGAGATTGATCTCCAATAAGGCAAGGTCAGCTTTTCCCGATTGTTTGTAAGTTACATATTTTTTGTTGATGTAGCTCTCTAAACTTATTTTATTTCAAAGCAATTTTATCCCTGTGATGTGTATTAAACTTGGGATATTCTCTTTTACACAGTTCTACGATAACAATAAGGGGAAGTGCAGAAACAAAACAAAATGTAGCGATTGTTCACTTTGCAAAACTGGGAATAAGATTAAAACCCTCCTTGTGTTCACAACTGAAGTGTGCCTCATCCAACAAACACTGTAGGTGGCTGCCCAGTAGACTTAATATTTCAAAAGCTTGATGCTCAGTACAAAAATAAACTTTTTCTTGGATGTTTTACCAACAGCATGGTACGATAGGTTACCCACAAGCTACCTCTTATTCTCAATTGTTTTTTAAAAGGCAGAACACCAAATTATTTAATACCTTTGTATTGTTTATTTTCAAGTAAAAATATACAGGTATAGGGTCAACTATCCAAAAACTTCTTATCATGAAAGACCTGACATGCAGCGTTGCCATCTCTCTACAGTGTCTTATGTAAAGTAACTATTTCTGATTTTTAATTATTTTATTTCTCTCTGTGATAATAACGCAGTACTTTACTGTATTGTACCGTATTTGATTCTTGTTACACTGATCATCACATGCCTGCATCCAGAGATATTGCATTGGCCTAGGTGCAGGCATACGGAACAGATTATAGGTGCCTAAATACATAATTGCGCATTTATGGGTTAATCCAGTTGTTCTGGGTGCAAACACAACTAAGAGTTTTTTTGAGTGTAGAGGTGGATTCTCAGCATGCATTTATTTATCCGCAGGCTGCAAATACACTACATGTGAGATGTGACACTAGTCTAGGGCCTCTTACACAATAATGTGTGCACCAAATATTTTGTCACTTCTTGCCCAAAAATACAGTGCATTGCAACTGTCCACTGGGGTGTCCCCAATTAACTAAATCAGTTGTTATATCCATATACAGTACAGATTAGGTGCCTATTGGCACAAAACGCATAAGGCTATGTGTTAATCTACTTTTGGCCTGTTTGTGGGATCTTTGAGTGCCTTCCGTTTTCTCTTTTGGTTGCCTACCTCCATCTCAAGCTGTAGGTCTGGGGCGTGAACACTGTCCACTGGGACACACTAATATGTGCACCAAATATTTTGGCACTTCTTGCCCAAAAATACAGTGCATTGCAACTGTCCTCTGGGGTGTCCCCAATTAACTAAATAAATTGTCATGTCCATATACAGTACAGATTAAGTGCCTATTGGCACAAAACGCATAAGGCTGTGTGTTAATCTACTTTGTGGCCTAAATAAAGTTCTTAGTTCATTTACTGAGCACCCAGGCCCCACATATTACTGGTCAGCCAATAACACCAATTTTTGGTTTTTCATTGGGACTTTTTCTTTTAAGTGCATTGTCATGTCCATAAGCATTACCTTAAATTATTTCGCATATCAGAAATTCAAGTGTACCGTGGACCTTGTTTTCAGTTGAAAGTAATATCTCTCTCTCGGTATGGCCATACATGGAGCATTATGAATGTCAATAAAACTATTTTTGCCAAACTTGCATGTATGCATAGTGGAGGTGTGCAGAAGACTGAAGATAGTCTGTCTAGGAAGATAATGCTTGCTTCTAATCCTGTAATGGAAACATTTTACTTAAACACTAATGACAGGCCAAATTTGCCTCCTTTAGTTTCCCGTTGTTCAGCTAATTGGACAAATACTTGGATTAGTAATGTTTGATCTTCAACATTTATGGTCAGGTTTTATGAAATCTATACATTTACCCCCCAAAAATGGAATGTTCCTTGCGATTAAGATAAATCTAATAGTGTCATCAGATGTTGGTGTCATACTAGGACAGGACACACACAGCCCTTGGTGCAGAATAGCCAGCCAATGGGACTTACACCTGGCTGTTTTAATTTTGCAGTGATTGAATTTGCAGATTGACCAATGGACTAACTAGTCTGGTTCTTGGGAAGACAGTTATCTGCAAAATGTAAGCTATGCATGTCTAGATCACAAGAGGTCCTTGGATATGGAAGATATGAAGTTTTGATATCACTTTACATTTTTGTTTATACAAATGCATAGCCAAAAGTAAAAATATACAATCTTTATTGATAAGCATTAACATTTATTTCATAACAAATATTCTCATATAAAATACTTTTGATGTGGCTCAGTAGCTGTCATTCTTCTACAGCTCACTCTCTGTGTCCCTTATCACTAAACAGTGATTATTTTTTACATAACATTTACAGCATATGTTATTCTGTGTATCAGATCGTATTTCTCTGTACATGGTGAGCATTGCCATTCAACAACTCAAGCAGTGTCTCAGTTGCCATATACTGTAATCATGAAAAATAGCAAAATACTTGCCATTACAAAGCAACAATTTTTCAACTAATTGTCTGTGTGATATGAAAGCACTCAGCAAGAAGTGGTACAGTATATGTATTATTTTCAGTAGTTTTCCGTTTTAATGCCACTTTAAACTGGATTAATTTAAACCAGTGATAATAATACTTGACAGGCTAAGCACAAATGGCTTAACTTTTAAAGTACAACATTATCTTAAATCTCTAATTT
>CM044442.1:41748821-41771773 GCA_024363595.1 Xenopus borealis | reverse complement strand
TTTTTACTATTAATATATTTAAAAAATTATTTTGGATTCTTTTTATTGCTTACTGCTATACCCTTTCCTTATCGATTTTAGCTTGCCTGATAGCTTTTTTGCATGATTTATTTGCCTCCTTGTACCTTATAACTAGGGATGGGCGAATTTATTTGCCAGCAGTGAATTCGCGGGGAATTCCCGCGATTCGCCGCCAGCGGATAAATTCGCAAAACACCCGAAAAAGTTCGCCTGGCGAAAATTCGGCAAAAAAAAAGAGTCGCAACGAAAACGATGCGCGTTGTTTCGCGAATTTTTCGGCAAAGTGGATCTGCACAGATTCGCCCATCACTACTTATAAATGATTCGGCTGTCCCAGCTAACCTGAAAGCTTTAAAAGCAAGTCTTTTCTTACCCACCTCAACACCAACACTTCTATTGAACCAAAAAGGTTTTGCTTAACAACGACGTACCTTGCTTACAAGCGGAATATACTGACGTGTATATTTATTAAGCAGCATTTAAAGACTTCCCATTCTCCCACTTAATATGTTGCAGAGATGCTCTTATACTGTCAAAGTTTGCAAAGTTTGTGCCTACCATCACAGGTAGGCCTAGGTGGCATGGCCTCCTTGGCAACCTGGCCAGCCACCTCGTCCCCCACATTGACATTGTGGTGGATCTTGAGGTCTGACTTTGAATACTAGTCAAATAAGGCTAGGTCTTATGTTCTTCTTCCAAGCTCTTGTTTAATTAAGTGGACTGTGCTCTGGTTGTTGCACAGAAGAATTGCACATTATATACAGCGTTTGTGTAAAGTTCCAACGTTTGGTCAAGGTCCCATTAGTGTTGCCACCATTGCCCATAGTTAAAACCAGGCTAATCGTGGGGCGACTGTGGGGGGGAAGCAATGGGGAATAGAGTTGTGACATATTGGGTTGCGATTGTGACTTCAATAAAGTGGTTTGAATGAAGGCATTGCTCAAACATGATTGGATGGATTTCTGTCTAGTTTACACAATGTAGAAAATTTGGGCTTTCTGGTCGAAAACAGGTGGCAACCCTAGTCTCCCTTAAAAGTTCAAGAATATTTACGACATAAAGTACATATTCACTGAATCTAACCCTTACTAGTACTCTAGCTGGACTTGAGGTATATCCAGGAGAGCAAATGGGCATCCTTTATAATTCCAAACCTGCCACTGCTCAGTCTCCAAGGCGGATTGGGACCCCTTGTTTTGTAACAACTACTCTAGACCTTTGTGTATATATTGCTCAAGCCCAGGGCTTTCCAAATTGTGACCCCCCTTGTGTGACCCCCCACATGAAAATCTGCCTTCTGTGTCTGCTTACCATGTGTAAGAGTTAAAAGGTATCACTACAGAGACTGACTGGCCCCTGCATTTTTTAAGACTCAAATTTACACTGTAACCCCCTGCATTATTCACACATTTACCCCCCTGCATTGTTCACACCTGTAACACCTTGATTGTTCACACCCCTAAAGCCATATATTGTTCACACCTGAGACTCATACTGAAACTGGCCACATTGTTCACCTGTTCACATTCATACAAACTGCTGGAGGGGTACCAGCACTGTGAGTACATCTTAGAGTGGACCTGATAGGTTTCTCTGTCTCCTGCTCTGTTCAGCCTTCCCTATGCTCTCTTTGTATGCCATACTCTGCTTGCCCAGTACTTCTTTTATGTGCCATACTCTGCTTGCCTAGTGCTGCTTGTGTGTGTGTCAAACTCTGCTTGCCCAGTGCTGCTTTTGTGTGTCATTCTCTGCTTGCCCAGTGCTGCTTGTGTTTGCCATACTCTGCTTGTCTTTTGCTCCTTGAGTGTGCCATACTCAGGGCCAGATTATCATAGCAGGTGCCCCTAGGCCTGCTGCTGTTCATCACCCCTGTCCCCTCCACTTTATTTATGCAAATATTTGTCATCTGAACTGGAACAATAGGGATTGGTTCATTGGAAATTTAAAAAACTATCGTAACTCCTGCTCATCATCAGCATTCATGAACCAATGTGGGTGTGGTTGGGCAGCATGCCGCCTGGGTGGCCTTTCCACAAATCTGGGCCTGGCCACACTCTGCTTGCCCTATGCTCCCTGTGTGTGCCATACTCTGCCTGCCTTATGCTCCCTGTGTGTGCCTTTCTCTGCCTGCCCTATGCTCCCTGTGTGTGTTATACTCTGCCTGCCCTATGCTCCCTGTGTGTGCCATACTCTACTTGCCCAGTGTTGCTTGTGCATGCCATTCTCTGCTTTTTCTATGCTACTTGTAGGATGTAAGCCTGGTAGGGGGTTTGTTCTGGGGGTTTATTAGAATTTGCAAATTGTTTTTAGCGGCCCCTAAGGTATTTAATCATGTGTTGGGAGGAGGGGGGTGTATTATCCACAGGGGAGGATGAGGCAAATGAATTTATTGGTATGTTTTAACATGGCTTAGATTTTTCAGATATGAGTGATAACGTATATCTCTGCAGTGAGTACCAACCACTTGTTTGTTTGGTGTGCTACCACTGTTAATGTGGAGATGATCTTAGCAGTTCTTGTGGTAACGTGGGTGTGGTTAACAGTGGGTGTGGTTTAAAAGGGGGATTGGTCAACACTGACTTCCATTATCGGCCCTCCTCCATGGAGGCCAGAAATATTTCATCCCTCTGTACCACAGAAGTTGGAAAGCACTGCTCTAGACAAATGCCCTCTGAACAGGGTTTCCACCTGCCGGGTTTTGACCTGTTTTTTTTAAGAGCTGCTTGGGTCAAAACTGCCTGATTTTCCAAATTAGGAAAACCAGGTAGGATTCCCTATCGACACATCATAGCCCTGCCCCATATCTCATGACCCACCACAGCATCATAGCCCTGCCTCCATTGCATCAAGCCCTGGCCACTGCCCAAATTCCACTGGGCCAAAAGGTGGCAACCCTAAATCTGAATAAGCTATAGGGTCTCACTGTGTGTACAGCAAGTAGACCTACATAGCTCTGAGGAGTATCAACCAGATTATGTTTTAGCCTATGGCTTCTTCTGTATCAATTTAGGAATCATTTCAAGTACATTTTCAAAAGAATCCTGACTATCCTGAGCATATATTATTATCCCTTGTGAAGTGTACTGTGTGATCATTAATAACTGTTACATTTTACTTTGACATTGCCCATTTCGGCAGATTTATGCTTCTTTATGGGGGGTCAGCAAAATTCATAACAGTTTGTTTATATGCCACAATGTTACTGCAAATTTATGACAGATATGTACAATATCATGAAGATTAGGTTTTGCTTTGGAAGTTAATATGATGAATACAGTCAGCGTTAAGAACTTACTGATTAAGAATAACCAGTCAATCCTAAAGATCCTTAAATGTGGAAGGAGGCTTCCATGCTCAGGTTTACAACTAAAGCCAGGTAGTGTTCTTACCAGTTACATTTGCCTGGAAATGTTGTACATTTGGGCCATAAAGTCAGAAATTGTGCAAAGTCTAACATTTTTGTTATCACATGGAACTCCATTTTCTTGCAGAAGATTGTGTATTATGTGCATGCGTGTTGAAGGGATAAAGTATTTTACTTCCTTGCTGAATCATCCACTTTTATTAAAGCGAATAAATGACTTGTCCCCTCTGGAAAGTATAATGAGAGGTGTATTTCATAGAAAAAGCCTTGGCACCAACTGATATTAAAGGTCTCAGTACAGGGGATTTATGGGGCTGTAACTGGAGAGACAAATACTTGCTACAGAAGCAGCATTTTATCCCAGATAATCAGAATCTAGTATCTTAGTCAGGTTACAGATTTGCTTTTGGCTTACAGTCCTCTCCTATATTACAAACAGAAGTCTTAGGTTTGGATTGCAATAAAGCAGCAGTTATTTTCAAGCCATTATCAGAGCTTTGATGACAGACTGGTGAAAGCTAGTGGGGAATGGAAAACTAATAAAAATAAGCCAATTCAAACTCATATAAAGTAAAACTAAACTAAAATGTATTTGGAGACGGTACAGCCTTGGGTACTGCAGAAAATTGTATATCTACCCTATCCAGTGAATGTGAACTGAGGGATGCAATAGCTGGTGAGAAGAAAGACAGGCAAAGATGAATCCCACACTGGTATCTTTCAAATCTATCCACCCAGCAGCTTGGGTTGGCTGTGATTGTACCTGAAACCTGAAATAGATGCTGTTTGTAGAAACACCAAAAAGTTGTTCAGTGAAAGCCTGTTCAAATACTGGTTGGAAGAAGCCAAACGAACCATGCTGTATTCTCTTCTGCACCAATGATATCATGTTTGAATCTAGAGCAGAATATGGATCTGACCAGTTTTATACTGAGGGCTTTACATTTCTTCATCTTGTGCTTTGAATTTTGTAAAGTGTTGTCGGGTCCCCTGTTGAAATAGATGGAAGGTTGTGTAACTGAAGTGTCACTATATTAATATTAATGATATCTGTCTGCTTATGACTCAAGTCTAATATGAAAGTTGAGATAATAGCTTAGATTTACATTACAGGTATGGGACCTATTATCCAGAATGCTTGAAGTTTATCAGAGCACAAATAACATGACTGGGGACACCTGGGAAACTGACAATATGTCCATCCCCATGTCATATTTCAAAATTAAATATTAAAAAAAATCAGTTTGCTCTTTTGAAAAAAAGGTTTCAGTTCAGAAATCTACTGGAGCAGCACTTTTAATGGATGCATTTTGAAAAAAACATGTTTTCCCAGGACGGTATCCCTTTACATTTACTAGTAAGTCTTGTAAACAAAGCCAATAGGCTGGTTTTGCTTCCAATAAGGATTAATTATGTCTTCATTTGGATCAAATACAAAGTACTGTTTTATTATTACAGAGAAAAAGGAAATCAATTTTAAAATTTTGGAATATTTGATTAAAATTAAGTCTACAGGAGACTGCCCTCCAGTAATTTGGAGCTTTCTGGATAATGGGTTTCCAGTTAACAGATCCTTCATCTATATTGATATTTTCTTAAAGCTATGCTCTCATAGGCTGCATACATTGCTCATGTGCTTTGCAACCCGAAAAAGAAGTATGTAATGTGCACTGCAGCATTCAAGGTTTGAATCTACCCTTTGCACTACATCCTCTATGCACTAGAGCAGTGATCCCCAACCAGTACCTCGTGAGCAACATGTTGCTCTCCAACCCCTTGGATGTTGCTCCCAGTGGCCTCAAAGCAGGTGCTTATTTTTTAATTAATGGCTTAGAGGCAAGTTTTGGTTGCATAAAAAACAGATGTCCTGCCAAACATTCTCTCCTGTAGGCTTCCAGTCTATATAGGGGCTACCAAAAAGCCAATCAGAGCTCTTATTTGACATCCCCATGGACTTTTTCATGCTTGTGTTGCTTTCCAACTCTTTTTTAAATTTAAATGTGGCTCACGAGCAAAAAAGGTTGGGGACCCCTGCACTAGAGGTTTTAGGATTTAAACATATTTTTAACATATTTTATATGAACTATGAACTGGACACACCTTTTTGTATTTTGTTTCCCACTGTAAATTACAGTTGTCTTACATTTGACCCTAAAAATAAGTTCACAAATATATCATTCTTTATTTATATATCACCATCATATTTTATAGAGCTTTACTGAGGTTATACATCAGTTACAGTAGATCAATCCAGTGTTCATTGTCTGAGTTGAAAAGTGCTAAGGGTTGTGTAAAGTGCTGAGTGTTGCCAGCACTCCTAAAAAGCCTCTGGAATGGCTGGTGGATGCTAGTAAGATCTTGGGGGACACATTCAGTAAAGCAGTGTGATATGTAACTTTTAAAAGAACATTTCATTCTGTGTTCAGGGTCTGTAATGTAGTTGCAAAAATTACTCTTGAAATTTTATGTCCATTTAAAATATTAATCTTGGCTTTGTTAATGCAAGTACCTTCAAGTTTTAAAAGACATCTCTGTACTGACTGATATCCATTGCTATATGTTTGCATTCTGTTATGCAGGTATGGGACCTGTTGTCCAGAATATCGGAATCTGTCGTTTTCCCGATATAGGGGCTTTCTGTTATTTGGATCTCCGTACTTTAAGGGGCACATTTATTAAGGATCGAATTGATTCGAAGTGAAAATTTGAATCAAATTTAAATGAAAAAATTCAGATTTAATTTTGGACTTACTCGACTATCGAATAGCACATTATTAGAATTAGAACATTCGAATTCCGAAGTACTGGCCAATTTAAGAAAAATTCGATATAACAATTCGGCAGGTTAAACCTACCGAATTGCTATACAATCCTATGGGAAATTTTTTGGATAGAAAAAAAAAATTGTTCAAAAAATCGAATTAGATAAAAAAAACAATTCCACCTAAATTCGAGGGTTTCTAAACCCTTGAAATTTGACCTTTAGTAAATGTGCTCATAAGTCTGGTAAAATTATTTAAACATTAAATAAACACAATAGGACTGGTTTACCTCCAATGATATCAACACAAAATATATTTTAAGTAGAAGATACAGTTTTATTGTTACAGAAAAAAAGGAAATTATTTTTAAAAATTAGAATTGTTTGATTAAAATGAAGTTTGTGGGAGATAGCCTTTCTGTAATTCTGAGCTTTCTGGATAACGGATTCCATACCTGTAGTTTAAAGAAGTTATGGCAAATTCAGCTAAAGTATTATCTGTATAAAATGGAATAATTATTCCGTGGCTAGTCTCTGTATACTGTCTTCACTTTTTTTCCTTTGTTCACTGACCATCATTGTCTCTGTTGAAAAAGTTTTTCTCTTGAGTTGCGCAGTAGTCCTTATTTAAATGAGAAAGATGCAGTGTATGTCAGCAAGCTCTTATTTGAGGTTTTTGCCCTGGAAACAACTACTGGTTAATAATAAATGCATGTAATGCAAAATAGATAATAAATTATATACAAGACCACTTAACATGTATTGATTTACTTTAGAGTGTTGTGAAGTGAAAATGTTAGCCTGTCAGACAAAGCTATACATATTTTATGCAGCGCATGAATGGAGTTTGGTACTTATCTGCCATAGTTTTCATGAGTAATAGCAAAAATACATTTAGAAATATTTTCTGATTTGCAAATAGCTTTATTAGTCCATTATAGCATAAAGTAGACTCTAAGGGGCAGATTTCTCAACGGTCAAATTGAAAGTTCGAAGTAAATAAATTCCAGTTTCAAGCTATTTTTGTGTACTTCGACTAAGGAATAGTCCAAATTAGATTAGAATTTGCAAAAAAATGGCTAATGGGCAGAGTGGGGGGACTCCTGTCTACTCCTATATCCTTTCCAACGTTTCCTTGGGAACCAAGCATTTCAAGCTGGGCTGCATTCATATCCACCCTGGGCCGCACGCGGACCTCGGGCGGCAGGTTGGACACCCCTGTCCTAGACCATTTGATGGACTTTGACAACTTGAAGTTTAAAAAAAAAATTATACACCAGTGGGATCACCTGACTAATAATAGGTCAACCAAGTTTGGGAGTTTTACTTTGAAAGCAGCAAGTGAGTTGCAGGTAAAACTTAGTCCCTCTGTAAAAGGTATAATGAAGTAATAGAATTCTTAATGAATCAGATGAAAATTGAGAGTAGGACTGGCCAGATATGGGATGACTTTGACGTAGTTGGCCAGCTTAAATATATTGCAATATATGGACAAACAATCCCTGTTGTTTAAAGGGTAAGGTATTTTTTAGTAGCTGTATGCACAAAATGCCTCAATGTCTTAAATATATTGATAATGGGTTGAGTGCAGAGGACCTCTTGTATTTGTCTATGTATTTTATGGCCACAGCCTCATTGCACCCCTTTCCCTTGTTTGTTATATATATGTATATAAGTAACTAATTGCAAGTTCACAATAAGATTCATTGATTATTTATGCTTAACCAAAATAGTGTTTATTGAACAGTAGAGCAATCACCACATAGGAGTAAAGAACACAGTTATAGAGCACATACATATAGGAGAGTATACTCACAGCACCACACATGGGCCGGATCCCTTCAGGCAAGGGGTCATGTCAGCAGTAGTTCAGCTTTGAATACAGAAAGGTACAAATCAGGTTTCAGCCTTTTCCTTAAGTGGAACCTGTGGGGAAACTCTATCCCTAGGTCTGTATACTAAAGTGCAGATTTACAAAGGGTCGAATTCAAGGGTTAAAAAACCCTCGAGTTCAACCATCTAATTTCGAATTCGAAGGATTTTACAGCGATTCGATCAATTATACTAAAGTATACTAAAGTGCAGATTTACAAAGGGTCGAATTTGAGGGTTAAAAAACCCTCGAGTTCAACCATCTAATTTCGAATTCGAAGGATTTTACTGCGATTCGATCAATTGAACGATCAAATAGTAAATAATCGATCGAGGGCAAAGCATCTAATATATGCTGATGTATGGGTTTACTGGAAAATAGGTTCACTCTCTTTCATTAATTTCCTTAAATAGACAGTAATGTACAAAGGCGTTGCATATTGTGTACCCCAAATATCTTCTCTACATACAATTTTTTTTCCTTGATGTAGGATACACAACTAAGATATGTCATTTTATTAACCTGTGATGAAGTATTTTCTATTATAGACTTCACTACAGCAAAGCAAGTACCCAGAAAATAAGTACAGAAGCTGCTGCCTTTATATGTTACATGTTATAAATAAATAAAATATAAAAAATATGCTGAAAAAAACCCACTATAATACACAATAAAACCCTCATTCAGCTTGCAAGCCAAGTACATATACAACTGATAGGCTGTAATTTTAAACTTTACCTTGTATAAAACACACAAATCACATTAATATAAAAATAAAGTAAAGAGAAATACAGTCTATCTGTTGTGATTATAAAACTGAGCATGGCTTATAATGCAAGATTGTAGTCAACACAAATGCAACAATTCCCATGGTTTCTTTGCTGGCCTTTGCTGTGATTGCAGTATCTCTGATTTCATGACACTGAATGATGGAGCAACAATGCAGTTTATTCCCGTGATTGTTGACTGAATGACAGTAGCAAAGCTTATGAATAAAGACTGAGAAGGTCATGGGTCTGCTGAACAAGTTGATGTCCACTGTGTATACGTTCAGCTAAGTATGTGGCATGTAGGGGCCCCAGAATGAAAACCGTGCATACAAATTGTACTACAGTCTCTTCATCTTCTGCAAAATCTACATGCAAAATGAACATATTTAAATACATTTACTGTGTTTTATGTTGTAAAGCCCATTTACCTCAGAGATCTTATACTTTTGGAAGGAGCACATTCTATAGCTCATAATATGTTGGTGCTCTAAAAATACATGATAATAATAATAGTAATAATAATAATAATGAAGCAGTGTTGAGACAGCAAAAAGTAATGAATTGCATTGAAGTAGATAGAGTGTACAGTATGCATAGGATTACAAACAAAAAAAGTGTCATGTAGGAACTGTAAAATGTACCCTGTGAATTATAATTTCATGGTTTATATTTCAACTGGTACAAAATCAAAAGACCTGTTTTAGGTTTCCAGCATCATACTCCAAATATCTTTACATAAAAAGGTAAAACATCCGAAACTACCAGGGGTGCAGTGGGGGCAATTGCATCAGGGTCCCCACCCCCATGGGGCCAATCAGAGCCACGAAAATGGTTATGGCAGGCAGTTATCTAGGGGGAGATTATACATCACACATGCCATCAACACTCCAGCATTTATAGAGGTAAGGGCCCCACAGGGGGGCCCAGGTGCCCATCCTGTGCCGGGGCCCACCAGGGAGTAGTTATTATGCCACTGCCTAAACATGATGCAGCATTCTTGGTGTGATTGGCTCTCATTCAACCACACCAGTATTAGTGAAGTGGGCCACTGAGTAGGCATCAAATAGCCCAAAATTCAATTCAAATAGAATTTTAAAGTTTGACATTTCAAAAGTACTGACTCTATAAAAAAAATCTTACTTCTACCCTAAGCCTGTGGGGGACCACCTGGAACCTTTAAGAAGTGTTTTTGAAATTTTTTGAAAATCAAAATATTTTGGCCAAAATCGTTCTAATCGAACGATTTTTATTTGATTGGAAACTGACCTATTAGATTAAAAAAGATCCATTTTCGATTCACAAAACATTTGATGGTCGAATTTCAAAGTTTATTTCTTCTCCAAAAAAAACCTAAATGTCAGGAATGTTAGGGTCACTGGACCTCTGCCATTGACTTAAACATGAACTCGGCAGGTTTTAGGTGGCAAATAGTTGAATTTGAATTGTTCCCAGGGTCGGGGTTTGATAAATCTCGTATTTCGAATATGAATCGAGTTTGTACTATTCACAATTCAAATTTGTGAGTTTTGACCAAAAATTAAATTTGAAAATTAGAATTCAAATTTACTATTCAACCCTTAATGCCCCTTAATCTACCACATTTCCAGGTTTGGATGTGGATTGCCATCTTTTAAAATAATTCACATTTCCTTGTCAGAATCCTGGGGTGAAAATGGCAAAAGTGGTCCGAATTTTTACTCCAGGGACTTGATCGTCCTAGCAACCAGTGGGTAAGTAAGCAGTAAGTAATATAAAGTCGGTTGGTGTTGCAGCGTTGATCCGATGCAACACGACTGATGGATGCAAATGCAGCAAGCTGCGTCGGCATCCTAGAGTCGCACCGGGTCAGATCAACGCTACACCACCATCCGACAATTATATTACTTACCGTATTTCCATCACATCCAATGTGACGCGTGCTTCTTTGTGCAGCTTAAATAACCACCCATTCGAATTTATGAGGTAAAAAAATTTCACACGATTTTGAAATTTGACCTTTGATAAATGGGCTTCTTAGGGTCAGATTTATGAAAATGTGAAATTAGAGCTCACCTCAGAAAAAAAATCACTTTCTATTAATTCCTGGGGGATTTTTAGAATTGCGAACCGGTTATAGTAAGGTGCAGATTTATCAAGGGTTGAATTTTGAAGTGCAAAAAATACAAATTCAAAAAGACCAACCGAAATTAATTCAAATTTTTTTTCATTCAAATAGGTTAGTTTTCAAACAAACAGGTCCGTATTTGAATTGAAGTAATAGCGCATTCCATCAATTCGATTCAAAGTTTTTCCAAAAAAAGTCTGCCAATTGACTCCAAATAGATTCTAGGAGGTCCCCATAGGCTAAAATAGCAATTTCTGCAAGTTTTAGATGGTGAATGGTCGAATTTGAATTTGTAAAGAGACCAAACATAATAAATTTAGAAATTTAGAAATTTCCATTGTTTTGCAGATTCTAATTGAATTTGGACTATTCCCTAGTCCAAGTACACAAAAATAGCTTGACATTCAAATTTCTTTATTGCCCCTTGGAGTTCACTATTTGATAAATACAATTCAAAAAATCCCATAGGAATGAATAGATAGCGGGTGAATTTTTCCATCAGGAGCTTTAGGGGAAGATTTATTAAATTCACATGAAGGATTCGAAGTTTGATTGAATTTTCAAAAAGATTTGAATTCTCTGATGTTTTTGAAGACCACTTCGACCAGTGAATTTTGAAAATTTGATTGAATCGAATGATTCGAATAATTCGAATGAAAATCTATTCGAACATTCGACTATACGACAGCCGAATTGCTTCCCCTTTAAATTTTTATTCGACTGCCTAGTTCACCAGATCAAAGCTACCGAATTGGGTTTCATTATTTTTGATCGAATAAAAAAATTAAATCGAATGGTTAAAATCATTTGAATCGATCGATTAAAACGATTTTATCGATCGAATATTTTCTATTCGATCATTCCACCAATCGAATTGCGGTAAAATTTACTCCCCACACTATTCCCATGGTCGAATTTGAAGGTTTTTTTTAACCCTCTAATTCGACCCTTAGTAAATCTGCCCCTTAATCTCATATTTACTAAATTCACATGAGTGATTCGGCAAATTCGACCATCGAATATTCGAATGATTTGAATATTCTAATTTAATTTGAATATTCGAAAATTTGATGGTCGAATACTTCCCCTTTAAATTTTAATTTGACCACCTACTTTGCCATATTAAACCTACCGATCATTCCCTAGGATCGAATATAAAATTTTTTAATTTACTATATTCTGTCGTTCGATCATTCGAATTGCGGTAAAAGCCTTCGAATTCGATAGTCGAATTCGTAGGATTTTACCTCCCCACTATTCCCTGGTCGAATGTCTAATTTCTTTATCATTCGAAATTCGACCAATAGTAAATCTGCCCCATGGACTTAATTAAGGGGCAGATTTATCAAGGGTTGAATTTCGAGTTGATGGGAGTTATTTTAAACTCCCAACAACTCGAAATTCAAATAAAAAAAGACCAACTGAAATTAATGTAAAAAATAAGGGGGCAGATTTACTAAATTCACATGAAGGATTTGAATATTCGATTGAATTTTCAAAAAGATTTGAATTCGAATTTCGAATATGCAAATTAGGCAAATTCCACCATCGAATATTCAAATTTAATTTTTAATTGAAAATTCGATGGTCAAATACTTCCCCTTTAAATTTAAATTCGATCACCTAACTTCGCCAGATTAAACCTACCGAAATGGGGATCATTCCCTAAGATCGAATAGGAAAAATTGATCGAATCGATCGATCGAATTGCGCTAAAAAAAATTCGAATTCGAATTTTTTTTATTCCCCACTATTCCCTGGTAGAATTTCTAATTTTTTTTTGCCATTCAAAATTCGACCCTTAGTAAATCTGCCCCTTAATTTTGTAACTTCGGGTGAAATTTGATAGTTTGAATCAAATTCAATACCGCAATTTGATCGATCGAACGAATGATCGAATTTAAAAAATTCAAACGATTTTAATCGATCAAATTTTTTTTATTCGACCTCAGCTAATGATTCCCAATTCGGTAGCTTGATCCTGGTGAAGTAAGTGGTCGAATAAAAATTTAAAGGAGAAGTTATTGGACCATCGAATATTCGAATATTCAAATACATTTTTATTCGAATATTCAAATAATTAAAATTTGAATATTCGATGGTCGAATTTGCATAATTTGCATATTCGAAGATTCGAATTTATATTAAATTCGATCGAACTTCGAATTATTCACGTTAATTTTGTAAATCTGCCCCTTAATGTCTATGGCCACCTTTACACCCACTAAGGTTCATTATTATGTTTCATTGTATGTTTTTCCCAATGGCAACAACTCATATTAGAAGTAGATTGCAAATTATTGAATCATGGTGGATTTAGCCTTTTAGAGCAGGTGAAATTGGTTGCTGACTCCCGGCATGAGTGTGTTGTTTAAGAAAGGTTTGGTTGAGGAAATCACAAGTAAATGATGGAATATAGAATCAATTGTCAAAAAAAAATATCTATTTCTTAAAGGGAAACTGTCATGTGAAAACATTTTTTTTTTTAACTCATCAGTTAATAGTGCTACTCCAGCAGACTTCTGCACTGAACTCCATTTCTCAAAAGAGCAAACAAATTTTTTAATATTCAGTTTTGAAATCTGACATGGGGCTAGCCATTTTGTCAATTTCCCAGCAGCCCCGTTCATGTGACTTGTTCCAGCACTTTAGGAGGGAACGGCTTTCTGGCAGGCTGTTGTTTTTCCTTCTCAATATAACTGAATAGTACGCAGTGGGACATGGGTTTTTACTATTGAGTGCTGTTCTTAGATCTACCAGGCAGCTGTTATCTTGTGTTAGGGAGCTGTTATCTGGTTACCTTCCCATTGTTCTTTTGTTAGGCTGCTGGGTGGGGGAAAGGGAGGGGGTGATATCACTCCAACTTGCAGTACAGCAGTAAAGAGTGATTGATGTTTATCAGAGCACAAGTCACATGACTTGGGGCAGCTGGGAAATTGACAATATGTCTAGCCCCCATGTCAGATTTCAAAATGCAATAGAATGGATGCAATATAATGGATTTCAATGCAGAATTCTTCTGGAACAGCACTATTAACTGATGCATTTTGGAAAAAAAATTCCCATGACAGGATCCCTTTAAACATTTACTACAGCTTAGTGGCTTTTTAATGTTATATTTAGGGACTGGTCAGCTGTTCCAGGAGTGGAGCATTGACAACAAATCATCCATGATTTCTTTCTGTCTCTTGATATATTGTTGCAAAAATGCTTGGGGAAATAGCAATACTTTCTTGGACTACGAGAACAACTATGGATTAGTTGTTCATGTCTGTTCATTGATTTTAAAGCTTTGC
This sequence comes from Xenopus borealis, assembly GCA_024363595.1. Classification (NCBI taxonomy): domain Eukaryota; kingdom Metazoa; phylum Chordata; class Amphibia; order Anura; family Pipidae; genus Xenopus; species Xenopus borealis. The sequence continues at coordinate 41,757,584 of CM044442.1, read as the reverse complement.
AGGTGTCAATGGAATTAACTATAAAACTATAGCACGTTGTATAAATTGCTAGTAAAGTGTCTTGGAGCATAATTTCTGTTTAGCCTTGATAGAACAAAAAAAAAGTATTTTTAAAATTAGGTTATTTATACTATTGACAAGTAGATTGGCCATCTGAAAGTTATTTGTCTTCACTAAAGGAAATGGGCTAGAATTAGGGCTCTTATACACATGTGCGTCTGAAGCTGCGATCCCCTTCGTCCTGGTTTTATGAGTTCAGCCGCAGGGGATCGCAGGGGTAGACATTCAGTTTTTTCAATGGGGCTGTACTCACACAGGCGCATGTAGGTTTCGAACAATGGTTGAGACGCAACATGCTGCATTTTTCCTGCGCTCGGTGCCTACACGTGCCTGTGTGAGTACAGCCCCACTGAAAAAAATTGAATGCGTCTACTCCTGCGCTCCCCTGAATTCATAAAACCGGAACACAGGGGAGTGCAGTTTCAGACGCTCGTGTGTAAGAGCTCTAAGTCCAGGCTTATTTGTTTGGCCAAATGACAATTACTTTTTAAAAAATGTTAAAGGGCAATATACATTTATTGCAAACATAAATTCAATAAATGGTTATGTTCAATGAAAGTTCTGCCCTTTGTTTTAAGGTGGAAGAGGTCCGTTGGACCATATCAATATGTTAATTCTCTTCCTGACATTCAAGTTTTTTTCAGAGGGAAAACTGTTCAAGTTCAGTTTGAATTCGATTAGAATTTTTTAAGTCAGGACTATTCAATTGAATAGTAAATAATAATAATAATAATAAATCTCCCATTCGATATATATTCAAATTTATTAGCGTCCAATTGTGCTTCAAAGGTATGGGACCTATTATCTAGAATGCTCCGGACCTGAGGCTTTCCGTATAATGGGTCTTTCTGTAATTTGGATCTCCGCACTGTAAGGCTACTAGAAAATAATGTAAACATTAAGGGGCAAATTTACAAAATTCACGTGAATAGATCGAAGTTCGATCGAATTCAATGAAATTCCGTGTGGAAACACATGCAAATAAAAGTGACTTGATTCACAGCATAAAGAAGCCTGGAGTGCGGTTCTGTACAAACAAATAAGCATGCTATTTTGAACCTGCACCCGCAAACAAAGCATTGGAGTGCGGCTGCCTCTGGAAATATACACATATTAATATGTTATTTTTTTTAATATCCAATCAGATTATTTTCACAAGTTGATGAGAAATCTGTTGACTAAGAAAGATGTGATCCATGTCCCACAGGGTGCACAAACTGTCTATATAATTTGAACTTGGCTCTGCACACAAATCAGCCCCATTTGGCCCACCATGTCGGTGGCCAAATCGAGGAAAGCTAAGATTGGTGACTTGCATTGTCTTATGAGCTTAATTGTGTGCAGTCTCTAGAATTTAATAGCAGTGAATTACACTGGAAACTGTAAAGAGAATAGTGGAAAATGATCATAAAAGGGTTGTTTACCTTTAAATTAATTTCTAGTATGATATAAAGAATACTATTCTGAGACAATTTACAATTGATTTGCATTGTTTATTATTTGTGGGTTTTTTTAAGCTTTTTGTTCAGCAGTTCAGCAGTTGCTAGAGTCCAGATTTTCCGTGAAAACAACCGAAATTCACGAATTTATAGTGAAAATGTTCGAAATTCACGAATTTATAGTGAAACCGTTCGAAAATCACGAATTTATAGTGAAAACATTTGAATTTCATGAATTCTGTGAAATAGTTCAAAATGCACAAATTTATAGTGGAATTGCTTTAAATTCAAGAATTTATAGTGAAGTAGTTCAAATTTCACAAATTTTTCACGAAAACGGGTAAATTTCACGATTTTATTGTGAATTTTCTGACTTTGACATTTTTCGCAAAATTTTGGCGAAGCGAAACGCCCCAGATTCGCCCATCACTAGCAAATACATTTGTAGCCTAGTAGAGCATTTGTATTTTAGATTGCATCAGTGACAACCATTTGAAAACTGGAAAGAGTCAGAAGAAGGCAAATCATTAAAAAAACTATAAAAAAGAAATAACGAAGACCAGTTGGAAAGTTGCTTAGAATTGTCCATGAAATAATAAAAGTTAACTTAAAAATGAACCACCCCTTTAAGGAAAGATTGGACACCCATGGCAATAATACTAATGTGTTACAAAAACCATTAATAAATGTACCATGTAAGGCAGTGGTCTGTTGCTAGGCCATCTGATCAGTAATTCTTCATAAATAAATTTCAGGTCAATAGTAAAGGTCAAAATTCACAATTATTTCTCTTTTAGTGTGATTGTACTAGACAAAGCACATTAATTGACTTTTCTAGCAAATGTCAAGGCACTGTGATACAAACAAATGTCTTTCTCTATCTTTTAATGATCTGGGGGTAATCAAAAGGAATAGCTGTATTTTATATCTGTATACACAGGTAGATCAGACTGGAGCAACAATGAAATGAGCAAAGCAAAACCACTTTTATTTCTCCTTAGACCATTTGTAGAAGTGGCCTCATATTAATGTGCTTGAGGAACAAAGACCAATGACAGGTCCCATACCCACTCCTGTTGGTTGTACTGGTATATTATATTTGCCAAATGCAGCAGGTATATCTCCAAAGCATCGTCTTCATTGGTCGTATACTAAAAGGACATGTGAAAATGTAATCAGTGAAAAGTGAACAGCCTCTATGAAATATTTTGGTAACTGCGACGCTGGTTGTTAAAAGGTTAACAGTAAGGTTGCAGCATCCCCTTATTATTAATAATTTAGAAATCCTTCTACTCCTCTAACCCACTCTGCCCCCTCCTTCAGGAATTTGCTTTGGCTGTTGAGTTATGAGCATGCTTAGTTCTTCTCAGCTTAAATCCCTAAACACACAATCCAGTCTAACAGCCAATGAGGAGATAGCATTGCTGGTTCCCATAGAAACGTTGTCTGATCCTATTTTTTTCTCCCAACCTTCTCTCCCGAGCTCTGCTTAACCATTACAGTGCTCAACCCCAGCAGAACTTTTTATCAAAGTATGTTGTGCCTGTGTAACCCTGAATTCTGCATGAACGTTACAGCATACATGTCCTGTTTGTAGATGCCAATGTTACTGATGATGTGTCAGAGGGAAAATGGCCACCAGCTGCTATTTGTTTCAGGTAAAAATGTGATGGTGCTGGCAAATGGAGGGGGTGTATGCAGTACAAATGATGTGGATTGGGTGGGGAAGATATGCCAACTTATATACATGGTAGGAAAATGTAGGCTTTACATGTCCTTTAAGTTGTGAAAAGCTTCCTTTTTGCTGTTACACACTATGATTATCAACTGTGTGACTGTGATGTGACAATGAGTCTAAAGCAAGGGCTTTCCTATCAGGAGGTCAGTTGACAGCACCCCAAATGTTACCAGGGGAAGGAAGCTACCATTATGTGGGGCATTGAACATTTTAATAAACATTTGAGTTAATTTTAACTTATATCAGTTGAAACCTGTGCTGCCCAAAAACATTGCTTCCTACTGTGTAATGTATTGGTAGCTAAAGTTTCCATCCTCACATGCCTCTATGTGCTGTAGCCATTAAGCTGGCCATAGAATTTTCAGATCAGCTCGTTTGGTGACATTGCCAAATGAGTGGCTCTTTCCCCCGATATGACATTGACGGCAGGGCTATATCGGGGGTAATCAGAATGTTCGGCCAAATGATCGGATTACAACAAGGGCAGTGGGCTCCAACGGGTCAGTCTGGGAAAAATCAAACAGTCGGAAGCCCCCATAAACTGGATAAGCAGATAAGCTGTCAAATTGGTCTAATCGACCTATATGGCCACCTTTAGGACAATGGCAGTAGGAGCACATTGTCACTCTTGCAGTAACTTGCTCCCTGCAGGTAGCTGCCAAAATACATTCCATTGGAATGCTTTAACAAAAAAAAAAAATTGGGAAGAGGGTTGCCAGTTCAGGACTGTTCACGGCCCGGTTCTGGCCCGAGGCCGAGCAGTTGGGGACCCCTCTCCAATGTCCCTGCCCAGCAGTCAACCGCATCAGTACTATACAAGGGAGTGCATTCACACTAGCCTTAAAGCTGACTGTCCATTAATCTTTACACATTTTGAGAAACTTTGTATCTGTGTGGCACAATTAAAATTATCTATTTTTTATCAAACCATTAAAATAGAAGTGTTTATTTTTTCAATTTGGTAGCACTTACAGGTGATCCTCCCCTCTAAAGCCAAGTCCCCAGATTGCATGTGACTTGGGGAGTATTTGACTACAGGGTGTGAGTAATCCCTATTCTATTAAAAATGTGTTCTGGAAACAAACATTTACAGTAACATAGAGGTTGTGGAGGATGCTGGGAATTTCCGATCAATAATCACAGGAGAGCCACAGTTTGCAGAACCTACTAAGAGTGAAGTAGGTGTATACTTCAATGCACCTGCTGTTCCCTCTAAATAAAACTGCACAGAACAAAACGGCAGAGGTGATGACATGATTTTTCAAGTGAATTATATGGGTATTGTGATTTTATATGCGTGATTAGCTTTGTCGAACCATCTGGTATCCCCAGGTGTTTCCTGTAATGATGTGTTGCATTTCAACTTCATTTAAATATTAAAAATAACAAGCATATTAAAGTCATCTTTTCTCCTAATGTAAGGAGAAGATTTAAAGACAGACTGTTGTTTAAACAAGCAGAAGTCTGGAATAAAGGAATGAAAATTGTGTTTGATTGCTCCCACCTGGGCTGTGCCTAAATAAATCCCTTGCTTGATATGTACAGAATTTTTGTGCCAGACAGTTTGCTTTCAGAACAGCAGGTTTTTGTCTTCCTATTTTGAAATCTATTATTTTGTATTATTGTAGTATAAAAGTGCTACCATTCCCTTTCAGATCCACTATGTGCCTGCATTCTACATGCCCAGGCAGAGCTTTGTTTTTAGAGCAGATAGAAATTGGATTTTATGTAAATTTTACGTTACATTTGGTGTATGTGTTTCATATTGGTCAAGTTCACAGGTAGATGGGCAGAATCTTTTGATGATATTCACTATTTCTTGATTAATAGTACTATTAACTATTGTCCATGTGTCTAGGGACTTATTGTCTACCCTGCTGGGACTTGAAATGGTTGCAGAGTTAGAGAAGTAGAGAACTGAGTAGTTTTTTTGCCATTGCTGCTTCCAGGATGGAACCTTGTTTTTTTTTCATTTTCTGTAATGCATGTTTTATAAGATTCAATTACATCCACTGTGACACTTTTCAAATTCTTTATTGAGCTGGCAGAGAGCAAGTATATAAGTAGAAGCAGGGCCAACTGGCACTCAAACGGATTCACAAGACCAGAGAAGATTAGTTAAAATATATCTTTCATTTATACAAAGTTAAAAAATGTATATCATCTCCATCCGCCCTATGCGTTTCACACCCACTCAGGGCACTTAGTCATGGAGAGCAGTTTTGACTGGACAGACATTTGAGGTTTTTGCTTATTTCTTTTAATGTTTTTATTTTTCCTTAATTGCCCACCCTTGGGCTGGGGTACAGACAGGTAGCTTTTTGTATTTTTTTTGTGCATTGACCCTAAACAGATTGGAATGGGATTCTCTTGTTTGTTCGAAATGGGCCCAGGTGGAGTGTGTGTGTGTAGTGAGGAGGAGCACTTGGATTATTCCATGGGCATTTTTTTAATGGTTTTATGTACAGTATGCAATAACAGTGAAAAAGTTAATTTCTCTGGGGACAGTTTCCTTTCTGCTCAATCAACATTTAAGAAGGCAGAGTTGGGTGAAAGCTGTAGCAGACCCCTAGCATAGGAATGGTGTAACTTATAGTTGCAGAAAACCTTTGAAGAGTACATTGCAAGATATTGAGTTATAAGTCTGCATGGCTGTGTAGTTCTTTTGCTGTTCAAGTCCAAAGAAATGTTTTTAATCGCACAATGATGCAAATCTGGTTCCTGCATTGAAGGATGTATTAAAATTTCTAATAGGGTAAAAGCAGAGTCTTCAGATTAGTGAGGTGTGGAATGTGAGGTGATGGGTTTCTAGTTACTTATAATTCTTTGCTTTTATCCATCTGCAGTCTTCTGGTTATAATTCCTAAACTGCTGTATTGAGGTCTGAACATTTACTCCAGTGTGCTCCAGTTATCCACTGTTTCTTGAAAGCTTCATGCATATCTTATATATTGTACAATACAGATCCATTTCAATCAGGAGTGTCCAAACTTTTTGCAACGAGGGCCAGATTTGGTGAGGTGAAAATGTGTGGGGGCCGACCCTGGGCCCCGCGCCAGATCCCGCCCTCTACACACCACAGTTAAAAGACCACACAGACATCAGCGCTAAAAAAGGTACCCCCACACACACAAGTTAAAATAACTGTGGTGCCAGGGCCGCCCATAAAAGTTTTTTTTTAAAAAAAGTGGTGGCCAGGGCCCCCTACAAGTAAAAAAAAAATAATTGGTGACCACGCCCCCCATACAAGTTAAAAAAATTGGGGCCCCAAGAATATTTTTCTAAAAAAACCTTGGAGGCAGTGCCCCCTTACAAGTTAAAAAAAACTGGGGCCGCAGAAAATATAATTTTTCGTGACATAGGGTATTTTCGCCGTTTCAGGACTTCAGTGTCAGGCTCCTTTGTGACTTCGGGTCTTTCCGCCACTGTTTGGCCCAGGACACTTGTCCCCCCTGATGGCGGCCCTGGGGCCGACAGACAGAGCTGAACTCCACAGACAATTTGAGTGCGATCCGACGCGCTGAGCAAAAACACATTCATCCGTGGAGTTCAACCCTTATGTGTTCCTTATGTGACCTAGAAAAACACAACATTTCAGACCGACATTGGTCTTTTTTCAAGCCTTGTCCTTTCTTGGTCGGTGCCCATGTCTAAATAAAGGCATTTTAAGAAGATTACAATGTCACTTGTGCTGTCCATTCTAGAACACAAAGATTCAGATGGAAACTCTGGGACATGCAATTTGATTGATTGGAAGGTACGAGTGCTGACTTAAAACACTTGCTGAGTTCAGCCCTTAGCATGACATTCTTTGAACCATTATAATTTAATTTGCATGCTGCTGTTAATCATCTGTGTGGGGCTATGAAGGGTAAAATACAGTGGCATAACTAGATTGTACTGGGCCCCACAGCAAATGATTTTTCAGGCCCCAAAAATGTCCAGTGGTTGACCTGTTTTACCAATATTTATTGTAATTGTATATGAATTAGGGCCTTATGGGGCCCCTATAGCTCCTGGGCCCCCCTGCAGCCGCAGGGTCTGCTTCCTCTGTAGTTACGCCCCTGGTAAAATATATTTTCCTTTATCAACTCGTGTGTTGCCCTCATTCGTAATTAATGAGGAAAAACAATACTGATGTCAAATTAATATATCTTAAAGGAATTATTCAGAATAAAAATAAAAACTGGGTAAATAGATAGGCTGTGCAAAATAAAAAATATTTTTAATATAGTTGTTTAGCCAAAAATGTAATGTATAAATGCTGAAGTAACTGGATGTCTAAAATAATTGCCAGAACACTATTTCCCGCTTTTCTACTCTCTTGGTTTCCACTGATCGGTTACCAGGCAGTAACCAATCAGTGATTTGAGGGGGGGGTATGTTTGCTTTTGAATCTGAGCTGAATGCTAAGGATCAATTTCAAACTCACTGAACAGTTATGTCCCATGTGGCCCCCCTTCAAGTCACTGACTAACTCCGAGTTAGAGAGCTGAAAAGCAGGAAGTTTTTTTCAAAAATTTTTTCAAAATTCGATGGTTGAAGTGGTCTTCAAAAACATTAGAAAATTCGAATTTGAATCTTTTTGAAAATTCGATCGAATTTCAAATCATTCATGTGAATTTAGTAAATCTGCCCCTGAGTGTACAAAGTAATAATGGCACAACCAGAGCAAGAATACGCAGAGGTGATCCCTGTACTTTGTAATGTCAAAGCTCCAGAGTCTGTTTTCAACACCCAAGTTTAAAAAAAATGATTAATCATATGTTAAACTTTGAAACAAACACTATAGAGGGAAAGGAGATTGAATTTGGCAGAGTGACATCTGTTTCTTAGAGATATTTCATATTTTCCCAGTCTTGATGAAAGCACTGGAACCAAACAAAGTAAAACTGCGGCATTGATTTGCACTTGGCTTTCATCCTTTCATTTTCTTTTCATTCATCCTGAGCATACGTTTGATTACCTGCACCAAAACACAACATTAAAAGAACGGTTATGATTCTCCTTTGTGATTTTCTGCCGTTGTGCTGGCAGTGGGATCAATACTGCAAAGGCACATTCGTTTTGCTTGTTCAACTAACCATGACAGGGGGGAATGCTCGAGATGTGCTTTCATACTGCAATACTGTCAGGACGAGAAGAAATCCCCCATACCAAGATCATTTTTACAATTATTTCATATCTATTATAATTTTTCACCTAGCACAGAAAATAAGACTTGACATTTTCTCTTTTCTAAAATGCATGTTGTTTTTTTTCAAGGTAAATTCCTAGCGGATAGCTGTTGACTTGTGGTATTGTGCATCAGTTCAGTGTTTGGAGGGAACATGGCAACACATTTACGTAATGTTTACATTTTCAGAAACCAAATATTAACACGAGAGCTTTCCCGTTTTAAATAAACATTAAAACACAAAAGGTATTTGTATGAATTACTAAGCATTTCTCAAGGACGTTGCTTTATTTAGGGGGAAAAAACTAAAAACATTAAAGGGAAACTGTCATGGAAATTTTTTTTTTTTT
>CM044442.1:41734671-41746269 GCA_024363595.1 Xenopus borealis | reverse complement strand
ACAAGTCACATGACTTGGGGCAGCTGTGAAATTGACAAAATGTCTAGCCCCATGTCAGATATCAAAATGAAGTATAAAAAAAATCTGTTTGCTCTTTTGAGAAATTGATTTCAATGCAGAGTTCTTCTGGAACAGCACTATTAACTGATGCATTTTGAAAAAAAATGTTTTTCCCATGACAGGATACTGTTAAAATATTTAACTTACCTTTCCCATCCATCTGCAGTGTGAACACTTGTGTATGCATAGTAGAGTAATTCATGCAAATCTGTTTTATAATAGAAACTGTTTTGTAAATATTACCAGGTAAAATTCCATAAAGTCAAATATCTTTTCTTTATGCCTCCCCAAAGTCAGATGTTTTACTTTCCTGACCTCCCTAAATGTCAGATGTCCTCCCCAATCAATGCCCCATCATGTATGTATAATTTTATTTATATAGCGCTACTTGAGAACGCAGCACTTTACAGAAATAAATACAATAAATTAATAGAACAAACAGGGGGCCATTACAATAAATACAAATATGTATAAAGTACAAATAAATACATACAAATAAATACAAAGTAATGTTGAAATAAAGAATAAGAGCTTAGAGCCAAGGGGGCAAATTCACTAAAACCCAAAGTGACTAACGTTGGCGTAAATTCACCAGCGATGTAGATAGTCTAGTGCAACTTCGCACCCTAGCGCTGGCGAAGTTGCACTCTGGCGAAGGGGGCGAAAATTCGCAAATTCACTAAGTTAGTCATTTTTCTGAACGTTAGCCCCTTCGCCAGAGTTCACTTCGCCAGGTTACAGCAGGTAAAGTGCAATAGAGTAGATAGGCGATTTTGTAAAAAAAGTTGAAATTTTTTCTAAGTCCCAAAAAAACACTGGCATTTTTTCCTTAGCGTAGGGTGATAGAAAAAAAAATGAACGAAATTTTTTTTTTGGGTACCCTGCTCCCCCCTTAATTTCCTAACATAGGGCAAATATGCTAGACTAGGGCACATGTGTAGGGCAATAAAACAACTAGATTAGGCTTTATTAGGGTTCCCTGGGCTCATGTAGTGTAATGTTTGAACTGTAACATACAGTATTACTCCATTCAACCTTACCCAAACTAGCGCTAGCGCAGCTTCACTTCTAAGTGAATTTTCCCCAAGGAGACAAGAGAATTGAGATCCCTGCCCCAATGACAATCTAATTCTACCTCTGATATAAGTGAGCAGTCATTAGTAGTGTTATTGAAATAAATGCTCACATATATCCAAACTGGATTTGAGTCACTTCCTTTGGTATGTCACTCCTACTTCACTGATATTTTATGATACTGAATAATAGGTCCCATACCATATTATCTTTTTCTGAATGTTCTGATTGGTGTCAGCAGATGTTCATACCCTAGTGAAGCATCAGCAATATGGATAAAGCTTTGTTAGCAATAATTATAATTGTGAAGTTCCTCAGTAGTTTGTGGATCTTACAAGAAAATCAACATAGCTTTATATAATAGGAAATTATCTGCAGTCATTTACTCATAGACACCTGGCAGAATTGTGGATGCTAGAGTTGAAACTGTACCCCAGGTTCATCAGTTTCATCTATAGGTTGGCTCCAACATACATTGCTTGATGTGATTACCCTCAGTAAGCCAAAGTACTTATCTTTGAAGAAATGCTTTGCTTAAAATGCAGTACACATTCCTGTGCCTCTTTCAGCAAAAGTTTGTCTCTTACTTCTTTAGCATTCAAGGGACCAAGTTTGAAAATCAGTTAGTTACACAGTTGCATTTAATGATTCATTCCACGCTCAGCTGTGTCTGCTTGAAGTGGGAACAGTTCGCTTTCCACTAGGCATTTGGGAACTTGATACATTATTCACAATCAATCCCATTTAAGCTAAGATTTATAGGTAATATCCTGTATCTGATGAAAGACCTGTAGACATAATGTGTTGTCTCTGAAGATGTTCCTCTGAGTTTATCACTGTGGAACCTGAAGTCATGTAGGACACTACGGGTTCTGGGAATGAAAGGCTTTTTATGTTATGATTTAAAAAAATATATTTTATATGCATAGCTATTTGGAGCTGTGGTGGGCTCGCTGCCAATCAAACTTTGTGGGGGCCCATTACTTATATAACGTTGCTTTGTGTAACTTTTAGTTGCAATTTCTGCTTAAAAAAAAAAAATTAGGGGCCACTAGAGGAATATTATTCGTTTAAGCATTAACATTGCCTTCTTGTGTATCTGGGCCATCCTGCTGTTCCATTCTTCTTGGATACAACTCTTGCTTTGTGTTGCCCAGATAATCAACACTACAAAACATATATTTACAGGCACAGGAATGGCACCATGCAAATAAGTTGAGGGCCAGTCATATCCCATCTTCCTTTTCAATAGTTGGTTCCTTGATATCTTTGTAAGAACCCCCAAAAATAATAAAAAAGGAAATAAAATATTGTGATTATCATGCTCATAAAGTATTTTTTTCTTACATTATTTGCAACACAGTAGAGCAAATAAAACATATATAATTTCCAACCATATTTTTGCATTGAATCCTGTCTGTTTTGATTATGCAGCAAAGCATTTAATTGCTGTAAGTGCACTGCAAGCATATATCATCAATGTGCAGTAAAATATGTCAAGGGAATGCAAATGCTTGCAAAGGTAAAGACTTTAGATGCATTCTATAACTTTACAACTACAGTCCTCTCATTGAGAATTAGACCTTGTATACTTGCTTCAAACCTTTCTTTTCCATTCAACCTAGGGGCTATTCTGTACATGAGGAAGAGCAGATAGATGCAAGAGGGCCCTCTTTATTGTTGGAGGTGACATATAAAATGATAATACTTATCATATCTGCAATCTAGGGCAGTGATACCCAACCAGCGGTTTGTTAGCAACATTTTGCTCACTATCTTGACATTGCTTCCATGACCTCAGTGTAGGTGGTAATTTTTCAATTCCCAGCATTACTGTCTTACAGGTGCTAAGAAATAATCCTACTACCAAACAGATGCTACTGCAGTCAGGCACTACACATTAGACTACAGACAAGCAATCGAAACACATATTTGTCAGCATCTGGGAACTATATTTTACACTTGTGTAGCTACCTGCCACATTTAAATGAGGCTCACAGGTACGAAAAGTTTGGGTCCTTGTAGCCTGGTGCATGGGTCAACACACCAGTTTTGGGGTGGATGACATGAAAAAGACAGGACAAAAAGCTTAAGCTGTGAGTGGTCCTTCTTTTTTAGGTATACCCTTAGTGGTTATATGTTTAGTTTTAGCATGTCTACGTATAAATAACATGGTAACAGATATTTTATCCGAACAGACAATTTATTACAATAAATATTTTAGGCAGAATAGAAATACAAAAAAAACATACAAGATAAATATTGAAGACCAAATGTAAACTATAGAACACACAAATGATCATTTAAAGGTGAATTTCCCTTTTCACAACACTGTGTCTACCTATTGATTCTGATCACAATGCTTCTAGGAATTTAATTAAATTTGTATAGCTTGTGACTTTTTAAGTGTTACATTTGAAAAAGAGCCTTGTAGCTCAAAACATGGTGAGGGTGAATAAAGGCACTTTTGCAGCAGTTCCCTGCACCAATTGGTATCAATACCCTCACACACAAAGAGGGTCATAGTTGCTTTTAAAGGGGTTGTTCACCTTCCAACACCTTTTCAACTCTGTTATATAACCGTCACAGTAGTTGCTAATATTCCACCGACACTGCTGAAAAATGTATCAAACTGTAACAGTCCAGAATCTACACCTAAACAAAACTGAAATGCCATACTGTAAAACAGGGGTCCCCAACCTTTTTTGCTCGTGAGCCACATTTAAATTTAAAAAAGAGTTGGAGAGCAACACAAGCATGAAAAAGTCCATGGGGATGTCAAATAAGAAGAGCTCTGATTGGCTTTTTGGTAACCCCTATATGGACTGGCAGCCTACAGGGGAGAATGTTTGGCAGAACATCTGTTTTTTATGCAACCAAAACTTGCCTCTAAGACAGTAATTCAAAAATAAGCACCTGCTTTGAGGCCACTGGGAGCAACATTCAAGGGGTTGGAGAGCAACATGTTGCTCGTGAGCTACTGGTTGAAGATCACTGCTGTAAAACCAGAGAAAAGAACATTACATTTTAAACTTGTGTTTTGGGTGAACAACTTAGCTGAAAACAAAAAGTGATTGCAATGTGAACAAACCCTTTAACCAGATCAGTGTAAACTGAGCTTTTTTCTAGGTGCATTAAAGCATACTATGCATGTGTGCCAAATGAGGCAAATAGAATTGGAAATGTGTAGGTGGGATCAATGTGCATCAGCATTTTTTTCTCTCTCGAGTAATGCACCTTGTCCATAAATATATTACTATAAGCCAGTTAGATACATGTAGTAACAGGCAAAATACACACTTATCTTGTAACTGTGATTCTAATGTAGTTAGAATAATGTAATAAAACATCAGTTCAAAAATACAAATACTAAACTGAGTCTCTACAAATTAGCTGTGTGCTTTGTTTGTTTTGGGTTGTTAGATTGCTTTTTCCTGACATACTTTTTCCTTTTAACCATTTATTCCTTTAATTGCAGGTATTTCATCTTGGACTTTGATTCTGGAATCTTGCAATATTATGTGACAGAAGCGAGTAAAAATCAAAAACCACGTGGATTCTTGTCTCTTGCTGGATCAGTCATTTCACTAAGTGAAGAGGCACCCAATATGATAATTGTATATTCTACAAATGGAGAAGTGTACAAGCTCAGAGGTATATAACTTTTTTTTATAATGCTTTGGCTATATACTATACATAAATAAATAAATAAATAATGATGATCAATATATTTATGACAAAAACAGAAGTGACAGTCAGATTTCAGTCCTGCCAATGACAATCCCACATTTCAAGTTGGCAAAGTGCTAGACCTTATAAAAACTGGGGAAACTTATAGGCAGATCTGAGTATACGCCAGGCATTCACAATCAGATCATTCACAACCAGATGTGGTCCTTAGAAAAGTGGAGCTCCATGTTGTAGGCAAGATTTTTTGGTAGTATATTTAGCAAGTAGCGTGAACCATCTTTCTTGAGCTTCTTGTTTTGTAGACATTTTGTCTCTTTATTTCCACCTTAATGTATTATCCTGTCTCCTATTTTAGCATTCAGTGTTGGATGCCGGGCCTAGTGTATCCTTTGGCTCCCTGGAGAGATGTCATTTTGCCTGCAGTTGTAGTCTGTTCATGGCTGAAAGACCTGTAGTTCCTCTCTTCTTTCCATTAGGTTTTCAAAGGTATCCCACTGTTAGATTCTTGGGCACTGAAAGCCAGATGTGTCAATTATACAGGTTTTCCTTGCTGCTTCTGTGTTTATGAAGGAGTACTGGACCGTCAACCAGTGCAAGCCATTATCAGTGATCATGTGTAGACAAGAGTACCACAGTTGTGAGAAATTAGATTAAATTACCTAAGTGACAATGACAGAGGGAGATTTGTTTGTATGTTTTCTGGACTGTGTGGGTAATGGAAAGAAAGAGCTTCTTTTCTAACTGAATTTTTTACAAAAAATTAACCAGGTAGACAGGAAAGAAGGAATTAAATACACTATAATCCTAGAGAAATATTACACTTATGTCTAAAGCCCTTCACAATTTTTAACATTTTAAATTACCTGCAAACACACATTGGCCTATTAATTTAACCTTGAATTTTTATGGCTGAGTCTTAAAGGGAAACATTTTAAATTTTTAGAGGAAAAACTGCTATGAATATGAAGATACACCAGCTAAAACCTGTCGAAGTCATGTAAAAGTCAATCGATGATGCTCCCTTTTACAATTGGAGTATGTTTTTTGATAGGCAAGCGTTTTGGGCTGTTTGACATTGGTTTTCGTTCAATAATCTAAAAAATTCTAGTTTTTTTGGTGACAATTTGAAAAAAGTCACTAGGTGGTCGAATAAAAATTTAAAGGGGAAGTAATTCAACCATCGAATAGTCAAATATTCAAATAGAATTTTATTCAAATATTCGGATTATTCGAATTCGAATATTTGATGGTCAAATTTGCCTAATTTGTATATTCGAAGATTCGAATTAGAATCTTTTTGAAATTCGATCAAACTTCGAATTATTTATGTGAATTTAGTATATCTGCCCCTAGTTGTCTATCTAGCAGAAAATTAAGAATGAGTATTAAAACATTTAAATTAAGAATGATGAAGAATTATTTGAATTAGAATGATGCTTTATATTTAAATAACATAGCTTTAATGCTGATAAAGGGATACTCAGTAGAGGCCTGTAACCTTAAGAAATAATTCCAAATTATTTTGTTTTGTGTTTGTTATGCAAAATAAACATTAATTACACTGTAAATTATTAAATTCTTTGTTGCCTTCAGTCTTGGAATTCACAATCACAGCAAGTAACAATTTTGTGGACACTGTGATTAAGACAAGCTTTGTATCGCCCCAAAATCTTGTTTTTGTGCTTGAATGGGGGATTTTATGCACACGCCTACACAATTATAGACAGTGAGGAGGATGGGGTAATGTGAGGAGTGCAGGAACATTTAGGAAATGCAGAATGAAAAGTGAAGTATTATTGACAGCTGAGATTTTTAAATATGTTTACGAGTACAGATTTTTTATGAAAAAATTGGGTTTCATATTTAATTTGAAAAATACTTTTATTACACAGCTTTTTATGTCACTTTATTTAACTCATTTAAAAAATCATTATTCTGCAGGGTTGGGATCTGACAAAAACAGGAATTTTAAAGACCTCTTCAGATGATACTCAATTAATGTGGCCATACAAACCTACTAGATTGGCAGGGTACTAAATGTCTGGGCAATTTCTCACCTATGCACTGAGCCAAATCAGGTTGATCCATTCTTTGGCCCAGCATGTCTACAGATGCAGAAATCTGGCCAAAAATTTGCCAGATGTTTTTTAATTCACATCTGCATAATTATGTGTTCCTCAAACCTGCTTGATAAATATCTGGTGATATTTGGACAGTTAACGGTTGGGCAGACCTTGAGATGCCTTCAAACACAGCTCAGTACATGTTGGTTCAGTGGTTAGCACGGATGCCTTCTAGGACTAGGTCTTGAGTTTTTTTCAAACCAGGACACAATCTACAAGGACGTTTGCCCCTTGTCTATGCACATTTCCTCCAGATATTCTGTGTTTGCTATGCTCATACTTTCTATGTGCATAGTCAAAGCCTAGGTCTTAAGCATCTTAAAGATCTGCTATAATGTTTCTTGGCCTTTTCTTTGTCTTATGCAAGCTAGATATAGTCTAATAAAATGTGGTCTTGTTAGTAGCTTGCCAGTAGCTCCTTATTAATCTGTAAGTGTAATTTTGCACAGCTGATAATGCTATGTGCTTGGTTCTTTTGCCAGAGACATCCACTTAAACAGTTCTACTACTGTAGCAACAGATGCTAACTCCAGCTGTCTGCTTGGGCCCAAATATGGGAGAACAGATGCTCATCATTATTTCAGCCAGGTCACTTCAACACACTTTGGTATTGTGGCCCCAGTGAGATTTTCTGAAAAGTGCTGTTAGGCTAGAGCCAATTGGTATATACAGTAACATCCTGGATTGTGTCCTAATTCTATATGAGGTTTCATAAACGAGTGACAGGCTGTCCCTACCTAAGAATTATCTTCTTTTATTCCACAAATGGCTTTGTGGAGTTTTGTCATAACAATTTTAGTCCATCTGTTTTTATATTAAAACAAAAAAGAATGTTGCCGTTTTTCCACCAATGTTCACACATAGGTATGTAACTGGCATCTTTTTTAACCTCTAATCAGGATTTCAGTCGCATGAAATATGCATGCCCTTATACATCTAGCTTGCTAGGACTAATGATTTTTACTCGATGTGAGGCATAACAACAGATTTACAATCCATGTAAAATGGTGTAGCTCCAGCAGCTCTGCTCACTACTGAAACCATCCCTCTAGATAAACTGCAATACTTTACAGCAAATGACCTCCACTGATTTTCAATGGCTTGAATCAGGCCTGGGGAAGTCTATGACAAGAGAATGCAAAAAATAGACCCATATTTGCTGCATCCACAGACATCTGCTACGGAATAAACCTATCCCATTTATAATTTTTGAAGGATGCTGCTTTTTGATCAGAATTGAAAGGGACATAGTACACATATACTGTATAATGAAGCCATGAGACTTATTAAACCTATTAAAATTGATAAGTAAAATCCGACAAATTCGAACATTGAATTTGAAGGATTTTAACGGGTTTCGATTTCTCGATAAAATCGTATGATCGAACAATTTTACGAAAAAATCTTAAAAATTTCCTTCGATTGCTCGAAAAAACCTTACGAATCGAATGCTTCGAATGGCTTGAAGCGTTAGATCATAGGATTTCTATTCTATCACAAAACTTCCCATAGGGATATATAGCAATTCGCTAGGTTTAATCTGGCGAATTGGGCCATCGAATAAAAATTTAAAGTACTTTGATCATCGAATTGTTGAATGATTGAATAGATTTTTATTCGATCTATTCCAATCATTCGATACGATCGAATTTTGTAAATTCAATGATCGAAGTGGCCAAATTTAAAATTCGAAAAAATCTTAATTTTAGAATTTGATCGAATTTCGAATCCTTTCGAATCCTTCACACAAATTTAGTAAATCTGCCCCATAGTGTCCCCATAACACATTATAAAGTTAGGTAAAAATTTTAAATACATGTGAACAAGGGCTTGTTCACCTTCCAAACATTTTCTTTTTCAGTTCAGTAGCTCAATGATCCAGGTGCAGAACCTGACCTGTCCATTAGTGGATACATTTCTCAGCATCATCTGTGGCATTATTGTTTAGACGACCCCCCCCAAGCTGATTCAGAAAAACATAAGAAGGCGAAATGTAAAACTTTAAACTTCAGTAGAAAAAAATATTCCTGGTGAACTATTTGAAACCAATTGAACTGAAAAAGTTGTGGAAGGTGAAGAAAATATTTAAAGAAAAAATCTATATTTGATGCACAATGTTTATTATTAAAATATTTCATTTATAACTGTGCTGTTTCAATCCAGCAATAGTTAAACTATTGAACCTGTCTTTTGCTTATGGCTGAGGGCATGTGTGCTACATTAGAACAGCTGGTACGGTATTCTTGTCCTGTCCAGTACTCTACCTGCACTCAATAAAATATCCTGTTCTGAAATCTTGATTTTTTTTTATTATAAAGCTTAAAGCTGAAGAACAAAACTTGTTCATTTAAATGATAGAATTCTGTCTCATTATGTTTATACCTATACCACAGCATGGGAGCTCCCCTAGTACGAGGGACAGAGTTTTTAAAAGTTGGCTTTTCTAGACCTATACAATTGTTTCCCCCTCTGGAGTGCAGGCTCAACTTGATCATGCCTTTTCTTCATACATTTTATAGCAAAACCAAAAAAATAATTCCTAATTTGTGATTCACTTTAATAATACAGTCCCTATGTTTCTATATATTTCTAGCTTCTGATGCCAAAGAGAGACAGTTTTGGATGACTCAGCTACAAGCATGTGCCAAGTACCATTCAGAGAGTAAGGTAAGCTATGGCTTTTTAGATAAATCTACTCTAATGATCAAAACACTAAAGTACATATACTGTAAATTATGATATCTGATTCAATAACATTTGCATCCCCTTGCACAGTGCTGCAAAATGTTGTATTGTGCCCTAGTGCATATCTCCCAGCTGTCCCGATTTTGACAGCTCAGCCCACAGTCCTGGGATTTTCACTAAAATGTCCCAAGTTTCACTTTGATCCCATGCACTGATGCCAGAAAAATATACAAAGTTTCTGAAACTTAAAAAAATAAGAGGCTTTTTGGAACAGTTGCACTTACAGATGAAGCCACTTTGGATTGTGTGTTTGACACAGAATAACTAAACACAGATTTCTCACTTGTCCCAAATTGAAAATTGTGTCACAGCATCCCATCTAATTAAAGTGTTCAGAGTTAAGATAACTTTAGATAACACAGTTTCTTCAATTAACCCAGAGTCATGACGCATTTAACTCACACATCCAAGTGGCTGCATCTGTAGGTACCTTTGTAATATTTTAAGATACAGTTGTAAGTATCGAATATTAGCAGGTCCTTTGGGAGAACTGTGACCAGCAGTTTCAAGGGCAATTTCACCTTTACTTGCAAAATTGTTATAACATTGCACTAAAGCTCCCAGAAATGTGTTTAAACTTTCATAACCTGCCAGATTTTGTAAAATGGACAGATTTTTGTCCCTCTTCCATTTTGCAAATGTTGGGTGGTATAGTATGCCCTCGTGGGTGAGACATATGTGGCAATATGTGACCATTGCAGTGTCGGACTGGCCCACCAGAATACCAGGAAAACTCCCGGTGGGCCAAGGTGTCAGTGGGCCCTCATACTGCTAAATTTTTGGCCTATTTCATGGCAATTACCTATTTCTATGAGAACAAAGAGGTTAAATATATGGAATTAAGTAAAGAAAACAAACTAGGAGAATAGAGGTTGATTGAGGAGATGAAGAATATTAGTATTAGAGAGTGGGCCCCTGGTCTAAGGTTTTATGGTGGGCCCCCGGTCTAAGGTTTTTGGGTGGGCCCTTGGTGTCCCAATCCGGACCATTGCAAGGTTGCTAGAAGCAATCTCCCACAATCAGATACTGTATATAGGATCCCACCTTTAAGCAATGGATCTTTCGGTAGTTAAAGTAATTATACGCCCCCCTATCACTGTACCGCTGCATCCTAGGCACATGCCTTTTCTGCCTACCCCTAGTTCAGGCCCTGCATATTTGCTAGGCATCACTCCAGTAAAAATTTAAATATGCAGACTTGCCAATTCATATAGAAAATATGGTCCCTAAAAAAGTATAAAATTAAATGAAGCCTGGATGAGCCTTTTGCACAATTCGCAGTGGTGCCATATATATTGTAAATATACAATATTGCCACCTCTGGTGATTTTAGGTCTGCTTACACAGTGCACACTTAAAATGATATTTAGCACCCCCTCCCTTTCCCCCCACCCAGCAGCCTAACAAAAGAACAATAAAACATTTTTATTTAAGACCTGAGAGTGCAGACTTTTTTTGTGGATAGATATTCTAAGATTTTGGACACTGCACCCAGGCATTTTTCGAACATTGTGACGAGAGTGCTGACTCCGCCGCAGTCTAATATATATAACTATATATATATATATAGGAATAGAAGATCAACACTCTCTGTATATTAGTGAAGAAATATGGTGATTTATTTCACACAAATTATATACATGATTCTAATTTGTGTGAAATAAATCACCATATTTCTGCACTAATATACAGAGAGTGCTGATCTATTACTGTACTAATACAAGCTGTGATCGTGCACCCCTGGCTTTACTTTGGATTGTGGGACTTTATATGTTTTTATTACTAAATTGGCTCAAGACTAACATTTCGGCCCCATCCAAGGCCTTTCTCAAAAGTGTGGTGTGTTTGTGTATATATATATATTTATATATATACAGTATATATATATATATATATATATATATAT
>CM044442.1:41684354-41698602 GCA_024363595.1 Xenopus borealis | reverse complement strand
ACAATTGGTATTCGAACGAATTTGATCAAACTTCGAATCCTTCACACAAATTTTGTAAATTTGCCCCTTAAAGTACATTCATATGTTATAAAGTCATTTTTTTGTCTCAGTATCACTTTAAGGGAAATGAATACATTGTGGCAGTTATTGTGATATTTTAAATGTCAAAAGAAACCCTCTCCCTGTCTTACTATTGATGACGGTAGAGAGAAGAGCTGAGGTATTCAACTGGCAATAAGAGAACATTGAGTCGTGCAGTGGTTAAATGCTCTGAGTCCCTCCTTCCTTATAGGTTATTGCTCACAATATTTAAACACTACAGTAAAATATTGTAATTGAACATAGGATGAGTGATTGGCACCTTAGAAATTGCTTACTCCCTGCCAGTGCCGTTACATCAGTTCAGACAAAATAGATTCCACTGAAACATCTATATTACTGAGCACAGTTTAGTAAGCGGTTCCTTTAATGAATCACATTGCCCGCAGACTCTTTATAGTGCTCTGAGTACGTTTGGCTAATTAGACCACTAAACTGCATTGGACCATTTCAGTAAAGAAGTTTAAAAGATTTTAAATCAACAAAGGCTCCCTATAAATGCTTTTTTTTTATCCCAAGCGCTATTTGTCTGATTTATAGAATTGTTTATCCTAATTGCTACATAACATTTCCAGTAGAAAGAAGCCAATAACTGCAGTAAGACTTCTCAGTCTGCTATTGTCTGGGAGCTGCTCATTTAGTGCAGGCTGCTTTCATAAATTACACAGCACATTTTGAAGGATTTTTATCTAAGGATAAAGAGATATTAGCAACTTCGAAGCGTGGGAAGCATTATGTGATAAGCCACACTGGTGATGGGAAAAGCTTTTACTAATTTAGACAAACAGGAAATTGTACTACTGTCAACTGCAAATGCAAGTAAATCCATCTCCTCTGAAAATAACCGTATATGACATTTGAAGAGATCTAGAAACAAATTTGCTAAATTTTCTTTTTCTCTGTCAAAGATTTTTTTTTTTACTACAAACTAAACTTCAGGATTTCTAAAGCCCTTTAAAAAGGCAATATACAAGTCAGGCCAGGCAAAACATAGCTACTATTCAGCTATTTACTGTATTAACTGGTGCTATGTCTTTCCACTAGATGGCACAAACAGAAGAGAAAAACTATTTCAGCATCCCCTTTCTGAATTGCAGGTTCTATCTCTTTAAACAATTTAGCAGCAGTCTGATTAACAGAGCTGTAAAGAAGCTTGTAATGCTGTCTTCTGCTACATTGATTCAAGAGACTGTACTAGCAGTACAGAAATTAACAGAAAAATACTGCTTTCAAAATCTAATTAAAGGGGTTGTTTATATTCCAAACACTTTTTCCAGATGTCTTCTGATTAGGGCCGGAACTAGGGGTAGGCAGAAGAGGCACAAGCTTTGGGGGCACCATGCACATACCTCATCAGCAACCTACCCCTAGTCCACCATCGAAAAAGGTTAAGCGGGTGCAGCTCTCTGATGGCAAAGCATGCGATTGTTTGCGCATGTGTGTCCTCTTTTACGAGTGGGGCTGCCTGGGGCACCCAGATATATATACTTTTTTTCAATAGAGTTTTTAAAAAATTGACATTTAGGGGTAGATTTAATAAGCGGTGAAAATGCACTAGCATTGTCTTCGCTAACGTTCGCCGCACTTCGTTAGGCGAATTTTCCCCAGTGCTACGCAAATTCACTAAAGTGCAAAGTTACTATCAGGTCGGCAAATGGTATCGTAGTTGCGCTAGTGTTACTTTGCCAGGCAAAGCGCATTTACGCTAGCGATGCCTAATTTGCATATGGCGCAAATTTCAATGTATAATAGAAGTATATGTTACAGCCACTACATTACACTACACAAGCCCAGGAAACCTTTAATAAATAAAATAAAGTTGACCTATTGCCCTAAACATGTGTCCCCTGTATAGATGAGTTGCCATATGTTACGAAATGTAGGGGGGAAGGAGGGTAACCCCCAAAACAATTTAGCTCTTTTTCAGACTATCACCCTACAAAAGGTAAAACACGCCAGCGTTTTTTCCATTTTTTTTTCAAACTCCTATCTATTGTATTGAACTTCGCCAGATCTGACCTGGAGAAGTAATGTCTAGTGTAAGTGGTAACGTTCAGTAAAATGGTCATCTTAGTGAATTAGCGTAATTACAATCCTTCGTCAGCATTAGTGAATTTGCGAAGTTACGAAATGACGTCACGCTGACGAATTAGCGCTAGCATTAGACACTTTGCGCTTTAGTGAATTTGCCCCTTAAAGTTACTTGTTCCTGTCGCTGGAGTTTCAGTCTGGCAGTTCAGTAATCCAGGGGCAGATTCTAAACAATTTGTTGGTATTTTTCTGGTATTCTCTGTAGCATTTGTATTAGCAACTATTGTATCAATTCTAAAATAGATGGGGTATGCACACTTAAAGAAAAAATATTTTGCAGACAAAGGTGGTTTAATAATCCTCTTTTATATAGTGCATAACAAACGAATATACATCAGTTAGACGTTAGACTGGTATATGATACAGGACAGTTTTCACAAAAAATATACATACCACCTGACAAAGGCCATAGGGCGTAACATTGGGGAATTCTCATTTTTGGCTAGTGTATCCGCTTCCTGTGGTTTGTCTCTTTTTCGACTTGACTTTATAACTAGGTACAGTAGTATGTATATTTTTGTGTGAATACTGTCATGTTTAAACAATTTTGTATCATATACCAGTCTAAATGATGTATATTCGTTTGTTATGCACTTCATAAAAGAGGATTTTTTAAACACCACCTTTGTCTGCTAAATATTTTTTCTTTGAGTGTTCATACCCCATCTATTTTGTATATGGCTCTGGGTGACTAACTGTGGCGTACCCTAGGGTTGTTTGCAGCTCATATTCTCTAAAAAACATTTTTTGTGTGGAATTTCCTTTGTGCTAGATTTGGAGTGCCTTTCATTCACCTATATTTGCATTGTATCCAGCTGCCTTTAGAGAGGAACTCCACAAAAACAAAACTTAAGGTTTTTGAAAGGAAAACATAATTTCAGGCAACTATGCATTATACATCAGTTTAAAAATAAATAACAGTTTCCTAAGGCTAGCCCCCCTGCTCTCCTGCTGAGCTGGCTGACTACTTTGCTGAGCTGGCTGACTACTGTTACTTTGTATCAACAGCCAGCTGTACTTAGCCTGCATCCTCCAAACCCCACAATTCCATGCACACGTGATTTGAATAAGGAAAGGAACATCACAGTGCAATGCATTGTGGGTTATGTAGTTCCTGCATGCTGTCTGTAAGCTGTGGAGAAGTTGTTACAATTTGCAACATCAGTGTTTAGCCCCTCCTTCCCTGCCAAGATTTCAAATGATACAGAAAGAGAAGAATTAATTTAACAAACTCAAATCCATGACCAAAACAAACCTCATGAACAAAACAAGCCTCATCAGGTCCGGACTGAGACTTTCTATGGCACCTTATAGCAGCCCCTCTGGCATCTGCCAGAACCTATAGATTGCCAGTCCGGGCCTGAGCCTCATAACCAAAACAAACTTGACTTAATTCCCATCCATTAACTCCCATTTACTAATATTTCAGGTTGAAAAAAAACAGATCGGAAAAATAAATCCTAGAATTTTTTTGAGTTTACAAACAAAAAAACTCGAAAAATTTCCAGTTTCGGTTTGAATTGTACAAAGCTTGGGCATCCACAGATAAGGGCAAGGGGGGGCACTTGCCCTCCCCCCTGGACTTGTACTTCATAATAAAGGATATTCTCTTGCCATAAGTATATATACTGTTTTGTTCTTTTATATGAACACATTTCTTAAAATTACCATTAAGATCCTTCAATAAGCTTATAAAAGTCTTACATCTTGTCAAGCCAGCACCCCTTCAAATAATGGACCATCCCAATGCTTATTCTACTGCTCAGATCAGCAGTCTGGACCTGCACCCCCCTCCTCCCTCTGTGAGACGATTTCTGCTCCTCAACTGTGTGAGCAGAATCAGAGAATATCCTTCTGGTGAAGCAGCTTCTTTCCCAGGAAGAATCTGTCAGGCGTGTTACGTTTAGAGTATGAATGCCTGTGTTTGTCTGTGTGAAAAATGAACTGTTAGTGTTAATACAGTATGTGTGAGGGCAACTGTGTAGAAGAAGGTCTGACAAAATCTGTGTGTGAGTTATAGACTACAATGAACCAGTGTATAGCTATGTCACTACATTCATTATTGAATCTTATAGGGACACATTGGCTTTGGGTTTTGCCACAAAGCACATTAACCCCTACAGTTCCTTGCCCTGCTGCTCCATTGAACCCTCACCTTTCCATGACCTCACTCTATTTACTGTCCTCTTTTACCCTTTCCCTTCTAATTCTGCTGAGTTACCCCCACACTCACCTCTCTGACTCTAATAACCCTCTGCCTCACTCTATGGGGCAGATCCATTAAGATCTGAAAATTCTCCAGCGTAGGGTTCGCTAGCGTTCTCCGCACTACGCAAATCCATTTAAGTGCAAATTTACGCTCAGGTCAGCGAATGGTAGCGTAGTTGCGCTAGTTTTACTTCGCTAGGCATAGCGCTGTTACGCTAGCGAAGCCTAATTTAACTTTAACTTATAATAGAAGTATATGTTACAGCCACCACATTCCACTACACAAGCCCAGGAAACCTTTAATAAATTATATAAAGTTGTCCTGTTGCCCTACATGTGCCCCCTGTATAGTTGAGTTGCCATATGTTAGGAAATGTAGGGGGGAAGAAGGGTAACCCCCCAAAAAAATGATCAATCTTTTTCAGACTAAAATACGCCAGCGTTTTTTTGGGACTTAGAAAAATTTGACATTTTTTTTTCTGACCACGCGAAGTAACGTCTAGCGTAAGTGCTAACGTTGAAGAAAATGCTAATTTTAGTGAATTTGCAAAGTAAAGATCCTTCGTCAGTGAGCAACTTCGCCTGGCGTAAGGGTGCGAAGTTGCGCAAGTCTATCTACTTCGCTAGCAAAAATTCGCCAGAGTCAGTGTTAGTGAAGTTGCGAAATGATGACACACTGGTGAATTAGCGCTAGCGTTAGACGCTTCGCGCTTTAGTGAATCTGCCCCTATGTATCTGTATAGAGAGAAATATCTATAATATATCTTTTTGCACCTCACCCCCTCTTTTGCTCTTGTCCTGTATCCCCCCCCCCCCATTGTGTGTTTTGGATGACTCTTATCTTTTAACCCTTCTGCCACTCTGGAAACAAAGCAGCTTTCTCCTTGACTGAAATATAATGTATAAACATAGATTCTATACTAGGGACATTGTGTTGTGCACAACCTCTTCCTGCTGTTGTTACTCTACTTTATGTACAATAGAACCCCCATTTTACATATTTCATCGGACTAAATAAAATGGTGTAAAGCCAGGGGAATGTATTATAAATTGGTGGGGCCACAAAAAATGGTACAGTATAACATATGGAAAACGTAAAATGTATGCTTCACATGTAGCTATAACTAGAACACTAGAGGACATAACATTCTACAAACCGCTGGCTAGTAATTGTGCTAAGAAAGTAGAATTTGTGTCACTAATTGAATGGCAATGCTATACATGTGCAACCCTTACTACTTTATATATTTATGGAAAAGCTGTTGTTAGGCTTGTGTGGAAACAAAAATATGGTTACAAGTCATTTGCGTAATATGTTTTCTTCCTTGCTCCCCCCTGGAAAATTTCCTGCAGACACCCATGGTACTCGGATTGATCAAGTTTTCAAGCGAAAACCAGCATCAAACTCCCAAAAAGGTTAAAAACATCTACAAATGGTTAAATGGACAGCTGCCTTGACTTTCACATGAATTTAATAGGTTTGAGATGGAATATTTTCAGATTCATACCATTAGCAGCTTTGTAATTTTCTTCATAAAAAATAAAATTAGATTTTTTTTTTTGTGCTTTAAAAAACTTGACTAGAAAAAAATTGAGTTTTAACAAATAGCCCCCCAAAGAATAGTTTACTGAGTTGGTGACCATCCTCCCAGAGTTGCTTCAGGAAGACATAAGGAGATGAAAAATAAAACTTTAAACTTCAATATTAGAAAAACTGTCACAAATATAAAAATGGAAAGTAAATGAAAAAAGTCTCTGTTTCTGTTGAAATACAGTATCTTAAACCAATTGACCTGAACTGAAACGGGAACAACACATTTACATATATATATTGGAAGGTTGTTTACAACCCATTTAATGTCCATTTAGAGGTTACCTCGCCTGACTTAAAGGAACAATTCAGGTTAAAATTAAAAACTGGGTAAATAGATAGACTGTGCAAAGTAAAAAAATGTTTCTAACATAGTTAGCCAAAAATGTAATGTATAAAGGCTGGAGTGACTGGATGTCTAATTTAACAGAATACAACACAACTTCTTACTTTTCAACTCTCTAAATCTGAGTTAGTCAGAAACTTAAAGGGGGGCCACATGGGACATAACTGTTCAGTGAGTTTGCCACTAATTCTCAGCATTCAGCTCAGATTCAAAAGCAACAGTTACGGCCCGTGTGGCCCTCCCTCAAGCCACCGATTGGATACTGCCTGGTAACCAGGATAACCAGTCAGTGTAAGCAAAGAGAGCTGAAAGCAGGAAGTCGTTTTCTGTTCTGTTACAGTATGTTAGACTTAGAGTCACTCCAGGCTTTATACATTACATTTTTGCCTAACTAACTATATTGAAAACATTTTTTATTTTGCACAG
Organism: Xenopus borealis; assembly: GCA_024363595.1. Classification (NCBI taxonomy): domain Eukaryota; kingdom Metazoa; phylum Chordata; class Amphibia; order Anura; family Pipidae; genus Xenopus; species Xenopus borealis. Next base: position 41,691,841 of record CM044442.1, on the reverse strand, counting down.
CTTATCTTTTTATCCAGTTTTTACTTTTATACGGAACACTTCCTTTAACTTAATCTGTCATTCTATGGAAACATGTATTTTATATAAGGTAAATGTGGTTGATAGGAATATAAAGCTATTTTTAACAAAGTATAGTCTATCATGACAGTATCCCTTTAGCACTATTATATAGGAAATGATTCCTTGAGCTAGTCAGTGAGACAAATGCATTCAGCATAGGCTTTCGTGATCAGGTACCCAGGAACGATAATTTAATTTAGGGATGCACTGAATCAACTATTTGGGATTTGGAAGAATCCCTGAATCCTTCATGAAAGATTCAGCAGAATACCGAAATGTATCAGAATCCTAATTTGCATATGCAAATGAGAGGCAGGAATTTGCATATGCAAATTAGCATCAGAAAGGTAAAACCTTTTTTTTACTTCCTTGTTTTCTGACAAAGAGTTACCTGATTTCCCGCCCATAATTTGCACATGCAAATTAGGACTAGGATTTGGTTCTGCCAAGCACAACAATTCGGTCTAATCTGAATCTTGCTGAAAAAGGCTGAATCCTGGCCGGATCCCGAACCGAATCCTGGATTCGGTGAATCCCTTATTCATTCTCTTTGCAGTAATGTTTGCTGAATTTTCAGTCTTTTTTCTTCACATTCTAAAGCAGCTTCTTTCATTCATGGCCTAACTGCAAAATATGTAATTGTTTTGACAGAAATAAAGCAATTGCTTTCTCAGCTTGCTAAAAAGGAAGTGGCCTAAATGAAGAGACATTTACATCCATTCCACTGTAGCAGTGTGCTGTAAATCTGGGACATGGCTGCACAGAGCATCGCTCCAGTCTGATAGCTGAGCAGAGTGAATATAGTTATCAGGAGCAGGTAGAAGAAGCCATTAAGACAGAGAGGGGTGTGGTATTAGCTGATGCAAATGCTTAGTTTAACTGAAATGTATTTTTAAATGTCAAATGACAAATTATTTGAAGAAATTATTTCCATTTCTATGTAGCCTTTGCCATCAATGCAATCATCCTAAAAAAGGATAAAACACATTGCACATTTGCATCTGCATTCTTATTAAAAAACCAACAATAGAGACCCATTTGAAGAATGTGAGAGTTTGCAAATTCTTTCTTTCTAGGTATTCTTACTTTCTCTTACCATTGTGTCCTATTCCTGTGTATTTCTGTGTTATTCTCCTTTTTTCTCTTATTGTTTCCATGTATCTGTCCCTAACTTCTTTTGTCTGATTCACCTTGCTTCATTTTCAGTTTACTATCTCCCAATATGCCATTCCCCAGTCTGCTGTTGTATTAATTTCTTAACACCCCATAGTCTGGTTAAGGCTAAGGTTTGCAGTCTCTTTGCGGCTCTTCTTCACAGTTGCTGCTGCACTGAACATGTGTGCTGAAATAAGAAACTTTCTAAGTACAATCAATTAAATTTTCAGCATTGTTTCTGAAATAATCAAGTTCATTGTCACTCTACCTCTCTCCGCCTCTGTTTCTCTTCATTCTGTCTTCATGCAGCAATTGGGTGTCCAATAGTCATTGACAGATCCAATATATCTAATAGGGGGCTCCTTTACTAGCAGATGAATTAGAGCTCACTGAAATGACCAGTACAAATTCTGCATGTAAAGAGACAGGATTTCTAGTGTTTTTAATAGAGTGAGCTCTAGGCAAAAGGAGCCCCCCTACAATATATATTGGATCTAACTGTCAATGATTATCTTACATTCCTATCTGAAGACAGAATGAAGAGAAACAGATGCTAAGAGAGGAATAGTGAACATAAATTTGATTAATTCAGAATTTTTAATTGATAATAATTAGAAAACTTCTTATTTCAGTATGATGCTTACATTCAATTTTATTTTTAACAATAGTTCCCCTTTAAATATACTTGGCTACGAGAAAATTATTTGAACATATGCTGTACTTTGGTAATTATGTGTAAAGCTGGGCAGTTCTGAATCTATACGCGCAGAGATTGACTTGAAAAGGCCAATTTGAGCTTTTGTTTTGGGCTAAAGTCCACAAATATGATTAATACCAACAGCATTTTTTCCTGAGACCAGTATTTGTTAGTGAACTTTATATCAATATCGCAATATATGCCTGCAGTGAAAACAGCTCTGTTTATAAAACCCTTCAGTGAATATAGATAATAATAATGTGAGCCATAAATATTCCCCTAAAACATACCGTAAAAGATGTATCAAAAGGTAACCCGCTAGGGGTGGTGATGTGAATTGTTTACATTTACAGAGAGATTCTTATTGGAGTGGCGCCAAGAGGTTTAAAGGAGAACTAAACCTTAAAAATTAAAAGGGCTAAAAATGCCATGTTTTATATACTGAACTTATTGCACCAGCCTAAAGTTTCAGATTCTTAATAGCAGCAATGATCCAGGACTTCAAACTTGTCCCAGGGGGTCACCATCTTGGAAAGTGTCTGTGACACTGTTGGGAAGCTAAGAAAAGAAGACCGGGAGCTACTGGGGCATCTTTGGAGACACAGATCTTTACTGCTAAAGAGTGGTGTTGCCTTTGGCTGGTACAGAAGCACAAAACATAATGTACAACATGTCTAACCTACTTCTTTAGTTAAAATTCCCTTGTCCTTTAAATGTTCATATTCAGTTTCATTGCTTAGAAATTAGATCAATACATTGCTAGTATATGTGTGAACTGGTAGAATTTATTGTGTATTAATTGATCTTTACAGAAAGCACAAGGGCCCCCTATTTAAACACAATATTTATTAGGGTACAATGGTCTTTTGATACATCTTTTATCATATGTTTTAGAGCATGTAATAGTATTTATGGTACCTTGCACCTGTGCATTGATGAGAGGCGGTGTGCTGTCAGCTGGAACTCTTCCCTCTAAATATATAGAATGATAAGGAAGTCTACAGATGTGATATTACTTTGTTTGAAAGATAATTTGCTGGCTGCTTCAGCATATTGCTCTGTAGCTCAGACATCTTGTGCACAAATGCGCAGCAGAAGGCAAAACCAATTCTATTCTGCATCAATTCTTTTGTCTTGCAGAACACTGTTCTTTTTCAACTCATTCTGGGCAATAACTGATTTTCTTATTTGTAATAATGCATAATACTGAGCTAAGATATGTGCTTTCTTTTTAGATCATTTGCCTTATTTTACATATTTTTGCTTTGACATATTTGGTTCTGTGGGCTATATATTCAGTATACATTCTGATAGCAGCCAACTATTTGCTCCTATCAGCTGCAAAGAAATCCATTATAGTACCTTTACTTGAAAGATTTGGTTTAGATATCTACCCTTCCCCTGAGATTCAGTAATTGCTCTCGTCTTATATGTTTTCACTATAGTGCAGCCTCCACCATGCTACCCATTCATACCATCTCTATGCAACATCATAGACTTTGCCAATCAGTTCTGCACTTCTTCACAGTGTTGTGGCTTGTAAGAAAACATAAGCCATCTGGTTTTACACCTTTATCCAACTGCCCTAATTTCTGTTGTCTTAACAGTTAAGAAAAAAGGGAAAAGATTGGCTTTATCTCATAGGCACAGACCACTAGATTATAAGCTGTCATGGCCAGGACCCTCTATTACTAACATGTATTTCTATAGCACCAACTTATTTCGTAGCGTTGTACTCTAAACTCTCGTCCAACTGTTTGTAATTGTTTTGTTTCTGTCTGTTATGCGGTTTGTGTTCCCCCAACACATCGTACAGCAACGCAAAATATATTGGTGATTTATGAATAAATGGGGTAAAATTCTTATGTAAATATACAGAATGCAGCAATGTGATGCTACAATAATTTAATTACAGTTCAGGTTCCAGCAAAGCCAAATTGATGTAAAATGGAAAAGACACTACCCCACATTTGCATTCAAAAATACCAGCAGTTCCCTAGTACATAAAGATCTCAGTCAAGCAGATGCAAAACTAAATTGAAAACTGGAAAGCAGAGCACAAATATAAGAGGCAAATTAATACTTGTTTGCAGAGACCTCTGAGTTCAATCCTGAAGGCCACTGATTATATTTTATAGGTGCATAAATCAAGCAATACTTCAGTAGCGATTAGTGTACACACATGCTGCTTAGGATGCAAAACATTGTTCTGTTGTATGCTGTAGTGACAAGATGTCCTGTCAAGTAGAGGTGCAAGGGCACTTAAAGCCTTCAGGAGCTTACAGGAATCTGTAGCCCACTGAGAGTGAAGTGGAAAACCACATTGCATTCTCATTAGGAAATTTCTCTCTGCAGGCGATCATAGCAAGAAGCTGTTTCTTAATGTGCTCTTATAATAATGAGGTCAAAAATCACAACAGTCCTTTTATCATCATCACTTGCAGCTCTTCCTTGTGTCATTTCTTGGCTGAAGATGAATCACATTGCTTTTATGGGCACATGATGAAAGTAGATGGGTTCCGGACATAGATGGCTACCTTAGTTCACTAATAACATGTTTTTGTCTTATTCTTAGCACTCCTGCTACATATCCTAGAGTCACAATAATATGAATCTCCTGAGAAGCTGCTTGCATGTCATTCCTGTACCCCCATGATCCCCCCCCTTCTCTTCTGTATCCCCTTATCCTTTGAAAACAATAAACAAAGTTTACAAAAAAAAAAATAATGTTACAACTAATAAATGGTGCTGGGCTGGCACAAACCGGAACACACTCCAAAATTGGATGTAGTTAATGGATGGATGTAGTTAAAAAAAGTATTTATTTGACAAAAACATCAAAAATAAGGTATTACACGTTTCGTGATATGGGGGCACTTAATCATAAGCTAATGATTAAGTGCCCTAAAGGCACACTACTGTATGTCTGTATAAGAATATTATGTACTTATATTATGCTTATAACAGGGTTCTAGTGTGTCATTGTGTTTTTTTACAGTTCAGATTTGAAGGAACGGCAGTCATCATCTGTTTACATAGTGAGACCTCAGAAAATGATCAGATTTGGATCAAATGATAATATTCACTTTATGATCGGGCTGCAGGTCAATAATGCATGAACACCTTGCTTCAAAAAGTGACAAGTCTGTATGACAAATTGGTTAAAAGCTACGGCAGCTTAAGCACAGATAATGGGCATATTTTCACGTTGTCATAGCATAACCATATTCTTAATTTGAGAAAGATCAGAAAAAGATTTATATAATTTACAGTAATTGTTCTTAAAATATATATTTAAAGGAAAACTATACCCCCCAAACAATGTAGGTGTCTATAAACAGATATTGCATAAAACAACTCACATGTAAATAAACCATTTTCATAATAATATACTTTTTTATTAGCATGTGCCATTGGGTAATCATAAATAGAAAATAGCCATTTTAAAAAATAAGGACGGCCTCCTGGGATCCTAGGATCCAACGGTGCACACAAACATACCAAACAAACTATAAAGTTAGGTTACATGAGCCAATTAACAGACAGAGTTGTGTTTTTTGCTTCCACACTTCTTCCTGTTACAGTTAGAGTTGAAATATTTCTGGTCAGGTGATCTCTAAGGCAGCACACAGACCATTGTGAAATGGTGGTTCAAGGCAAGAGATGTAAAAGGGCAATATTTACTTAAATATATATACCAGGTTGGTAAGATTCTTTAATATGTCATTTGATTTGATATAAACTCTGTTGCTCAAAAATTCATTTTCGGGGTATAGTTTTCCTTTAAGATGTAGAAAACATAATTCTGCTATGACTGTTGAATGACTTCAGAGCAGTCATTTAATGACAAAGGTAACCTCCTGAAATTAGGTATTTCTTCCGTTGGGCAAGACATACAGCAGAGGTCAAACTTGACACTCACATGTGATGCCCATCCTGGTAACTATATGTGTGTGGATTTTATTCTTAGTAACACTTCAAGTTAGAAATAAGAAAATCACTGTTAATGAAGTAATTCAGTATTTCCATTTAATTTATATGTGTTAAGCATTATTATTTCTCTGCAATATTTATCCATATTTGGATTCACGTTGTGATGAGAAAAATTTATCGCTATGGGGGAAAATGGGGTTATTCACTACTTTGATGTTTAATCACAGGGGGTCTTTCATGGGGTGTTTCACTATTTTGATGTTTAATCACAGGCTTACCTCCACTTTTTCATTAGTATTATTCACTGCTACTTACAGAACCACAGCCAGGCTTCTCCCTGCCCATTAATATTCCATGTCTAAAGGTGGCCTCAATTATCAGCAGTAGATTGTAAAAAGTAAGACACTAGCTATCAAGTATTCAGCTTATATTCCTATAGCTTTTAAGTTTTTGTTTTCCCTTTGATATGTTTCCACTTGCTGACCTTAATAAACCTATGGCCATAGGCTCTGTTGTTTGGTAGACAGGCTGATAGCACATTAACATAAAAAAAAAATCATGGAAAAGATATGTAGATTTTCATTTTTCTGGGTCATTATACACAGTATCTAGGGAAAGAAATCTAAAGAAACTAGACTAGTATTCTCGAAAATGTCACCAGTCGAATGGCTTCTTCAGTTGCCTACCACTCAGCTGAAGTGAAGAGGCCACTCAGTGACTGAGAGTCAAAAGTGATTGAGGAAAGCCATAAGGTAAGCCAGGCTAGAAGCTGGTGAATATACAGTATATCCCTGGAGGGGAGAGAGAGCAGGGCTTTGTGAGAAGCCCAGAATATTCCACTGTTGAAGACAACCAGTATGGTGAGAACCATAGACAGGGGAAAGGTTATAATTTGATGCTGTCGAAACTGTGTTCCTGATACCTTTATGTTGTGAAGAGTTTTCCAAACATAGACCTGTGTACTTGCCTGAAGACCAGTGTTCCAGTCTTTATACTCCTGATCCTACACTTAGAATATAATAATCAGCCCTGTAGCGTCAACAGGCAACCCTCATTTTCGTTCAAAGTTTGATGATTTTCTGTTGAGAATCCAAGCTTCTAAATAGTGACTTAAAGCACATTGAACATGGGCATGTTGTAGACTTGACCTTGCAAAATCCAAGATTGGACAACTTTGAAGTCCTGGCTCACTACTACTATAGAGGCGCTGAACCTATATGCTGTATGAAATACTGCAACCCCCTCCACTGTCTGTGTCAGTGTTTCTGACAGTTGCCAATACAGATCTTGCAGGAGAATGCACATTAGAAGCTTCAAGACATAGATGCTGAGATTTGAGCCAGGGACCTTTGGGTTCCTGGCTCAGTGCCTTACCCACTGGGCCAGGTGAGCAGCCTGTAGGGCTTCTCACTATATGTTACCTGCATTCAGCCTATTTAAGGCCAGCCCTTAAAACACTCCTGGCCTGAGCATTGGTCCCCAAACTACCAGTGGGCATCGTCCCTATCTAAGGGTCCTAGTGCTAGCCTCTTTGCCATGCCCTGTCCTGCCTTACCTTGAACCCTTCCTTCATACTATACCTTGTTCTGTTCCTGCCTTGTCTTTACCTCCTTCTGCTCCAGCCCTACTTTTAACCTTGGCT
>CM044442.1:41627221-41662943 GCA_024363595.1 Xenopus borealis | reverse complement strand
CAAAGCAAGTTGCATCTGATTTCTCTTCCAAGCAGATAATCCAGTTGGCTATGTCTGTTTTGCAAACTCTTTTACTCTATCACATTAATTTTGCATGGCTCTGTCTCACCATAGTGCTTTGTTTCTTTCATGGAAAATTAGTTTTGGGTAGGTGCTGTCTCTTATTGGAAATATCACATTTTGGTTTACATTTTGTCACTAGCATGTGTATGTAGGGTTGGTATTTCCCCTTCTTCCAAGATGTCAGATTGGGGCTTTGAGATATATTAACAGACTGAACATGAAACTTAAATGAAAGGTGTACTATTTAAAATTGTGTGATCTCTAAATTCATTTTTATTATTTCATATTTAAGAAGACCATGTTGTCTGTGCAGTTTGTTGATTATTTTACATTTGATGAGTATCCAAAGCAGCAACATATTTCATATTAGATTTCTAATTTAATTTAAATGCACCCTTTTTAATTATCTGAGCAATCACTTTCATCATACTTATAATAGTATAATTTGATTAAAGATTAATGCAAATTTATTCCTTACTAATTTAAGGAGTTGGGAGAAAAATCACCCATTCTGTTTACTCTTTTGATTTCCCCCGCCCTCCTGACCTTTACGTTTTGAACCTGTATTCCAGAACAGGGTAACATTTCTTGGTTCTAATCCCAATATGCTAATATTTAGGCCATGATGTTTTTATCTTGACTAATGTTCATGTCAGGAATGAGTTGTTTGTTAGAATAATTATCCATGGTCTTGTCTCCTCTACTATGGTTCTGAGAGAGCAGTGTGTTATGATGATAGAAATACTATTCATGCCCTGTGTTGAGTGTTTACTAGTAGTAGTCATCCCATACCTTACTATTTGAGTTAGGCTATTATGTTTTTCAATAAAATATGTATTTTTCCTGTCATGATCTGTATGGTTTACTTTTTCTTTCTAAATTACACTGTTTACGTTGCAAGAATTCACTCTACCATTTATAATTTTATTCTTAAACCAACAAATGTTTAAGTATTTTAATCTGTAATATTGGTGTGGAGACAGCCAGCTCTGTGCATTGTGCCCAGCCAGCTTCAAGAAGGAGCCAGCCAGCCAGCCAGAATGGAACTGCTTTGATACAGATTTTATTTCTCCCCTTCCCATTGTATTCACCACAACCTAGGTGGTGATCCCTTGTGGTAAACATGAGAATAGCACCCTATCAGGAAAAAGCAGGGTTTTTCCTGCCTGGGTGCTATTCCCATGTTTACCACTTGGTGAGGCTAGGGAGCACCATTAGCAATGCAAATAAATCCTTCAGGTGTCAGGTAGCTGCTATCTGGTTAGCTGCCTATTTTTCTGTTGATAGGCTTCTGATGGGCTGCTGAGTGAAGGAAGGGGGGTGATATCACTCCAACTTGCACAAATATCATGACCTAAGGGCACTTGGGAAACTGATAATATGTCAAGCCCCATGCCAAATTATAAGATTAAATATTAAAAAATGTGTTCAGTGCAGAATTCTGCTGGAAACTTCCTTTCTATGCTATTTGCAAAAACTCTTTGTTTTCATTTGTGATAAGGACATTGCTGCTTTTAACCAGCCCCTGTATTTTTTAATTTTTAAATCCCCTGAGCCTCTATATTAAGTTCCATGTATCAAACTGTGTACATTGCATACATGATTCCTAAATCCTAATGCCTGGGTTCCATTTGGATCCTTCCTTTGATGAACAACCTCTGATATCTTTATTTTCCAAAGAAGCTTCTAAACCCTGCTTGCAGTTCCTGGAAACAGGCTTATTATAGATTTTTTTGAATAACAGAATTAAAATGGAAATTCACTTTTAAATTCACCTTTAGCATGTTATATAAGGCCATTTATACTGTAAGTAACTTTAGGTTGCTCTTCATTATTTAGTTTGTATACTTTTTTAATTATATCTGCTCTTTTGTGCTTGCAAATTAATATATCATCTGGTTGTTTTCTACTCTTACTATTTACCTATGCATGTACAAACCTGGAAATGGAAATGGAAGAAAAAAAATCATGCCATTGGAAACAAATCACAGACTAAAATAAAAGAGGAACATAAGTGAAGCAGAATAAATGTTTAAATGTGTTTCAGCAGAACAAAACAACATCCTTCATGGTCATAAAAGGTTTATGGCCACACAGGCTAAGGAAGAAATATGATGATCTATATATTATTAACATGTATTTCTATAGCGCCAACTTATTTCGTAGTGCTGTATATGTTTATGAACCTCCCAATATACAGTATGGGTTGGTACCCACCTCATATGTGCTAATGCAAGGATGGAATTCTATATGAGCACAGTGAATTATTATGCTCTTTGAATCTGTGTATTTGCTTTTTGAGTAATTTCTCACAACAGAAATGTGGTGTTATGGTGACCTCTTTAAATAGTGCTGTGGTCTCAGTCACTGCAGGAGATGTCTTGAATGATGGGAATCAGGGTGACAGATTAGCCATAGTTAACAGGCATGGGATTTGTTTTTAGAATGCTTTTGCTATGCATTAGTCTTATTCAATTCTTATCTTGTTCAGTATCAGTTTGCCTTCCCATTGGCACAGAGGCTTTGGGGCACATGAGATCAGTGGAAGCATAAAATGACACTAACAAATGTGTATGTCACTGTAATAAGATGATATGCTCCCTGTACTAATGTGTGCTTGTTGAACTTGGGCTACACATCCTTTGGTAGGCTGGAGTGCTGTTCTAATCAGGAGGGAGCCAGAAGTTCTGACATATGGGGCAGACTTGGTGGCTTTGCAATGGTTCGCTCCACTTTCCTATTCGGAAAGTGGAACTATATTCGGGGACAAGCAGTGAGCATACTGTATGAGATGATCTTGTAGACATATTCTAAAAGAAGTATAGGTATTGACTGATCACTTGTTTTTATGCCTAGGGCATGAGATTGTGATCATCTTGCTATTTAGCTAGGTACTTTGGCGTGTAGGCTCCACTGGATTCCTTGGAACTATTTATTTGCAGATGTAAATGGTATTTTTCTCCTTTTATGGTTAATTTTATTGGTGGCAACTGGAGGGGTAGCCATATTTTTTTAATTAATAGCAATCACATTTTTTGTTCATAATAGCAAAAGGCTTTTTTGAAATTTGCCCTCATTATACAATATGGCTCCTTGTCAGGTCCCTGAGCTTTTGATGCAAGCCCACAAGATAGGGATTGACTGACATCCTGGAGTGCAAATTGGTGGGTGCCATCAGTACTCCTGAACATCCCGGAAAAATTCAACATTGAATATAAGTGGATGGGTGTTGAGTGAAATATTTTAATCAAAGGGCAAGGGAAGTCTAAAATAGAAAAAGGCTATCTCCAATATACTTTAATTAAAAAATGTGTACCATTTTTATAAGAAACCTGACTGTATGCAGTGAAATTAGGAAAAAAATAGGAATTGTTAGACGGTCCCTAACTTCTGACAGGGAAACAATCATACTTATGAACAACAGGGGGAGCCCCTGCCTTACTTACCAGCCAGAACTCAAGCAGCTTTGTTTTTTGATCATTTATGACGATCCCTAAGCAGCACAGATCACACTGAGCATGTGCAGGGCCAGAGGCAGGCAAATATTTTTAACAAAGTTACAAGATGACAGCCCCCTGTGGTCAACTTTGAAAGCATAAATAATTTGTTTGATTAGGATTGTGGTGCAGTAAGTTCATGTTTATGTTTAGTATACAAAATACTAGCATTATTCTATTTTACACTTTCCTTGCCCTTTAAAGCAATGTAACATTAAAAATTTAAACCTTTCTTTCTTATCAGTGGCGTAACTACCAGGGGTGCAGAGGGTGCAATTGCACCAGGGCCCCCACCCCCTTGAGGCCCATCTAAGCCACGATAATGGTTATGGCAGGTGGTTATATAGGGAGAGATTTTACAGCACACATGCCATCAATACTCCAGCATGGGATTTATAGAGGTAAGGGCCCGACAGGGGGGCCCAGTTGCCCATCCTGTACTGGGGCCCGCCAGGGAGTAGTTACGCCACTGTTTCTTATTTTTGAAGTTGATAATACAATGGCAAATACTTTGTATAGTATGTGACATTACAGGCTAATTTTTTACCTAAAACTTGCAAGCTTTTTATTTTTTGAAAAACATATTCATGAGGAAAAAAGCAACCCATGCAAGGAAACAGGCTCGTTAAAAAAATTCACTTGCCTCTTTTACAATGTATAACCTGAACCTTGTCAGATAAAAATGTAGCCCTTTCAATACCCCTTTAAATGTGCTGTCATAAAATGATTTGCAGTTTTATATTTTGTGTATTCCTGCTAGTGCTGTCCTAAGGGACAAAGTGTCTTTTCTTGTTCAATCATGAAAAAAGATGATGCCTGTTTCAAAGCAAAAAACCATGCACCTGTGTACAGCATAGTGTAATGGGTTTTTTTGTGTCACATTCACCAGCATGTAAGTTAATGCTTTGATGTTTTGTGGTGTTTACACACAAAGAGGATATCATAGCTCAATACCTCATGAAAAATATGTTTTATTCATATAACTGTCATTACAACTTGTTTTCTAAATCATTAGGACAAGATTAGATCCAAATCTAGTTTGGATTATTGTGCCAGATGTTCTCTCCTGGATTGAAACAGACTGATAAATCTGATTTCTGTATAGTGATACATGTCTTTTATAAACACTGATATTTAATTGCATTACAGTGAATGTAAGCAGGGCCACTATCAGGGGGGGGCACAGGGGGTACTGTTTTGGGCCCGTCCTGTAGGGGCTTCAGCGTGGTCAAGGGGGGCCCGGCTATCTCAAAAAAGGCACCACAGCCGGGCCCCCTTGACTGCGTCAAAGCAGCTGCCTCTTCCACTGTCTTATCCGCCAGCTCTTCCGTCCCAAACAGCCAATCTGAAGTACCAAATGTGTGAAATGACCCGAAGTGGCAAAAAGACCTTGAAATCCTGAAGTGACGAAAAGACCCAAAGTAAAGAAAACAGACAAAATTGAAGTCCTGAAGCGGCAAAAGACACAAAATCATGAAAGCAGCCGAAATTGAAGTCCTGAAGCAGTGAAAAGACCTAAAGTCACAAAAGGAGGGGAACTTGAACTCCTGAAGCCACGAGTTCAATTCTACTGAAAACTATTTTTTTTTAATCCCCTGGCCATCAATGTATTATTTTAATGCTCTATAGGCCCCTGCCACCAATGTTTTTTAATTTGTAAGGGGGGCCCTGGCACCAATATTTTTAAAAAAATATTCTCAAGGGCCCAAATTTTTTTTAAAGGAAAAGTAAATGTTTTTTTTTCTATCTGTAAATTTGCTCTAAACAGCTCCCCAGATTAATGTACCTAAGTCCCTGCTGCAAGTCTGCTCTGGTTTCTGTGTTATCAGCAGCTTGTCTCCCCTTCTTCCTGGTGCAGAGTGAAGCCCCGCCCCTTAGCTTACTGAGCAGTCCATTTGCATGCTGTGACATAGCAGAGAGGAAGAGGGAGCCAGTGTGTGCACCAGCAGTTTTTTTTTCTCCTCATGTGCACTCCCTGCACAAATCCCTGAACCTTTACTATAAATTACAAATGATACAACATACTGCCAATCTAATTCTAACACATGCCACTGTACCCTAAATGATTAGTAAGCTAGTTTCCCCCAGCATCACTCATCAGCCTCATCAACAATCACTTGCACAACCACCATAGTTAATCTATGTCAGTATGCATAAATGGAAAAAGAAACAATCAAATAGTTCTGTACATAAATTGATCAGTAAAAGGACACATGAATGAGTTAATCAATCTCAGTAAAAAAAATCAGCTTTATTCTTTACATAACCAGACAAAAAATCAGGCATATCAATCAATAGCATTATAAAATGTGTTATAAATTGAGAAAGGGCTGTTAATTTACCTACAGTACATCAGCAGTGTCAGATAAATATTCCTCTCAGTGCTGCTGTGATATGAAATGAACCAGAATGAGCAGGGAGTGCACATGAGGAGAAAAAAAAGCTGCTGGTGCTGCACACACTGGCTCCCCCTTCCTCTCTGCTATGTCACAGCATGCAAATGATCTCCACGACTAGTCAGAGAGATAAGGACAGCTCAGTAAGCTAAGGGGCGGGGCTTCACTCTGCACCAGGAAGAAGGGGAAACAAGCTGCTGGTAACACAGAAACCAGAGCAGACTTGCAGCAGGGACTAAGGTACATTAATCCGGGGGGCTGTTTAGAGGGGTGCCCTGACCTTCAAAAACTTTTTAGAACTTGTATGTGTGTTACTTTTTTTAGCGCTGATGTATGTGTGGTGTTTTAACTGTGGTGTGGAGTGGGTGGCTGGGTGGTGCTCAGGGGGCCCCAAAAATTTTATTTACAGGGCCCAGTGATTTCTAATGTTGCCCTGAATGTAGCACATGTAATATGCCTTTCTTCTTGTTTCAGGATGGAAACAATGCAAAACATTAAATGAAGGAAAAATCATTGCATGGCACCAAATAATCAATGGACCACATTAGAGTCTGTTTTTGCCACATTAGAATGATGTTTGATACAAAGCCATTTCCCATAGACTTAACATTAAAAATTCAGATGTTATAAATAAAGGTGAAACTAGTCTACTGTATATGCAAGCTGTAGTGAAACATTGGGGCAGATTTATTAAGGGTCAATTAAATTCACAAAGCTGTAATAATAGTTACTGACTTCCAGCATGTGATATCCATACTTTTAAAAAACAAGTATATCTGCAAAAAAGTTGTGTTTATCCACTATCCAACCTCTTAAACAATAAACAAAGTAATAAAGTTTTGTTATTTATTACCAGGGAGTCAGGTGTTAGACACTGATTTGTCCTAAGCTTCCTGTGTTTCTCACAGCAGGTCCCGCAGTTGGGGAAATCTGAGGTTTTTAGGACATACAGTGTATTCACATTGTTATGGCATATTTGGTGGGTTCCTGTCGGGCCTGGATTTGTGGAGAGGCCACAGGCCCGGGCCTAGGGTGGCAGGTGGCAGGATTTTACGGGGCGGCATGCTGCCCAACCACACCCACATTGGTTCAGAAATTTAAATTTCCAATGTGCCTATTCCAATTGCTCCATCCAAATAATGAAATTTGAGCAAATAAAAGGGAGGGGATAGGGGTGACAAGTGACAGCAGGCCTAGGGGCGCCTGCTATGTAAATCCGGCCCTGGTTCCTATGTGTTATTTGGATTAAGAAGAGTGTAGAACCCTGGTGTCTGTAGTGCCACAAGTTATTTTCAGACATCTTACTTAAATAAACCTGAGTATTACTTCTTTTGTACTGTCTAGTGTTCCAGCTATACTGCTGTAATGGGCAAAATTTAAATAATTAAACCAGTTATAAGTTTGTTTCCATTAGTCTGATTAGTGCTACTCTACTGAGTATTTTTTGGCTTACTAAACTATTTCACTTCCAATGTCCTGCCATGCTATGATGTTTTGGTACATCTTTTGCATGCTGCAATATTCATAGTTTACTGAATGTTGTAAAAGCAAAACAGCACTGAAATGAATTAAAAGGGTATGTAAAGTAGTTTTTAAAAGTGCATGTATAAATAAAACAATGTGTAATATATGCCTGTTAAAACGTTTACACTTGAGATACAGGTGATCATTTCTGCAGCTTGCTCTCCTCTCCCTTGTACTTCCAATATAGTGATTGAAGAGAGCACTCCAAGAGCAGAACTGCTGTATCAAGGTTTATTGAGGCAACTACACAACCACACAAAATGTTTCGGGCCTCTCCTCTCCCTGATTGGGATCCCCCTCGAAGCTCAGTGGTTGCCTGCCTTCCTAGTCCCTAGTGCTCTAAGGGGCAGCGGTCCCTCAACAAGTATGTATATATGTGAGTGTTAGGCCACCATTGATCCCATTCAGTAGTTAGCATCTGAGCATAAGAGGATCAACCCATAAATCACTTAAGAACTGGACAGACTAGAGAACACCTATTCCCTCGACCTATTTTTCTTGCCCCCTTTCTCCACTTCCCTGTTCCACCTGACCCTCCCCATTTCTTCCTTTTAGTGGCCGGACAACAGTGAAGTTACAGAATAACCCGAGGGGTCATGAGAAATGACTAGACCCACAGAATGATCTGTATGAAACAATATAAAACTACTAGTTAATGGCTCACGTGTAGCTGACAACATGTTGTAACCTGTTGAATTTATCATTTTTTAAAACCTAAACTAATAAAAACCATAAATATATAAAAAAAAAACGTACAGACAGCCTCATCATGAGAGGATAGAAAGCTGCAGAAGCAATCACCTGTAGCTCAAAGCAGGTAAATAAGTTTTAACAGACATATATTGCAAAGTTGTTTAATTTAGTGCTAAGAATATATACATGTTTTACATCCTTTTAATAAAGAGATATTTATGCAGTCTACTTAGTAAGTGCTATGACTCTGTGTAAACAAATAGCAAGGCCTATATCATTATAATGCATCATTTTTATGAGTATACATTGGTGCTACTAAAAGAAGGTTTTAGAGGTTTTAAAGACTGAGAGCCCTGGAATGAAATTGTTTTGATATATTTGGTTGCAAACCAGTGGTTCACACATTTGTCAGTTGAGTGTGATTTGATTGATGAGAACTGGAGTTAAGGTGAAGGTAATCTACCATCTATGGAAATGAATGGAGGAAAAATGTCCTATCTAGGGGTGGAAGCAGGAATCCACCGAGGCAGAGGTGGAACATGAGGAATATTGAGTTTTGACAAAGTTGTGGGGCTTAGAAAGCAAAATTGTAGCATATAATTATATTTGTCCACTATTTAGAGTATATCTCAGCATACTGTATATTTGCTGTACTAAGAAAGCCTTATTTACAAATATGTAGTTGTGATGTCTCTTCATGCACTTTACTCTAGTGTTGCTGACAAATCATTGTGTTTCCATGGACACCACTGGTTATTGGTTTATTGGCTTACGACTTTACTGTAGTTATAGGAGATCAATAAGTCCAAGAAACTGTTTTTAAGTAAGCTTACTAGTCTTCTTCTTAACCAAATTAAACAGACATTCTGTATGAAATGTTGCACATGAGATATGAAATGCAGTTAAACTGGACTTGCATGATCACCATATTCATGTTCATCCAGATACAAATAAAGAGAATACTGTTTACTGGACAAGTAAGGAGGAAGCCGGAATTTCCTAGTTCATTCTGGTCCTTACTAAGTTGTATTACAGTATGCTGCTAAGTTCTTGCATGGAGCTTTTGCTGATATCTAAATAAATTCTACATTACATATATAAGATAATTGATTCTGTTCAGGCGATTAATTGATGCACCTAAATATATAGATACACTTAGCAGGCACACCATTATTCTGTTGTACATGCTTTTTAGATATAGTTGCATGTTTCTAGATGCAATGCTGCTCACTACAAAAATGCATTTTCTCTAATTTAATTCAACTCTATGATGTGGTTTCATAGTTGTATAGTTAAATTGGGTTGAAAAAAGACAAAGTCCATCAAGTTCAAACCCTTCAAATGAAAACCCCCACATACACCCCCCACTCTTTCACACAAACCATATATGCCCATAGCTATAATAACTGTAGAGTTTAGTATCAAAATAGCCTTTGATATTATGTCTGTCCAAAGAATCATCCAAGCCCCTCTTAAAAGCATCAACAGAATGAGCCATCACAACATCACCAGGCAATGCATTCCACAACCTCACTTTCCTCACTGTGAAGAACCACCTACGCTGCTTCAAATGAAAGTCCTTTTCTTCTAGTCTGAAGGGGTGGCCTCTGGTGTGGTGATGCTCTTTATGGGTAAAAAGGTCCCCTGATATTTGTCTATAATGTCCTCTAATATATTTGTAAAGTGTAATCATGTCTCCTCGCAATCGCCTTTTTTCCAGAGAAAACAACCCCAACCTCGACAGTCTCCCCTCATAATTTAAGTATTGAGTGGAATACCCTCATAATTTAAGTCTTCCATTCCTCTAACCAGTTTAGTTGCACATCTCTGCACTCTCTCCAGCTCATTTACATCCCTCCTAGGGACTGGAGTCCAAAACTGCACTGCATATTCCAGATGAGGTCTTACTAAGGATCTATAAAAATATAATTATGTTTTCATCCCTTGAGTTTATGCCCTTTTTTATGCAGGACAGAACCCTATTTGCTTTAGTAGCTACAGAATGACACTGCCCAGAATTAGACAACTTGTTATCAATAAAAACCCCAAGATCCTTCTCACTTAAGGAAACTCCCAACACACTGCCATTTAGTGTATAACTTGCATTTAAATTATTTTTGCCAAAGTGAATAAACTTGCATTTATCAACATTGAACCTCATGGTTATGTAATGATATATATTACAGAAGTAGCAAGAAATGTTGTACATTATGTTTTAGACTTCTGTACAAGTCCCCCACAGTCCTTTTGTAGTAAAGATTTGTCTCTCCAAAGATGCTTCAGTAGCTCCTCATCTTCTTTGCTGCTGCACATGTGTTGCTGTCACTTACTGAGCTTAGGGACAGACACACAGTACACTGAATATATATATTCAATATAAATGTCACAATATAAGACTGATTAGTAAATAATACCAATACAGTAATAACTATATGGCAGCACAGAAACCAGTACATCAGAATAGTTTTGTAGCATCAGGTTATATTACAATCCAACCTCTTCTTCTGTTTGATCATTTGCAATGACCCCTTAGTTTTGCTTCTCAACAGCTGCTCAGAGCCCACTTTCCAAGATGGTGACCCCCTGTGACAAGTTTGAAGTCCTGGATCATTACTGCTATTGAGAGGCTGGTGCAATAAGTTCAGTATATACTGTAAAATTTGGCATATTTATTTTTTAGGGTTTAGTTCTCCTGTAAACTTGAAACTAAATTTTAATTCTTATGAAACGAAAACCCCCAAAAAAGTATTTGCAATAATGAAAGAAAATGTCATTCTAAGCAATTTGTCAATATATGTCATTAAATGTTAAGTTGTTTTTACACATCATTGTTTATTCCTTTATTTTCACTGGTTTTGACTCTTGAAACAATATAGCAGAATGAGACCTCCTACAGGTCTGTTAATCATGTTGCTTTTGTTCCATTGTCAGAACTAGTATTTGCCTGATTTGGACACCCATATGGTAGATCAATCTGTTTAGGACTGTGTCGATATAACAGTGCAGTCCTTGCCTGGTACACTCACTCCCCTGGGACAGGATATTCTTGACCAGTAAATTAGAATTTGACTGCGTTTTTCTTCCCATGAGAGATTTTAATGTACTGTAATGTACAATGAACTTGATTAGTGTGTGCCTTTGTTGTGGGATCAGTTTTTTAGGATTGTTTTAGGATTCCAGAGTCCTTCAGAGCAATAGGAAATTCCAGGGTACCTTGTAAAGATGAAATACTGGATTATCATGATACCATGACAGAGCTTAAAATAATGTGCCTCTTAACATGTAACATTAAATGCTTGAATGTAGCCTTGTGTTATTCTTAATTCATTCCAGATTGGCCCTCCAGAGGCTAAAGAGGAGCTGACGGATACAGAAGATAATGAGGAAGAAGATTTAGGTGTCATGGATGATCAGCACAGTGTAATCCTTCACCTTATCTCCCAGCTCAAGCTTGGCATGGATCTTACAAAGGTACGCAAAGAGGATTTGCCTTTTTTCTGCTTATTTGATGTAGCTGTTTTATTTGTCTGTAACTGAGCATTTAGATAATACTATGCCCATTGTAACACAATTAATGATTCATATATGGAATCTTATCAGGGGAAGCAAGTGCATGTGTCAGGTGGATTTGAGTTCTATTAAAGAATTGTCTGGAAGAAGCATGCCATTGATTTTGGGTGAAGATACATGTATACATGACTTAATATCAAAAAGGGGGATTGTGGGAGCACTCGAAAGGCTAAGTGAAAGTATATTTAAGTTTAATGGGAGTGCTACTTGCAAAGTAAATAAGTATACATGACTTAATGTCTCTGCCCCTAAGAGTGACATTGACATTGGATAACTGTGTTATCTTGTCTTCTCTGTTTATTTTGCTTTGATAGTAGAAAGAGATGCAACCAACATGTTCCAAATAAAAATTAGTCATCACGGAGGGCAGTGAAATCAAACTTTCCTAATATTTACAAATGGCCTTTGTTTTAGGCAGTATATTTAATACAGTTTGGCAGTCCTTCCTTCTCTTTTAATCATATTGCAGTGTAAGCAGCCTATTTCCGAGCCAGAGAATTTTCCACCATTAAATGGTGTTACTGTCAGGGGAGGCCTAATAGGCACCCTAGGGAAGGGAAGTAGTCGGGACCAAGGAGGAAGCTTAGGGTTTAAGGTCTAACAACGCCAAAATGGCGCAGGCACGTGACATCAGCGTGCCACAGCATCACGGCGCCATGACATCATTATGCCAGCGCCGCTACCCATGTGGCGGCCATGGGCGCCGCCGTTGTGGGAGCGACGCAGGCATGGGAGGACGCGCAGGTAAGACTCCGGGCAGTGCGATCCTGACAGTTACAAAGCTATAGGAAAACCACAACTGATATGTTTTGGGAGCTGAGGATGAGTAGAGTATAACAGTGCTTTATTAGCAGGTCCATGCATTACACTTCAACAGTAATTTCAAGTCTAACATTTTAATCTTTATAGAATGTGTATGCACAGTATAACTCTTGTACACAGTGACACCTACAGGCCATTTGTATAAACACCACATATTCCCCCTATAGTAGGAAAGCATTTGGACAAATGGACAAATGTAATAAACAGCAACAGTGAAACAATATGCATCCTAAAGCAATATTATGCATTCTTCACATCACATAGTCCTTGGTCCATGCAAGTTGTTTTCTGATTCTCTCGGTACACCTTATAGGTTCACTTTCTTCAGGCCTATTATAGTTTGCATCAGGAGTAGGAAAATGTCTTTCAACAAATGGAGCTTCTCCAAAGTCATATCTAGCAGGAGCAAGATGACTTGCATTCCATATGCATCAGATCAGATATTTCATATGTGTATGATCCTCGCTGGCATCTCACTTCAAGTGGTGTAGTAAATTTAGATTGTCCTTGTTTCAGTAGTCCTGGTTTCTTAATTCTGACTAAAGATCCAGGCTGAAAGTGCACTTCTCTTGCACCACATTTTCTGTCAGTATTTGCATTTGACTTGTTGAATTTTAACAATGTCAGCAGTAGATGATTTTGTAGGCACAGTATTTTGTGGAAGCTTGATGTCTGTGTTGGTGAGAAGAGAAATCCTTCCCCAGTTTCTCAGTCTGTGACATCATTCCGCCTAGTTACAGGCTGGAGAGCGACCTTATTGGCAGGACACTGCATTGCATCCTGGGAAGAGAGGGTGTGCCAGACTGTGAAGCTTCATGTTTAGGCCTTGGAACTGTGTGTGCAGACCAGGTATTAGAGTTGAACATGGGTTGTGGAGTAAAAATCCAAATGGAGCCAAGACCTGTAAAAGCTGTTCGAACTGTGAGATCTGCAGGTGTGCAAAAAGATGGTTCCTGTTCCCTGCCCTGCTACTAAAGCTTCAGAAGGAATAAAAGTGCCATTGGTGGGAGTGATTCTGCAGCAGAGTTATTTGTGATTCCAGTGTGATAAGGTAAATTATCTACAACATAGGTAGGTTCTCCATTTTTTTGTTGCCCAAACACATTCTAGAACTTCTTTTTCAACAAATGAATACTTACGCTCTGTCTCTGTAAATGTTCTGGATGCAAATGCATCCATTTTCTCTGCATGATCAGCATGGATCTGTGTGAGAACTGCACCAAGCCCACGAAGCATCTGTAGTAACCATAGTGAGTAGTGCTGTTCACATTTAACTGTTTCACTGTTTGAAAGCTATGTTGAGCAGTCTCTGACCAAATCAGACTTGACATTTCACGTAGTAGTGGCTTTACATAGTTGGGAATAAACATAGAATACCATGAATTAAGACATATGAAAGCTTGTAAGGTCTGAAAATCAGATGGAATAGGTGCTTGTGTAACAGGGTTGACATGGTCAGGGTCAGGCAGTAATCCGATCTGAGTTTGTCTGAAGTGGCATTTGGAAAGGTTCAGTTTCAGTCCTGCAGAATCAATGCATTTCAGAAATGTTTTTAGGTATTTGTCATGAAGATCCATAGTTGGAGCATAGACAGTTATATCATCCAAGTAGCATAGTGCACCAGGTATGTCATGGAGCATAGAAGACATCAGTTTTTTAAAACAACTCAGTGCTGAAGCCAGTCCAGGTAGACACTTGAACCTAAACAAACCATCATGGGTGATAAATGCAGTGAGATCTCTGCTTTCCTCATGCAATAATACTTGATGATAAGCACTCTGAAGATCCAGGGTTGAAAAGAATTTTGCTCCTTGGAGTTCAGAAAATATTTCCACTATGTGTGGCAAGGGATGATTATCCGTAACAACTGCTTTATTAGGTTCATAGAGATCAACACACAATCGAATACCTCCAGTTTTCTTCTTTGTTACAATTGGTGAAACCCATTCAGAGGATTCTGATTTTTCAATCACATCTTGCTCTACCAGTTTCTTTAGTTCCTGTGAGACAGCCCCCCTTATAGAGTAGGGCAATTGCCTCAATTTCTGGAGTGCTGGTTTTACCTCTGGTCTCAACTTAAATATGTGTACTGAGAGGCATGCACTGGTGCTGTTGTAATGAGACCATCAACCAATTGTCGGTTTACTGCAGCAAAGAGACCCTTTCCACATATAGCAGTACCCATACATGGGGCGATAAAAGATGCCAACAGACTGAGTCGCTTATTGGCCCGTGTGTGGGGCCCTCGGGCTGGGCTTCCCCGATCGATATCTGGCCGAAAGTCGTCCAGATGTCAATTGGGCAGGATTAAAAATGCGCCGGATCGCGACGTATCTGTTCATTGATGCGGTCATGCGATCCGACTGCCCATATTCCAGTCATTCTGATCTGATCGCTGGGCCCTAGGGCCCACGATCAGATCAGCCCGATATCAGCCACCTCAAGGTGTCAACATCTCCAAACGAGCGGATCTCTACATGTGTGGCCACCTTTATTCACAATGTAAAAGTCACATTTTGATTCAAATTGTACAGTCACTGGCAAGCAACCAAGCACAGGGATTGGATTCTTTAAGTAACTGACCAGTCTCAGGGCAGGTGCAACAAGCAGATCTTTTGCAAAGTTCAGTATTTCAAGAAAATATACTTTGGTAGTATAGAAACAGCTGAACCTGTAACAAGCATCAGGTTATTGGAGTGTCCCTTGTTAGCAGTATTGACATTGACAGTGCATATACTGTAAACTTGTCTGGAAAAAATGCATCAGCTTTATCCACACTGAATACCGTAAAATTTGGAGCAGTGACTTCATGAACATCACAGAACTACCGCAAATTTTTGCAAAATATCCAACTTTTTTGCATTTGTGGCACTGTGCAGCTTTTGCAGGTCATATAGTATAATCTGCAGTGTGTTGTGTTGAACTACAGTGGAAGCAGAATTTTTTTGTATTTGCTGCACAGTTTTTCAGTGTAGGTGAATTCCTTTCCTTAGCACTGTATTTTGCCTGTGACTGTGCATCCACCCAGTCTGTACATTCCCAGCAGTCCGCTGACCGAGAGTTTTAGCCTCTGCCACTGCCAGGGCCCCTAGGCCCGCTGTAATTTTTTGCCCTGTCCCCTCCCTTTTATTTGCTCAAATTTTCATCAGGATGGAGCAATGGGAATTGGCACACAGGAAATTTTAATTTCTGAACCAATGTGGGTGTGACTGGGCAGCATGCCACCCCCTAAAATCCTGCCACCCTAGTTATGGGCGAATATATTCATCATCCTCAATTTCGCAACGAATTTGCACAAAAATTCCGCAAAATTCCCAACGTAGAAATTATTTGGATGCTGGCGACAATTTTGATGCCGCCACCAATTCACCACGAGCCCATTGACTTGCAATAGGACAAAATAGACACGCATCAAATTGTCACCTGCATCAGAATTGTCGGTGGTGTCAATTTTGACGCCTGCAAATTGTCACAGGTGTCAAAAGTCCTGTTTTGCTAATTTTTCGGCTAAGCAAAATAGGACAAATTCACCCAGTAGTAACAGCCTTCACTAGTAACATCCTTTGCAAGGGTTAAATCCTGCTCTAGGAGCAGTCTCTCTCTAATGTGAGGTGAGTTTATTTTTTCCACTTTTTGGTCTCTTAGCATTCCCAAACTCACAGGTAACAGACAGCTCTCTCAAAGCTGCTACAAATTGTTCTGTGGATTTGCCATTACATTGTCCACGTTCAGCAACCACATTTACTCTTGGCACGAAAAAGTTCTTTATAGCACTAAGAGCAGTTTCATAAGTATCATCAGGAAATGGTAATGTATAGAATATACACTGTCCCTCTGCTCCGAGGCAGTGAATAAGTAAAGCACGGTTTCTAGCAACAGAAAACTCCCCATGGTCAGCAGCAATAATGTAATTGTCAAAAAGGAAGGTAGGCTCACCAGGGCTTGGGAGAAAAGCTACAGACTGCTGCAGAGGTAGAAGATGCATCTCATCTCCATTTTATGTTTTGGTAGCCAAGAATGAGGAGTATAACAATTCTTTCTTAGCAGGTTCATGCTACCCGGTTCCCTTCCAATTTTGCTCCCTCAACACATGTACCTCTTCTGCCTACCCATAGTTTTGGCCCTTCTCTGCACTGATGATTCTGACTATTGAAGCCATGAGAAGGAAGCTAGCTGACTTCTGCTACATTTTAACAGTCAGTTACCAGAGAACAGAAAGGGATAAACAAATATTGCTTTAAATTGCAATGAGATTTATAAATAACTTTAAAAACACTGAACATGTTGTAATTAATGAATTTAGATGCTGCATAGGAACACTAATGACTCTAACAGCATTTACATAACAAAATCCATCATTCAGCTTCACTCTCATATTAGAAATGTTGTTGCCTACCCGTATGCAATGTTGTTTTACCCTTGATTGGCACACAGTGATTGAGAATGTAAGCAAAGCTTGGATCCATCATGCATACCCTAAATAGATTTGTCAATAGAACAAAAAAAAAACAGTGGGGTTTTTCTGTACTGTCTGACACTGAGCAGAACTGACACGCCAGATGTATTGACTGCAGCGGCTGCCTCTGTTGATTCTATAAGCCAGCATTCCCAAATGCTGCTTCTGAGTTTGCGGAGGCTTACCTGCAGCGTCCTCTCTCCTTTATTGCTGCCGGGCTAATTGACCTAAAGTGAAATCTAGAAAGGGGCGGAAGAGGAAGGTGAGTAATTATAAAACCAAAAAAAAATTAATAATGAAGACAATCCCAAAGTTGCTAGGAATAGGGCATAGCATACTTAAAGTTGAACCACTCTTTTAATGATGCTGTCTGAATAAACAAATGGGCCCCTCAGCATTCAGACCAGCTGCACAAACTAAAGGCCCCAGAAGCTGTAACAGTACTTTATATTTTTATTTGATCATATGTGTCTTTGTTTTCACACAGTCATTTTTGGACCCTTGTAATAAAAAAATAACGTGTGCTGACTGATATTTAATGGCAGACAGTTAAATGACATCAATTTGGGAGCTGCAGGATGTATAGTGTTTGAAGGCTTATACTGTTATATCTCTCTCTTTCTCTCATGTAGTGTATAAACTTCACTTTGCCTAGACAGGAGAAGGTTGGTTCCGCTTCTACCTTTTCTCACCTATAAAATGTCTATAGAAAGCCAATGGTTTGTTTTGAAGTTGTTTTGAAAAAAAAACCAGGTCAGCAACAATCCAATTCCATATGTAAAATGATTTAAAATTCAAATTCGACTATTTACCACCTAAAACCTGACAAATTACTGTTTGTCAATGGGAGAGGTCCAGGGATCAATTTGGACATGGTTACAGCCTTCCTGACAGTCAAGTTTTTTTCCTAATAAAAAACTTGAATCGAGTTTGATCAAATTCGATTTGAGTTTTCCAGTAGTTTCAGTTCATCCGAGTTTTGAAAATTCTCTTTCTCTCTCTCTATAGATAAACGTTGATTTCATTTGTAATAAAAGAAAAAGACCATAATCTACTTAAAGCACTAATAATCATGCGGGAAGCGCATGTTAGAAATGAGCACACCTAATTGAATAGTGAGGGCTAATGACTGCACAGTGGGAGACTAGGATGCACTTAGAGCAATATGGAAAGCATGAATCAAAGTAAACATTTGTGGGTTGAATTAAATAGAATTTCTAAGAATGCTCCTAAATTGGAAGTGGTGTTTTTGAGTAGCAGTAATGTGCCCACATTGCATTATTACCTCATCTTTTGATTTGTTGTGTTATTACATGATATTTCTACCCAATTTGTTTACTCTATTATGGTTCCAAGTTCCTCATAATAATAACCACAGGCTCAGCATTCACACAACTTTTGAGGGTCCAAGTGGGGTTTGGCCCAACTTTACCATCCCTCCAGGCCCAGATTTGTAGAAAGGCCACCAAGGCCTGTGCCTAGGGTGACAGGATTTTAGGGGGTGCCATGCTGACCAACCACACTCAACAATGTGGATGTGCATGAAATACAAAACTTCCTGTGAGCCAATCCCCATTGCTCCAAACATTTACAGGAATAAAGGGGCGGGTACGGGGCAATGAACAACAACATGTCTAGGGGCACCCAACTATGTAAATCCAGCCCTGTATCCCTCTACCCCAGTCTTGACCTTACCATGTCTCCAGACATCAGTATTTATTTAGACTGGCTCATGCATGCCCCAACCCTTCAATGACGAAAGAGATTGGAAACTGGGGTGTTTGTGTGTCTATAAATACAGAGGTTTAGCAGATTAGAGTCAGGTGTGGATGGACTTTTTCTAAAAACCACACATCTCTACTTTGGGTTAAAGAGTGGGTGTGGGCTGTTAACTTGCTTCATATATGTTAACCCTTTATATACTGGACAGATTTAACATAGGGAGCCAACACGCTACATGGCATAGATGGCAGAGTGTAACCCAGAACACTGGCACACTGGAAGTTCAGCACCTTATATTGTACATTTCCTGGAATACAAATGGTTAAAAGCATAATTTGTTTCCAATATCATTCATACATTTAATTGAATGTATGTTATTATATGCTGTGGTAATTTGTTTAACCTGTTTTGTGGCACTTTTGGAGTGAAAAAACTTTTTCTTATTCTTATTTAATATTATGCCAATAAAACATGTGGTATCAAAACAAAAAAAAAACCAATACCCAGTACAAAACCAAATAATAATCTCTAAACTACAGCAGGGACATATTTCTATCATTCTTTTAAAAATATATATAAATTGACTTACTGCACAAAGGTCATAGCCTTAGCCAAAGAAAAGTTTTATATGGAGGTTGTCTGTAATAAGAATTGGTGTAGGCAAATAACAAAGGTAAAGAGAGCTAGTGATATCTAGAGTCTTGTCATCTCTAGAGCAAAAATGCCATTTGCCAAGGATTTAAGCAGAAAGTTTTCTCTGTAGTTTGTTTTCATGGCATTCTTCACCTAGTGACAAAACTCAGAAATTAATAATACGCTTATTCATTGAATTATTATAATTTCTCCTTCAGCAACTAATGTAAACCTATATATAATGATGGATATAATGATGGTGTGATACTGAACCTTTGCAGATAACATAATATTGTAATGGGCAGTAAGCATTTCCATCATTATCATTATTGATGTTATCATCATTAAGGAAAATCATATTCCCTTTGTCTTCTCTAACTACAGATAGTGCTTCCAACATTTATTTTGGAGAAAAGATCCTTGCTGGAGATGTATGCAAACTTCATGGCCCATCCGGACCTGTTTTTGTCCATTGCAGCTGGTGCGACTCCAGAGGAAAGAATGATCTGCTTTGTGGAATATTACCTAACAGCCTTTCATGAAGGTAGGAAAGGAGCTGTTGCCAAGAAGCCCTATAATCCAGTTCTTGGAGAAGTGTTTCATTGCAGTTGGGATGTTCCCAAGGAAAATGTGAAAAGTTTCCAAACTCAAAGTACCTCTAAGGAAACAGCCACACCTCTGAGTTCTAGTGGAGAGGCCTACAAGTTGCGGTTTGTAGCTGAACAAGTATCTCATCATCCGCCAGTGTCTTGTTTTTACTGTGAATGCAAAGAGAAGAAAATGTGTGTGAATGCTCATGTGTGGACCAAAAGCACATTCCTTGGGATGTCAGTTGGTGTATCCATGGTGGGAGAAGGTATGTGATAAAGTCACTATGATCTTTAGCAAATATTTTTTACTCAATGACTGTAAGGGAAGTATTAAGTAAGTAAGTATTAAAATTACTTTCAGTAGTAGTAATAGTAGTAGTCAAAGTAATGTTAGATGCAGTATTTACATATTTTATGCAAATTTAGAACATTTTCCTTTTCTTTTGAGGGAATAGTTAATGGTTGAGTTGGCAGTTTGCATATCTACAGAAATCAGTTTTGGAAAACGGAAATCTAATCTAAGACAGCCCATTTTTGGAGCTCGAGTATAGACTGGAAGTGCAGCTTCATTTCATGTTTCATGTTACTTAGCTGTTGAATCTCAGATTGGTTAGAACTCTATATAGATACCATATGTGACAGTTATATAAAAGTATAGAGAAAACAAATCATTTTCTAACACTTGCAAAGATCTAAGATAAAAATGGTAGAAAAATAAATGAAAATGAACTACAGCAAACTATTGGATGCAAAAGTTTCATTTTAATTTAGATACAGTATAGATAGATGTTAGTATTAAGTGCACTGCCTTTTATTAAAGATACAGGGCTTTTCTCGGAAGACTACTGCGTTATACCTTATAAGAGCTTGGTGTTTTGATACATGGAAATAAGTTGAGAAAATGATCATGTGTGCATTATAAGATGATGTACAAGTGGCCATTTATTACACAGGTGCTCTCTACTAATATTATATTATACAAAATATTGTGCCATGTTTGACAGCATTTTACCCAGGATTCAAGAGGAATTTCATGCAAAATATCTTTGTGAAAGAGTTTTTAACATGTGCAAAAGCTGAAACCATTTGGAAAATTGCAGCCCTAAACTATATGCAGGTAGCACCATAAAATAATGATAACATTTATTCTAGTTAAGGAATAAACCAGAAACAATAAAAAAAATAACAATGATAATAATTGAAAGCAAAAGCACCAAGTACAGTTTAACAAGACACTGGTGAGTGAAAGATCCAAGTGATGCTTTTAAATAAAATATTAATTTGGTTTCCTGCACCTGGATGCATTTGATTCCAAAGTATGATCTTCCAACTTCTTTCCTCCTGAGATACACACAGCGTATTCTACTCACACACAGATTAATAATTCACTCTTTGCTTATTTTATTGTTTTCCAGCTGCTGGTAAACAATACTCAGGAGACTTGTGTACTCAAAAGCATTGCAAGAAATCAATTTGCTCTGTAGCAGCACTGTCCAATGTTCTCCATGTCACGGGACACTTATTGCCTATGCTACATATTTGAGGGACATGGTTATAATAAAAAAAGTGAGAGTTTAGTGAAGCTTTTGAACAGTCTGAAGGTCACCTCTGGCCATGAGCCTCCAGCTTCTGTCTCGCTGATGCCCCTGCTCTCATTCTGATTTTGTAAAAATATGGTGGGGTAGGAAAGCATTTCCTTGTATGGTCCCATTCAGTTGTAAAACACCAGATTATTTGACCTTTCCCCAACCAATGTAAAATCTAAAATGAACTTGGTGGAAATTGCTTTCACTGAAGCTAACTGTATTCAGATTGAATCAAATATGCACTCATGAAATATGATTGTCATTGAGAAAGGATGACACAGTTCTGGACTGACACAAGAATGTAACCATGATACTGTCAGAACATAATTACCAACTTTCATTATAATACCATTTATTTATTTGCACAAGGATTTTGGCCCATTAAAATGTTTCATATCACATACAACAGGGGAAATCAAACATTACCAAAGTGCAGTTTTCTTTTTGTGCAGTTATCTCATCATGGTCTTCCACCCATTTCTAAGGGATTTTTAAAAATCTGAATAATGGGAAGTAACTGCAACAGTCATTTAATAGAACTTTAGATTAAGTTATTCCAAATGAGGAGTCTTGCGGGCATTATGATAAGCTATAAGAAAAGGAATGTTAACACTATGTTGCCTTAAAGGAGAACTAAACCCTAAAAACCAGTTTGGCTAGAAAGGCCTTATTTTATATTATTAATGCACCAGCTAAAGGTTCAGCATCTCTATAACAGCAATGAGCCAAGATGTCAAAGTTGTGCACATGAGATCACCATTTGGAATGTTAGTGACACGCACATGTTCCGTATGCTCTGGCCACTGACTTAATGTTTAATTAGCCTTGTATTGTAACTTTTATATTGTATATTTCTATATCTATATATGACTGTATAATTTAGATATTAGGGATGATTTACAATCACAAAGACAATTTTTTTTGCTCAACAAGCTCCCCACACTTACTCATATTTATGTGCACTGAATATGTGTAATACATAAATAATATAAATGATCCTTATAGAGACATATTCATCATATTACTTCACGCAAGATTACGATGCGCAGTTGTGCTCTTTAACCACAGAGTGATTTGTGGTCTTTTAACATGTTTGTTCTAAACACTATCTGCCCTTGTCTTCAGAATCACAATTGTTAACAAATACCATGAACCGTTTACGTTTTGTAGTTCATTGTTTACTTTATTTTAACATAAATGACAATTTCTCAATTGAAAAAAAGTAAGTACACCCCTAAATAGATCACTGGCTCAAGTCCCTAAAATTAAGATCAGATCAGGTATAAATGATAAGAATACTGGGTAAAAGGAATATCTTGGGAAAACATGTCTTATTTAAAACTCAGACATGGTAGTCTGGTTTGCTCTTTGTTGTTGAATTGGCCAGGGGCCTTTAGAAACAATAGTATAGATGCCTTTGAGTCTGGAAAGGAATTTATAAATATTACCAAACAATTGTACATCAAGCATTTTACTGAATTGAAGATTGTAAGTGGAGGAAACAATTGCCAACTTGCCAAGGGCAGGCTGCCCCAAAAGTTTAGCCAAGAGCAGAGCGCAAGCTGTCTCTAAAATCTCCAGAGTCTACCATTAGGAATAGGTTGTATGCGTTAGATCTACATTGTACTTTCTAGTTTTGCCATGTGGAAAACTTTGCTATCCAAAAAGAATATCAGGGCACAACTAAAGTTTGCCTGTGAGCACCTAAGCAGAGGCTAGGGCTTCTGGAACAATGTGCTCTGGAGAGAGCTAGACTACATTCATTGTAAGAGACACCTTTGTGAGGCTTTTTCTGCTGAAGGAGGCAATACCACGTATTAAGGCCAAGGATATCTGCTTATAATTTGTTAAATACATTTTTTCACTGTTATTTGGTTCAGTTACATCACCTTCATCGGTATATACTGCTTGACTGAAGTTCAAGTATTTATATTTCTATATACTTTATATTAAAGAGAAATTTTTTTACATGGGTGGTGATCCGATCCCTTTTTCCCATGGCTGTGCATGCAAGGAGTGATGCATATTTTCTTTCCAAGCAGTAAATATTGTTAAGATTATGTATCATAAGATTAATTTGTGCTCATAAATCAAGAAATGTTTACATTGAAAAATTACAGACAGTTACTAAATGTGAATATTACCATTACTTACCCAGTATAGGTGGTCCTATAACTTAATTGTCCAAGTTGATCTGTGATTTGCTTTCCTTTTTACTGTGCCTCCTTCTATTTCTGCATTATATAAATCATACCATGAAAGGCTGCACGGCACTAAAGCCAAAGCTGCCATCTGTGAAACTGTCACGTACATTGTTATTATTGCACTTGAGATCATTGAGTTTCCTATTTGCAGCCAGATTCTTTGAAGTGCAGGTTGGATGCTCCAGATGAAGTTGGCCAGTATCCCAGGCATAATCTGAGATATTAAAGAAGCAAATGCATCCTCTTTACAGTGAGGGGCAGATTTACTAAGCTTGGGTAAAGGATTCAAATGAAAAAAATTCGATTTTCGAAAAATTCTTTGGGCTTATTCGACCATCGAATTTGCAAAATTCAGTCGAATGATTTGAATTAATCATTCGATAGAATCTAATTATTTGAATGAATTGTATGATTCAAATAAGAAAATCATTCGAACATTCGACCATTCGATGGACGAATTACTTGCCCTTTAAAATTTTATTTGATTGCCTACTTCGACAGATTAAACCTACAGAGTTTCAAGCACTCTCACCGTCCCACTGTCGTTGATGTTGGTGTGTATCTGAAATAAACCGCAATAATTCTATATCATCGCGCTTCCTCTGATGATTCCGATGTGCGCTTGTTAGCGGGTACATGCAGATCAGAGTTTCGATATTTGCCTATAGGAAGCTCCCATAGGCTTTTTCTAAGTTTTTCTTGATCGAATGGAAATCATCCGATTTCTTTAAAAAATTGTACAAATTGATTTTTTCGTGAAATCGAACATTTAGTATGATTTTTATGTGAAATCGGATGATTGCTATTCAATTGTTCGATACATCGAATAGCGGTAAAATCCCACAAATTCAAGGGTTTTTATCCCTATAATGTTTTTTTCAGAACAGCTTAATAAATGTATTCATATAAGCATTATGCTTTGAGTAGGAAGATTCAGTTCAGATGTAGACTTAGATCTCTTTCACATTTTCTTGTTTTGGTGCACCAGAGAATTAAGAACAGATTTATCAGAGGTTGGGATGCAGATTGTTTTCATTCTTAACAAACAAAATCACTTTTCTCCGGCAGATGATTTTTTTTATTTATCAATTTTTCTTGTCCTTTTCAGGATCTCAAACTTGCCGAGATCCATTATCAACAATGGGCATCATCTACCTTTTTATAAAAATCTTTCACTCCAATAATTCAAGAACTGCTCCTAAATCTTAACTTTAAACCTGTTACGAAAACTCTAATTCTGCCATTGCCATGCTAAATATCCAAGAACAAACAACACATATGTACACCTATGTCTCTGAGATTTCCCAAAGGTGAAATTTGGCAAAAATAATGAGTAACTATATTCCTTTGCGAATATCTGAATATGCAAATACTGAAGGCAGTTTTCCTTTAAAGTGAATCTTTGCACTTTGGCAGGAAATTGTGTGCAATGTGTAACATGTTGGATTTACAGGTACTTCTTAAAAGAGCATTAGTCTTTGCTAAACTTTTATTCTCCATTCCATAC
Source organism: Xenopus borealis (assembly GCA_024363595.1). Lineage (NCBI taxonomy): Eukaryota > Metazoa > Chordata > Amphibia > Anura > Pipidae > Xenopus > Xenopus borealis. Next base: position 41,637,680 of record CM044442.1, on the reverse strand, counting down.
CACCAGTATCCATTTCGTTTTAGTTAGTGACTGGAACATTTAAAGGCATCAAAAGAACAGTTTACTCAGTGGTGTAACTATATTTTACTGGGCCCCACAGCAAATTAATTTTAGGGTCCCCAACATATCCAGAGGTTGTCCTGTTTTACCAATATATGTTGATATTGCTCATTTATTAGGGCCTTGTGAGGACCCCTATACTGTACCTCCTGCCCCCCCCCCACTTCCTCTGTAGTTACACCCCTGAGTTTACTCCAGGGGCCTAGCTGCACAGAGTTATCAAACAAATACATTTCAGTTTTTAAATATCTAAGATTTCCTGCTTTAGCTAGCTCCAGTGTTCACCCTTTTCTGTAGGTGCACATGTGAATGATCCTGCAAAAGAATCAGGATGGACACAATGGCCACTATATAGAATGATTTTAGCACAGTTGCACTTGAGGCCAGGATGGGGGTATCTGCAAGATTTCTTAGTGTAAAATGGGGCATCTACACGCTACAGAATTCTACAGAAAAAGCTGGATTGACACTATAGGACACATTTACTAAGGTTCGAATGATAAATTTGAATTTTCAAAAAACATTTTTGGTCAAAACTCACAAATTCAAATTTAAAACCACCAACTCCAATTTGAATTTGAGATTTATCACACCTTGACCCTGGAAACAGTTCTTCTTCGACTATTCGCCACTTAAAATCTGCCAAGTTCATGTAGAAGTCAATGACAGAGGTCCCTTGAACTATCTCAAGGTGTTAATAGTAGTGATGAGCCAAATTATTGAAAACGACACTCCATGGATTCCAATGGGGAAAAAAAATGTTAAGCATAAAAAAAAAATCATGTTTTTTTTGGAAGAAAACTCAATTTGAATTTGATTCAAGTTTTCAGGTCAGGCCTATTCAATTGAATGTTAGACCTTAAGTTTTTTTCATAAATTACATATTTATTTTATTAGAGTTTTAAAAAAATCACATTACTCTAAAATTCGACCTTTGATAAATAACCCACCATTAATACTTAGGGACCTGTTTACCATGTTGTATAAAACTGTGGCTAAAGAAAACCCTTAATTTCCTCTAATTTCACCCTTTAGTATTTATACAACAATTTGTAACAATACAATCAGTAAAACATTTATTTTGAATATTGACATACTGTAGCACTAGTCTTTACTGGACAGATTGCTTGGAATTGTTATGTTTTGGTGCCTACTGTGGTACATGAAATCACAGCAAGAGTTTCATGCATGCATAATTGTTGCCTGAAAGCATGGAGTAGCACTCCATGGGAGTCAATTATAAAGGTAGTCATCATAAATACATTTACTATCAGACAGAATTGGGTTGAATCATTTTAACTGCAACAGAATAGACTGTAGAAAAGTCCTTGTTTCTATTCTATTCTTATTCTGTGGTACATCACCTCAGTACTCAAGTCCTGTTCTGTCCCACCTCTGACAATATAAAATCAAGCATATATTTTAATAAGCATTCATACTACTAAGTAACATAGATTTGAACTAAATAGAGAGGTACATAAATACATACACGGAAAGCTCGGCTGCAAAGTGTGAATAAAAATTTGCAGCCAAGTTAAGTGATATAGAAACATTAGTTTGCATCTATTCCACCTCAATTCTAAAGTAGTAACATAAGATTTGAACTGTATTTTCCTTTAGAATTTGTAAATGGATTTGGTTCATTTTTTTTATTTCAGGAATTCTCAGGCTTATGGAGCACGGTGAGGAATATGTTTTTACACTACCCAGTGCCTATGCTCGTTCTATACTCACAGTTCCTTGGATGGAACTGGGGGGTAAAGTCAGTATATCCTGTGCCAAGACAGGCTACGTTGCCACAGTCATATTCCACACTAAGCCTTTCTATGGAGGAAAAGTTCACAGGTATTTCATGAAATGTACACTGTGAACCAGCGTATTGCTTATCAGTAAAAACCATACAAGTAGTATGGTATGTGCTAATAGGAAGTGAAAATTTAATAATCACTGGCCAGTTCAAAATTATTTATACTGTACTGTTTGTTGTAAGGGTGATTACTGTCTCATCTTTTTCCAGTAGTAGGTATTTTCTCCCTTGGCATTTCAAGGTAATCAATGAGTGAGGGCAAGAGGAGGCACTATGCACTCTGAAGTTTTCCGAGAACTGTAAACAATGACATTTCATTAGCAATAATATCTTGCTACCTAAATTGTCAAAAAAAGTGTATGAATGCTTTACAGGCTATTCTTTCCAGGCATGTACAATATATACCTCAGAGTGCATCTCATTAAAGGGGTGGTTCACCTTCAAGTTAACTTTTAGTATATTGTAGAAGGGCCAATTCTAAGAAACTTTTCAATTGGTCTTCATTATTTATTTTTCATAGTTTTTTAATTATTTGCAATTTTCTTCTGTTTCTTTGCAGCTTTCAAATGGGGGTCACTGACACCATCTAAAAACAAATGCTCTGTAAGGCTACAAATGTATTGTTATTGCCACTTTTTATTACTTATCATTCTATTCAGTCCCTCTCCTATTCATATTCCAGTCTCTTATTCAAATCAATGCAGGGTTGCTAGGTTAATTTGTACCCTAGAAACCAAATTGCTGACACTGCAAATTAGAGAGCTGCTGAATAAAAAGCTAAATAACTTTAAAACTACAAACAATAAAAAATGAAAACCAATTGCAAATTTTCTCCGAATATCACTCTCTACATTATACTAAAAGTTAACTCAAAGGTGAACAACCCCTTTAATAGATCCTGTCTTTCATGCCATAAAGAGCTTTGTAAGAAATGTGGATATCAAAACTTTAACTGAAAACTACAAGCGATTAGGACACCATCAGTTAGTCTCAGTTGTTCTGTCATGCAGTTAATTCATTTATTTTGCTTTAATAAATCACAGTCATCCATTAGCAGTAGCACTTTATCAAAGGAAATTCTTCCTTTCCTTCCTTTGTGGTAAAAAGACTGCACAATTCTGCACAAAAATAAGATATGATAAGATAAGCTATGCAGGCATGAAATATGCAGATAATATATGCAGGCACAACATAAGATATGCAGGCATTTATGGCGTGTGCCTTACAGGTCAGGCATTGACTCTATAAACACACATAATAACTTCATTGGTCAATCACAGTTTTTAATTTTGGCCAGTTAACGTTGATGATAATATGCTAAAGGCTGAATAGGCAGATCAGTCCTAAAGATACACATTTTTTCAAGTCCTGCAGCCAGTTACATAGTTAAGTTGGGTTGAAAAAAAGTCCATCAAGTGGAACCCCTCCAATTGAAACACAGTGCACTACATACACTAACAATAAATATATACCAATATTTTAGATTTTAGTATCACTATAGCCATGGATATTATGCTTGCAATCCAAATCATCCTCTTAAAGTCCTAAAGTCCCTCTTAAAGGCATTAACAGAATAACCCATCACAACATCATCCGGCAGTGCATTCCACAACCTCACTGTCCTCACTGTGAAGAACCACCTATGTTGCTTCTAATGAAAGTTCTTTTCTTCTAGTCTGAAGAGGTGGCCTCTGGTGCTATAAAATCTCCCACTATTTGTCTATAATGCACTTTAATGTACTTGTAAGCACTAACCATGTTCCCCTCACAAGCATCTTTTTTTCCAGAGAGAACAACCCCAACCATGACTATCTGCCCTCATAATTTAGGCATGGAACGTATAGTTCTGCACAATTTTGTATCATCATCAAAAATAGAAACAGTACTTTCAAAGCCCACCTCCGTTCATTAATAAACAAGTTAAAAATCAAAGGACCAAGGACAGAGAACTGCAGTACTCCACTAACAACACCAATTAGAAATTGTTCGATTTACCACCACTCTTTGTAATCTTTTAGTCAGTTCTCCATACAGGTACAAATGTTAAAGGGCCAACATTCCTTAATTTAACAAGTAACCTTCTGTGTGCACTGTATCAAATGCTTTAGCAAAGTCTAAGTAGATCACATCCACTGCCATCAGGAGTCAGGATTACTGCTCACCTCATCATAAAATGCTATTAAATTAGTCTGGTAAGATATGTTGCACATAACTCATATTATGATTTGGTATGAAGTAATGCATCTTATCCCTTTCGAAAAGCTTTCTTTCCTACCACTGATGTCAAACTTACTAGCCTATAATGTTTGTTGTCCTACAGAGTCACAGCAGAAGTCAAGCACAATCCCACCAACACAACAGTATGTAAGGCTCAGGGAGAGTGGAATGGTACACTAGAATTCCTTTACAGCACTGGGGAGACCAAATTAATTGACATAACTAAGCTTCCGATCATCAAGAAGAAAATCAGACCATTGGAGAAACAAGGACTGTGTGAGTCAAGGTGAGGGTGCATAAAAATAAGGTGGCAATTAAATATATAAAACAAAAACCACATTAGGACTTCTGTCAGCGGGAGAAGTCCGGACCAAGGAGGAAGCACAGGGCAAAAGTCGAGTGGTAGCCAAAGGGTTTAACAGGAGAAATTGTCAGGATACAAGCAAGAGCTCACAAGGCAGGCAACAAAGGGTCAAAGACTAGATCAAAACAAGGGTCAAAGCCCAATAATCAGTCAATATAGCAATATTACAGCACCCAGGAACATTAAGAAACAGAACCTATACTTGTGATTGAACCAGTGTCCTGAGCATCTTTTTATTTTGAATTTGGCGCCTGTGACGTCACTGGCGCCTCCGCTACCCACGTCGTAGCTATGGGCACCACCATTTTGGATTCTGTGCTGGAGGAAATAGACACGCCGACCAGTGCTCGTGACAATTTCATCACCCCAAAAGCCAGATAATAGGACACTTTATTGGTAATATTGAGTATTATTAAAATGTCTTAGTAATTTTTGTTATTTTAGCCAATTTAATATATATAGAGAGAGCTATAGAGAAAGATAGTGCGCTCCAGCTGGCAAATGTAAACTTGGTATTACTTTCTTGCTCATAACGTATTTTAATATAGCTGGAAGCATAAGGTTTTATAACACACAAAACAAAATATTTCTCCTTTTTTTAGAGTTTGGAAGAGCGGTTGTATGTGGTGTTCTCTGCTAACCTCAATATATACAGTGCTACGAAATATGTTGGCACTATATTAATATATGTTAATAAAAGACATTTAATACTTGGGTAAATACAATGAGGAAGTATTCACACACAAACTACCAAATGATTAGATCAGCCCAATGTGGCCCAAAACAGGGGTGGGCAAAGATCTGTTTGTTTGATAAATATTAGCACATCTTTATTTGCCTACCCACTTTTATTTCTTTATTTCTGTTGCTTTAAAGATAAATGAGGAATAATGCCCTAAAATACTTTCATACACAATGTAAGCTCAAAATATAACTTAATACATGCCTACTGTTTGCCAAATATATGCAGCTGATTAACAACACATAATACTGCAGCAAAATGAAATGCAAAACAAGTAAGTAAGTAAGTGATATTACATATTCTAGCTTTCTGGAAGCATTTACAAAGAGCAGTAGAAGCTTTCCTTTTAATATGGGAGGTTAATAAATGTTTCAGTGTGAATAAAAGGAAAGCATTGTTTCAGTCAGCTTTTCAATGCAAACAGTACCACATACTGAGATGCAGTTTGTGGATAAGAGACATGAAAGGCGAGATTTTGGAATTGCAAGATTACTGGGGCTCAGTGTAATTGCCAGGACTGAGTTTTACTTTGTGCAATTAGCGTAGTATAAATAATTCTCGAACATTAACATGGCTTGGATTTAAAAGAGGTAGAATGTGTTACAGTATCTCTTATATAACAATCTTGGAATCAAATATGTTGCTTTGCACCCATCATAGCAAAGGTAAAAGGAATCTATGAGGAATGGAAGCCATACTTGCATATTGCAACTTATTGTCTTAATCACATCAAATAGCATGTACTATTCACATAAACTCTGGCAGACTAAATAACTTGTGCCTTTTATAGTGGCCTGTGTCAATCACTGTATTACAGTTGCCCTAAACAAATATGTCACTCACGTGCCAAATGTTGAAAATTATGGCAACTAGACTTGGTGGTTGTAGGTGACACCTCATGTTTGTAGTAAAGTCACATGGTACATGGAACGCAGGCCTGGATTTGTGGAAATACCACCTAGGCCTGGGCCTATGGCAGCATGATTTTAGGGGGGCGGCATGCTGCTCAGCCACACCCACATTGGTTCAGAAACACTGGGGATACGCAGGAGATATGATAGTTTTTTTAATTTCCCATGCACCAATCTCCATTGCTCTGGTCCTGATGATGAAAATCTGCATATAAAAGGCAGAGTATGGGGGGCGACGAATGGCAGTGGCCCCAGGGGGGCCTGCTATGTAAATCTGGCCCTTGTGGAACTAGAACAAAAAAAAGAAACAAAACAAAACAACTGCACCATCTGGCCTTGGCCTAATCCTATTCCTAGATGCGAATACTAGATGCTAATAATATATCACACTGACATCTCAGAATATTGTTTGTTGATGGATTTGTTGCATTTTTATGAGACAGACGCGTATGGAAGAATGTCACCAGTGCCTTAAAATCAGGGAATATTGAAGCAGCATCAGAGCAAAAACACCAGCTGGAGGAAAGGCAACGAGCAGAATCCAGGCAGAGGGCATCACTCAACACAACATGGAAGCCAAAGTACTTTGTCAAAGAGGCAAGTGCTGTATCTAATTAAATATCGGTGTATGGTATAACAAAACCTGCTTTTTTTATTTCACTACTGGAGCTTTGACAATTATCTGGAGTGTTTTAATGGCCTGCACAGGCTTATCGCACAAGACTTACTTAAAGGCTCAGATTTGATCCCATAAGAAATGCTATTAGGTGAAATGCAGTGTGTCAGTGTACTAATAAAACAATAATACCTGAAACATAGGGATGTTATTACTAGGGTAATGGGGCAGATTGTGGTGTTTCAGTGCTATTATATAACAATTATGCAGAGATTTGAAGCTTGTAAAATTATGGGCAGAGAAAAATCTGCTGTGTCAGATATTCCAGAAACCCTGCGGCCGTCCTTTCATATAAGTGAGATCCGATGAAGTTGTTATATCCTATGGCAGATGGGTAAAAACAAAAAGACTCCGCACAGTCACCTGCATTATAAAGTCAGAAACAACACATACTGTATATAAAGCAATTATTCTTTATCTCTCACATTAAAGTGTCTCTGAGCCCCTGATACCAATGCAACGCACCATTTATCAGCACCAGTGCATTAACCCATTGCACTCAGTAACAGATATGCTCTCATTGACATTAGACAGATCAAAAGTGATTGTTAGGTTTCCATACCAGAACCGATGTGCCCATGTACTGACTGTGGGTTTTATGTAAAGATATGGAAACACATTTATGAGAAATGCATTTCTGAATATGTGCCTGGATGGTTTTGAGTTATTCTGAAACTACATTTGGGAAACAGTGTCCTTTGAAAAGTTCAGCAACATGGTGTGTAGCAACCTTAAATGTCAGTCCCATAAGGTTCATGTTAGTAAAGAACATTGTATAAATGGTAAGTAAAAGGTCATGTGGAGGCAAACTGTGAAAGAAAGGGAATCCATCAAGATTTGATTGTACTGCATGTGATTTTACTGATTAAACACGTGAGCATCTGATCATATTTATATAAAGTTAAAGGTGTTGTCAGAACTGACCTGCTGGCTTTATCAGCATGGCCACTTCAAATATAGAAACAGTTGCTTTTTTGATTATTATCCAACAAGGGGCATATAGACGCCCCCCACACATCCCCTTCAAATTCCCTAACTTGCATGTCATTGGGCAAACTAGTCAGTGGGAGAGGCTGCAGGCCGCAACAGGGCCATTTCCTTACCATATGTCCTATGAGAGGAATCTCCATGGAATTCCCTTAAGATTAAGCCCACCCACTGGGTTGATCATTGGATTCCCAACTGTAGACTTTTTAGCTAGAAAATATTCTGGGCAAACACTGCAATATTTTTTAGCAACTTATAAAAGAAATACTGATCTTCTTATTGAATTATTTTAACCCAGTAATTTGAAATGGCATTGGCGTACATTTTTACATTTGGACCTCAATGATCTGAATTTTCAGAGGATGGGGGAGTCTCGTTTAATTTGGAGAGATCTATATCAACAGTTGCATGGCTTGTTAGACTGTAAATATACTGACCTTTACATTGGCAAATTCAAGAGTTGTTTGCAGGATGCTACAAGTAGGAGTATATCGGGAAACTTGTCATAAAAGCTCCGAATTACAGAAAGCCCATGTCAAATAGATCCATTTTATCCAAATGGTCCAATTTTTTTCTCCCTAATAATAAAAAAATATCCTGTACTTTATCCCTAAGATATAAGCTAAGGTATACTTATTTGGAAGCAAAACCACCCTATTGGATTTATTTAATGCTTACATGGTTTTCTAGTAGATTTAGGGGCAGAGTTATCAAAATGTGAGATTACAGTTCATCCCACTTTATATTTATTCCTTTGGGATTTTTAGAATTGTATTTTTCAAACAGTGAACTTCACCCAACACTAAATATGCCTCTAAAAATCCCATTGGAATAAATTTGAGTTTTTCTGTGATGAACTCTAATCTCACATTTTGATAACTCTGCTCCTTAATGTATAAAGATCCAAATTACAGAAAGATCCATTGTCCACAAAACCAGAGAATTCTTGATAACAGTCCCATACCTGTATTAATCTATCTGAGCCAAGTCTGATCTCTCGCTTGCACCTGCATTGTGGAGTTACATGTGCAACACTAATATTCTTTTTATGGCCAGTTGTAAGAGTGCTTCTGGTTGGACACAACTCTTGTGTGGTTTCCATTTGTTCGTATATCTTTTCTTGTTTGGAAATGAGAGCTTGCTATCTCCCAAGTTAATATGAAAATACACATAATACAGCGCTATTTGTGAATTAAAATACAATTTTTAATTCAAAACTTATTGACCTCACCTAAAAGTTCTCACTGCTCAGTTTCTTGATCTGAACTGAAAATCAATGAACGCTCCCGGTAACCTGTAAACCACAATCTCCTGTTACAGAGTTTATTTAAATGAAACATTGCTTTCATAGGCATACATACGGAGAGAGGAATCAATACATCACTGAGCAGAATAAAAATCCATAATTTATTTACTATAGCCAGTTATTTCCAGTTCTTTACAAGTAAACTGCCAGCAAAGTTATACAGGTATGGGATCAGTTATCCGGAAACTCATTATCCAGAAAGCTCTGAATTATAGAAAGGTTGCCGCCTATAGACGCCATTATGATAAAATAATCCCAATTTTTTAAAATTTCTCAGTAATAAGAAAACAGTAGCTTGTACTTGATCCAAACTAAAATATAATTAATCCTTATTGGAAGCAAAACCAGCCTATTGGGTTTATTCAATGTTTACATTTCCGTACAAATTAAGGAAAGATCTGTTATCTGGAAAACCCCAGGTCCCGAGCATTCTGGATAACAGGTCCCATACCTGTACTAAGGTAGTGATAGAAGGGGAGCCTACTAAAAAAGGTTAGTATGATGTCTGTGAAGCAGTATTTTGCCACTGAGCTGTAGTAGGAGAATTGAGGCTTATTTAAAGTGAAGGGAATGGTCACCAAGTGATGGGAGCTATCAAGTGGCAGCCGTGTAGTGTTGAAAATGCTGCACATTACTGTAGTGATTACTGGAAGAGTCATAGGAAGCAAAAGAAGTCCAACATAACTAGGACCGTTTAGAGAATGAACGTAATTATGGCTAGTAAAGGTTAAAGGTGGTCATACATGTAGAGATCTGTTCTTCTCTCCCCAGTATGCTCACCTTGAGGTGGGAGCGATATCTGGCTCATTCGATCGTGGACTCTAGGGTTGAATACAGACTGTCGGACTGAGGACAGTATCAATAAGCCAATGCAATCCATGATCCAACAGGGTTTTTAAAGCTGCCTGATAGACATCTGGCCCATTTTCAGACAGATATCGATTGGGGAAGCCCGTCGGAGGGCCTCATACACTGCCCAATAAGTAGTCTGTCTGAAGCTTATATGGGCACATGTATGGCCAATTTAATGCTGATGGCACAAGGGTGTAATCACCAACAATTTATTTAACCTTTGCGAGAAGTGCTCAGATTTGCCAGTGCCACCTCATATTCACCTGAATGGGAAATATATGACAGGGCTGGTACATTTATTCTTTATGCTGTAGACTGAAAACACTCCAACACTGCTGGTGGTGAAATAATCTGGTGGATAATTTTCCACCATGTTTCTTAGTGAATGTGAGGTGGCAGTGCATGGTTTGGGCGCTGTGCCATAGAGCTAAATATGAAAGTCCTGAACAATAAAATATGCAAACCTAACCCGTTATATAAAAATAATAATGAATAACAGCAAGCTGTCTTGCCTTGATTCCTGTAGTCTGTAAATAA
>CM044442.1:41546381-41559409 GCA_024363595.1 Xenopus borealis | reverse complement strand
GGACTAGGGCAGAGTCGGAGGCACGAACAAGGCAAGATTGGAACCAGTTACTTTATACCTAGTTTTTTTTTTTTTGTGACTAGTTGCTCAAGCCCTGTCACTGTCCTCTTCTATCATTATGACTAGAATCTCACTTAGATACAATTGGGTTTATTTGTTTTTATAATTTGTGATATTGGAGTTAATAAGCATTTTTCCCCCCCAACAGCTCTCCAGCTTGCAATTTCAGCAATCTTGCTTCTAAGATACAAATTCCCCTAGCAGCCATGCACTGATTTGTAGAAGAGACTGGAATATGAATAGGAGAGGGGCGGAATAGAAGGATAAGTAATAAAAAGTACCAATAACAACAAATGAGTAGCCTTGAAAGGCATTGGTTGTTTAGATGGGGTTAGTGACCCCTATTTGAAATGTGAACAACACCATTAAGCTGCTACAATTAAGTTCTGAAACAGTCTAACAATGGAACTTTACTGAAACCACTGAGGATGCTTCAGTTCGAATTTTCTGTGAAAAGCAGAGAAAACCCACACTGGATACAAGACAGACCCTGTGACTGCTGCCGATACAGGTATGGGATCGGTTATACTTACCTGTTATGTAGAAATTACTGAAAGGCCGTCTCCCATATAATCCAAATTTAAAAAAAAAAAAAAATCTTTTTTATTGGTAATAATAAAACAGTAGCTTGTATTTGGTCACAGACAATATATACTTAATCCTTAAAGTAAAACTATACCCCCAATGTAGGCCTCTATAAAAAGATATTGCATAATACTACTCATTTGTAAATTAACCATTTTCATAATAATATACTTTTTTAGTAGCATGTGGCATTGGGTAATCCTAAATAGAAAATAGCCATTTTAAAAAAGAAGGACAGCCTCCTGGGATCGTATGATTCAATGGTGCACACAAACATACCAAACAAACTATAAAGTTAGGTCACATGAGCCAATTAACAGACAGAGTTGTGTCTTTTGCTTTCACACTTCTTCCTGTTACAGTTAGAGTTGAAATATTTCTGGTCAGGTGATCTCTGAAGCCGCACACAGACCATCACGAAATGGGGGTTCATTACAAGAGATGTAAAATGGCAATATTTATTATATATATATATTTCTCAGGTTGGTAAGATTCTTTAATATTTTTAATATTCTTTAATATGTCACTTAATTTGATATAAACTGTTACTCAAGTATTAATTTTCGGGGGTATAGTTTTCCTTTAATGGAAGCAAGGCCAGCCTATTGGGTTTAGTTAATGTTAATGTTTAAATGATTTTCTAGTAGTCAAAGCAAACCGACACAAAAAAAAAATACTTTTTAACATACGAATGTACATTAAACATTACCTATAGGTCATGTTGATATTTTTTTGCGGAGAGGTTTGTTTTTGTATATAATTGTTAGTTGAAGTTCCTAAGCCTGACTCTGACTTTGCCAACCTAACTGTCCCATCTCAGCCGGTCAGTTAAAGGGGTTGTTCACCTTCCAAACACTTTTTTCTGTTCAGTGGTTTTCAGATTGTTCTTCATAAATAAAGACTTTTTTCAATCACTTTCCATTATTTATATTTTACTGTTTTTCCAAAATGTAAGTTTAAAGTTGAATTTTGGTGTCTGTGGTGTGTCTGGCAGCTCAGTAATTTAGGAGCAGACTCTAAACTGATACAATTTTGCAACATTTGATTGATACATTTCTCAGCAACATCTCTGGAGTATTATCAACAAATTGTATCAATTCTAACAGCTGCCTGTAATGAAACCCACAGATTCTGCTCAGCAGGGACAAAGATAAGAAATGTATCCATTAAATGTATCCATCTAGAACAGTTGGGGGGGGGGGGTCGGCAATGCACCCCCTTCCCAGAGCTGCTTTAGAAGGTGAAAAATGACACTTTACACTTCAATATTAGGAAAACGGTTACAAATAGAAATATACAGTAATTGGAAAAAGTCGTTATTTCTGGAGATCTATCTGAAAACAACTAGTTGTTTGAAGGTGGACAACCCCTAGTTTCTACTGCCAACAAACTCCTGCTGCACAAATATGGCAGCCCCCTCATACAGGAACATGGGAGATCAGACAGGTAATGTAAAAGCATCATGCAAATACTTTATGGCAAAGTTAGAAGTAGCTTTCAAAGCCAATATTATAATAGATTAAAAAAAAAGTTTAATTTTAGGTGTCAGTATCTCTTTAAGGTGTGAAGATCCAAATTATGGAAGGATCAATTATCCAGAAAGCCCCAGGTCCCAAGCATTTTGGACAATAGGTCCCATACCTGTATTACTTAGGGCTCGGACACATGATCACTGGAATATAGGGAATTACACAAGAAATTAAACAGTGCATTACTTATGGTTTCATAGTTTGATCTACAGATGAAATGCATAGCACTCCAATAAGTGTAACCACCTTGCAGCTCCTCATCTGTCAGCGCTACGAAATAAGTCGGCACTATAGAAATACATGTTAATAATAAACTACACCTGCATCCAGCTTATGTGTATTCTCCATCAAGACAGCTGTATATCAGTGACATGCACGCAGTGCAGGCTCTCTCATATCATATCTTAAATCTCAGTCATGTGTCTAAAGCACATAACATCTGACATGCTGTGCAGAATGTGAAGAGCACGTGGTTGCTATTGGCTCCTTTAATTACTGTGCCTGCTGATGGAAAATGTATTCAGGGCAACAGACAAGGAAGCATGTCAACAAAAGGAGTCAGTCCTTGACTTTCAGGGAGCGCAGAACTACAACTTCCACTTCCCTCACCATGGCTACTATAAGCGGTGTGTTGTAGATGCAGATGGCTCACCGTAGATTACCAACCCTGAATGAGTATCCGAGTAAAGCGCATGCATGGGCAGGGATAATAACAACTTCTATCACCAAAGACTCAGCGGAGAATAATAATCCCTTTGCAGACAAATACATCTGTCAAGCCCTGGGGCAGCCAAGGCTTATTTCTGCTTCTACAGAAACTGTTGGGAGATAATGATGGTTTGTAGTTTGCAGAACAAGCTTACATTTAGTTACCCCATAAGTGGTACATCAGCTGTGGCAGACTAAATGCAGGGATGCCCTGATACCTAGTTCTCACCTTGAGCCTCTAGGCGTTTAATTCCAATAACAAATGAGGGGTCACGTGTTAGTAACCAATCACCTTCAAGCAGTAGAGTGCAGGGAGGGAGGTGCCCTTCCAAGGACTACAAGTCCCACAAGCCAGACAGGCGAGTTGTCGTGCAGCGATTGTTGGCATCCGGTACAAGTTAGACGAATGAAAAGTATTTCTCCCATTGATTACTCTGTATGCAGCATGTCACTAACACACACACACTAACACACACACACTAACACTCACTCACCAGGGGTCGAACTCGTGAATGATGCTCTCGAAGCGGATGACAGCGAAGAGCCTTGAGCTGAAGCCGGCCAGCCAGGCCAGGAAAAGAATAGTGAAGGAGAGCAGAGACTGCCAGCCTGCCGGCTGCGACAAGCCCCCCGACAGTGCTCCATGGCCACCCGCCACCCCTCCCCCGGGAGAATGCGCCCCGCCGCCGCTACTGCTATTGTTGACTGATGCGACGGAGCGCCCGGAGCTTTGGGCGGGGGAGGAGGCCCCGGAGTTGGCGGCTTGCGCTTTGTGCTTGTTCTCCTGGACTGCGTGCTCCGCCATGTTGGATTCCCCCCGCTGGCCGCTCCTCCTCCTCCCGGGGTGGGGGGTGTGCGTAAAGGTGGCGGGGTGGGGGCACCAGAGGGAAGCGTTCGGTGGCGGCTAGGAAAGGTTTATCAAAGTGCGCGGGCACGCGGATCGTTCCCGACTGCACAGCCTTGCCGGCTTCTCCTTCCCTCACGCGGTCTGTTTCTCTCGCCTAAAATCACCGTCCACATCACAGTGTGAGAAAAGGCAGAAAGCAAAATCCAGGCCTGGGGTATGCGGAGCCAGCTCCTGCGCTCTATGCTCACAATGACATTTCCTACTCAATGCTGAGGAGAGGGAGGGGCCTACTCAACAGACCCCGCCTGTACATTCAATCCAAACTTGCAGCCTACTCCAATGTGAGAACGACAGGTACATAAGGGGCGGACGTAGATGAAGAGGCCAACCATTCGCGCTTTAAAACCGCTGAAGCCCTGCCTCCGACTCGGTGACGTTTCTAAAAAGCGGCGAACCATTAGGAGACTTCCCAGTAGCACCGCGGCACGTGCTGTCAGAAGGACGGGGTGGAGCTTTGCCTGAGCAATTTGAATAAACACGCTCTCTCAGGCAATGAGAATGCAGGCTGACGGGAGATTGACACGCCTGGGGACTGCGGGCAAAACGAGCTGGAACTGCAAGTGGGGGTTTCAACATATTTGTCAGCCAATCACCTTCGGCCCTGCGGTGCTGCTGGGACCGGGAGACTAAGCGTTTCGTTGTGCGGTAAAGCCGATGTGGAAGCCACAAGGAATCGCTTGTAACACGCGGTTGCGCTCGGTGTATAAAGAGAAAGCAGTAAGCGCTCTGCCGTGTGTAGGGGGCACTCGTCTCATACGGACTTTGCTCTTAATGGCATTTGATATAACTTCCATCATAACGACCACAAGTTTACTTGAATCGTAGACTGGTAATAATTATATACCGAATAAAGTCCCCACTCTTGTAAATTATAAGGATATTACAAGTTACTAAAGAGTTTCATTGGCCTCTTGTTTTTATTCAGGTCAACTTGTAATATCAGGGGTTACTTTATTATACTATACAAGTAGTAGTGAGGCGTGACAAAAATGACATTACTTCTCACCATTTATAACTGATGACATTGCTGATCACAGTCTATCAGGATGTCATTTACAATATATTCATGGCTTTTGTGTATTCTAACCAGACAATACACAAACATTTATCTTGTAAATAACATCCTTATAAACAGCGAGTTGTAATGCCATCAGTTCTAAATGGTGAGTTCTGAATAAAGTACCCCCAGCTGCAAAATATGAGGATATTAGACATTACCTTGGAGTTCCGTGACCTGTATAGAATCCACTTAGCCTTCGGCCTCGTGTTTTTAGATGGCCATGAAGCTCCTTGGTAACTTATAATATCCTTAGAATTTACAAGAGTTTTGTGCAGCTCTCTGGTCCTGTAGTGAGCTAACAGATGACATTGGAACTAAGTATATTTACTGAACTAGTCTGCTACTGGACAACTCTACGTTTTACTCTTTATATCAAATAACAAAATAAAGCTCGTTGAGCTTTGTCAGGCTATGGTTGGGTAAAAAAAGACACAAAGTTTGCTCAGGGGCAGTAACCTCATGGTAACTAATCAGCAGGAAGCATTTAATGTTTAATTTAATGTTAAGCATTTAATGCAAACATCATATTGGTTTCTATGGGTTACTGCTCATGTCCAAACTTAGTTCCTTTCCTTAAATATGTGGGGGGCAGGCCCATACTGGCAATCTGTGGGTTCTGGCAAATGCCAGGCTGCTGTAATTTGCCATAGAAATACCGTATTTAGTGGCCTGTTGGGGGCTATTTTCACCTCTGTTTGGGCTGATTGGGCCTCTGTGTACTTGAAATGGCAGGGCCTATTTTGACTCCTGACCTGGTGGGTGGTGTCTTGTAATGAGGCACATTATCATTTAGGTATGGGGCAACCAGGGCACAGATGTTCTCATTGTTATGGACAGTCATGCTGTTCAGATTGCCCTTCACACATATGAAGTTGCAAGTGGCTTATTGCCCAGCTGTTTAGCTTGTGCAGGGATAGGTGCTTTAGAAATAACACAGTTGACCTCTGTGGAAGGCCTGCATGTTATGAGTGTACAGTAATTGCATGTGATGTCAGTTTGACCAAAGAATACAGATGCAAGCAATCTGAATTGCTCTCCCATGTGAGAGTGAGTCACTTACATTTGACTCAAATACACCCAGTGTTCTAAAATATCAACTATTAGGAGCACTGTAAAGCTCAGGTTTTTTTACATTTGCTCTATTATCCCTATGTTTTTAGATTTACCTAGCTGATCACAATGTTCAGTGTTCCCCAACCTTTTTTGCCACAGGGACCGGTTTCAAGTACAGGGAGTTGGTGGGAGGGGGGGGGGTATTGTCACATAATAAAACACAGACTAGTCACAGTGCATGTATAATTTAATTATTACACATACAATGCAAATGTAATGATTACATTTTATATTATGCACTTAATTTCTATTATTATTATATTGAAATAAATAAAATATAAATAATAGAGAATCAGTGGGAGACCTGAGCTTGTTTCCTTGCAACTAAACTGTCCCATCTGGGGGTGATGGGTGACAGTGACACTCGGAGAATGTTTCTTTGGTTGCTGTCACCGCAGAAATCTCCGCTTCACAAAGATAGGATGTTGGAAATGGAAGCTGGGTTTTCAGTGCTTTTGTGGCAATATCAGGATATTCCACTTTGACTCTATTCTAGAATGTGTGAAGACCTGAAGTTTTCTCAAACATACTTTTAAGGCCACCATCATTTGTGATCTCAAGCAGTTGATGCTCTTCTAACGTGGACACATGGCTTGTTCACAAATGGTTTGCGGATCCATTCCTTCCCAGTTCGGGGGGTCTTTTGTGGTTGGAAAATAATTCTCAAAATCTCTTGAAAGCTGAGATAGGTAATCCTGCACCAACTGGGAGAGTGAAGGGCCAGGCTGAGTGTCTTCCAAAATTCCCACTAATGTCTGAAACATGTAAAAAATCCCAATGTTCACATATCGTCCTCATAATTCCAGTTTTGCTTTGAATGAAGCTACTTTATTTGCCAACTTGAAGACTGTTGTCATTCTCCCCTGAAGTGACAGATTTAGTTCATTGAGCAGGTTGAATATGTCACACAAGCACGTTTTGTGACCCATTCTGTGCTACTGAAATGTGCTGCCAGTGGTGACTGTTTTTCCAAAAAGAAATCTCTGGAGCGGCTCTCATAACTCAAAGATTCTGGCCAGTGACCTACCCTTAGAAAGCCATCTGGCTTCTGTGTATAGTAGAAGAATTATTTGTGATCTTTATCTATATCCCCACAGAGCTGCTCAAACAGAGACACGAGTTAAGAGCATGCACTTTTATGTGGTTGATCATTTAAATCACATCATTCAAAACATTAAGTTTAGGTGACATTTTTCTGCTAGCCTGCATTTCTCTGAGGATGACACAATTGCGTAGACTCACATTCAGAAGCAACTTTGACCTAAGTATTGAAACCAGAAAGCCTTCTAGTCATAGCAGCTGCTCCATCCGTGCAAACACCTACACAAAATAACCAATTCAGTTTTCCTGATTTGTAATCATTCAGAGACTTGAATAATTCTGCAGCTGTGGTGTTAGTAGGCAACAATAATGCACATAACATATACTCATGCACATCCTCCCGAAAAATATATCGCACAAAAACACGCATTATTGCCTTGTTCTCGACATCAGTAGACTCGTCAACCTGGATTGTGTACCATGGTGACTCCTTAATCCTCTCTAACAACTGTGCCTAAATGTTCTCTGCTATGTCATGAATTCATCCAGTTTCAGTGCTAGTAGAAAGAGGAACACATGCAACCTTTTGAACTGCAGCCTCTCCTAAAATATCACGGCAGATGTCCTTAGCAGCAGGCAGGATCAACTCTTCAGCAATAGTAAAGGACTTCTTAGCTTTAGCGATGCAGTTAGTGACTAAGAATGATGCTCTTAGTGCAGACACACTTGCTGAAGAAGTGGCCTTCAATAATTGCTTCAGTCTATCGTGTTTGCTTTTTTTCTTTTGAAAAACTCCAAAGGCTTGTCTTTGAATGCAGGGTGTCTGGTCTCCATGTGGTAAAGCAGTTTTGAAGGTTTCATGGCTTCATTAGTGTAAGGGAGTCGTACCGGATCACTTTGAAGGTGGTGTCCAACCTCCCCATGCGGCAGGTCAGGACGTCAGACGTGTTCCAAAATGGACGGCAGCGTCATCACGCCCATTTTGCTGCCAAAAGAGGCCTATTTAAGGACCTAGGACACAGCAAACAGCGCCCAACTATAGGTTCATCTCTGTTAGTTCCTGGGTGTGACTATTGCTTATTTGATTCTTGTTGTTGACTTTGGCCTGCTATCTCGTCTTGTGAACCTTTTCTACCTGGATTGACCCCTTTGCCTGGACTTTGACCAGTCTCTTGCCTAATCCTATTGTACCCTGAACTTTGTTGGACTATCTATCTATTTCCTCTTTGGTCCGCTACACTAAACGGAGCCTTTGGGCCCTTACAGTATAGTTGGGCCATGGACTCTTCGAAGAAAGCCCATCCCGACTTCGACAGGGCCTTTTGCGGACTGGCTGCCCACATATGAAGGCATATGAAGCGCTTCAGTCGCATTTCAGGAAAGCATTGAATGCCATCGTGGACAAGTTGTCTGTGCGTACTCCTGCAACACCAGAGCCTGTTCCAATCCTGGATCTTCCTGCTGTGGAACCACACATTCCAGCTCCTCCTCTTTACAGTGTTGACCCCCAAGCGTGTTGTGGGTTTGTGAACCAGTGTAGAATCCAGTTTGTCTTGCAGCCCACTCAATTCGGGCCTTTCTACAAGAGTTCCGGACCATGTTCGATGCTCCAGGCCGGGTCTTGTCTGCCTCTTCTTGGCTACTGCAGATTCGTCGGGAGCCGCAATGTGTCACGGTCAGCACCCAATACCAGAACAAATGCCAAGCACCCTGGTCTCGGCTCGTGTTTCACCAGTAGTGTGACTGCCTTTGGCTTCGGGAGGAGCCCTCAGCTTACTCAGATGCTACCTGGACTTAAACGAGAGGTGCAGGGCAGGAGTTCTGGGCAGCAAAGGGGCACGATTGTTTTGAAAGTCTTTAAGGCCAAAGGTCACAGTACAGACAGGAGTAGGCAGATTCATGGTCAGACAGGCTGGGTCTAGGCAGGCAGATAGCTAGAATCGTCAGGCAGGCAAGGGTCAAAACCGGGTAATCAATCAGACGAGGATAAGGCAGAATCAGTAGTCAGATAACAGGCACGGGTTAGGATACAGATATCAGAGTAGTCAAAAGCCAGGCAGGGTCAAACACAGAAATCTGGATCAAACAGAAGCTTAACAGCACAGGCACAAGGGCACCAGGAATAAACCTATCACGGAGGCCCCTTTAAATATTTAAACTTTGGCACCATTGCACGCTGACGTTAAGACGCCAGTGCACCTAAGCCTTTGAGAGCCGCCTGCGCACTAGGAACCAGCATGACAGGAGCTAGGAGCACCACTATACCGCCAGGGTGAGTAACTCTCATACAATGCTTCCGAATATGCCATTGAATTTCATACTCTAGCCGCGGAGACTGGTTGGAACAATGAGGCTGATCACGCCACCTTCTATAATGGGCTTTCCACCCGCCTTAAAGATAACCTGGTATCCCATGAACTGCCGTTGCTATTGGAAGACTTCATCGCTTTGGCCATTAAGGTGTACACTCTGCTAAGAGAGCACCAGGCGGACAAAGACCATGTCAAAAAATTGCTTCCAGAGACCCTTGCTCCCCAGCACGACCTCTTCTTCTTCTTCTACTGAGGAGCCTATGCTGAAAGGATGAGCTCAACTCTCCGAACAGGAGAAATTGCGGGGACGGGCAGCTGGACTTTGTCCTGCGCGGCTGGGAAACTCCAGCGCCTAGTTAGGTTTGGGGAAACTTACCTGAGCGGAATTGATCATCCTCCCCATCCCTCTACTCATTGGTTTCTTATCTCTGTACAGATCCAGCTTCCTTCCAAGGTCATCCAAGCTCAAGTTTTTCTGAACTCTGATGCAGCTGGAAATTTCCTAGATCGGTCCTTTGCTGAACTTCATGCTTTTGCACTCCAATCCCTGCCCCTTATCGGGGCTTAAACAAAATCACAGTGAAAAATCGCCATCCTCTCCCCCTCATTTCCACGTTATTCAACCAACTCAAGGGTGCCTGTCTGTTCACGTCGCTAGACCTCCGGGGGCATACAATCTTATCCAGATCAGAGAGGTTGATGAATGGAAAACCACTGTCAACACTCGTGATGAGCACTACAAGTACCTTGTGATGGCCTTTGGACTCTGTAATGCACCTTCGGTTTTTTGAGGGATTTGTCAATGACTTTTTGTTGTGATTTGTTTTTTCAAGAACCTAACTGAACACATGCTCCAAGTACGTGAAGTTCTCTCTCGATTGACGAAGAATGCTCTTTTTGCCAAACTCAAAAAGTGCAACTTTGAAACCGCTACTGTCCACTTTCTGGGCTATATCATCTCCCAGAAGGGCTTTCAGATGGACCCAGCAAAGGTTTCTGTGATTCAAGATTGGCCTCTTCGCACCAAAGCCATTCAGAGATTTATTGGCTTTGCCAATTATTACAGACAATTTATTAAAGGTTTTTTGTCCAAAATTGCCCCAATCCTGTCCCTCATTCGAAAAGGGGGAAAACATCAATGCTGGTCTTTACAAGCTTTGGAAGCTTTCAAGAGTTTGAAAGAGTCCTTCTCCTCTGCACCAATCCTTATCGAGGTCTATGCTTCGAATGTTGGGGGTGGAGCCATGTTATCACAGAAACTACTGTGTGATGGAAAATTGCATCCTTGCGGTTTCTTTTCTAAAAAAACTCACCTCTGGAACGGAATTAGGATGTGGGAAATCGTGAGTTGCTGGCAGTTAAGCTGGCCCTAGAACAGTGGAGATTTCTACGGTGCCAGTATCGATCTTCACAGATCTCAAGAACCTAGAATACATCCAACCGCTCAAGCCCCTAAATCCCAGGCAGGCTTGCTGGGCACTCTTATTTTCCCAGTTCAATTTTGTCATCTCGTTATGTCCTGGTTCCAGAAATAAGAAAGCAGCCACACTCTCCAGAAGCTTTTTTCCCAAAGACCCCAGCTCCCCATTATAATCTTGGTGATAAAGTGTGGCTGTCTACCAGGAACATTTATCTTAGAGTTCCTACTCCCAAACTTAGTCCCAAGTTCATTGGGCCATTTGCAGTAGTGGAGATCATTAATCCAGTGATTCAGAGATTCAAGTTCCAAATGTCTTGCATGTTTCCCATCTCAATTCATCAACGACTTTGGATTCTTCTTCTCCTCCGCCTCCTGTTCTTGTGGATGGCCACCAGGAGTTCAAGGTAACTGATTCCAGGGTTTCCAGAGGTGTCCTACAGTACCTGGTCAAATGGAAGGGCTTTGGTCCTGAGGAATGCTCCTGGGTAAAGAAATCTGATGTTCATGCTCCTCTTCTCATCCACTTACAGAAACTCAGCTTCCCCTCCTCTTCAGAAGAGGTGTCAGGGCGACCATTCATCCATTTCTACTCCCTGGCTATTCACTTACCGTGTGTCCTCTGCTCCGATCTCCTGCTCATTATCATCCTCCTCTCATGAGCAGCAGTAGGAAGGTGATGTTGGCAGGGCTCCACAGGAAGCTGCAGGCCATGTGGCTCTGTCCCTCTGCCAGCAGTTTTTGAACCAGCTTCCCACCTGTGTGGGTTTGTGCAGCCATGCATGAGTCTGGGGATGTGCCCATTTAGAGACTGCTGCTGTATGCAGGTGCTGGAAGCAGTGGGAGTTGGGCCTGCAGCTTCCTGCTGTTGGATCCCTGCTGAAGGCTGGAGCAGTGCAGAGGATATCATCCATCTCATTATAGTAGTGGCACGCTTGCCCATTCTTCCGGAGACCCTCCCGGGCCTGGTAGTACTGGCGCTTCAGGCCCCTGATCTGAATCCGGCATGGCTCTGCTGCCAGAAACATGTTGTCTGGATGCACAATAAACATTAAATAGCAGGTATTATAGCTGCTTTTCGTCTTTTCTTGATTCACTCATCCTACAAATTGAATCCCGTGGTTGCCACCGACGGAGCACCAGTGTGAATCAAGGCTACTTAACAGTGCTTGGAATTTGGGTTTCTTCTAAATGTGAGATAAACTACCCAAATGACCCTGATCAAAAATTTACATAATCCAGTTCTTAATACCGTCATTTAGCATCAATGATGGCTTGAAGTCTTTTGTGGTAGTTGTGGATGAGGCCCTTTATCTTCTCAGACAAAGGTAAAGCTGCCCATTCTTCGTGGCAAAAAGCCTCCAGTTCCCGTTAATTCTTAGGCTGTCTTGCATGAACTGCATGTTTGAGGTCTCCCCAGTGGCTCAATGATATTGAGGTCATGAGACTGAGATGGCCACTCCAGAACCTTCACTTTATTTTGCTGTAGCCAATGACGGGTCGACTTGGCCTTGTGTTTTGAATCATTGTCATTTTGGAATGTCCAAGTAAGTCCCACGCGCAGCTTCCGGGCTGATGAGTGCAAATTTTCCTCCTGTATTTTTTGATAACTTACTGCATTCATTTTGCCATCAATTCTAACCAAATTTCCTGTGCAATCCACCACCTTGTTTCACAGTAGGAATGGTGTACCTTTAGTCATAGGCCTTGTTGACTTCTCTCCAAATGTAGCGTTTATGGATGTGGCCAAAAAAAAAAATTTTAGTCTCATCTCTCCAAATTACTTTCTGCCAGAAGGTTTGAGGCTTATCTCTGTGCTGTTTGGCATTTTGTAAGTGGGATACTTTTGTGGCATTTGCGTAGTAATGGCTTTCTTCTGGCAACTCGACCATGCAGCCCATCTTTCTTCAAGTGCCTCCTTATTGTGCATTTTGAAACAGCCACACCACATTTTTTCAGAGTCCTTTTAGAGACATGTTTTCTGGCAGTTGTGGCTGAAATTTTTAGTTTTATTTGGTTTGGTTTCAGAAGAAAGCTAATTTTCCACTCCTCACTTCTGATTGGCAGTCTCAATTCCTTTGATATTGATCTATAATACTTTCCTGTTTTATAGAGTTCAACTACCTTTTCCCACAGATTCTTTGACAATTATTTTGCTTTCCCCATGACTAAGAATCCAAAAAACATCAGTGCAGCACTGGATGAAGAACCTCCTTCCAGGTCCTGTCCAGCGGAGTTTACATAGTTACATAGTTAAATTGGGTTGAAAAAAAGACAGAGTCCATCAAGTTCAACC
>CM044442.1:41526972-41537671 GCA_024363595.1 Xenopus borealis | reverse complement strand
AGCAAACTGTGTAGGTAATGACATTTTATCAGTGCAGGGCAACAGTACATTTTATTATTTTAAAATAGGTAAATTTTTTGAAGCAATTGTTCCTTTATTTGGGCATTGTCTGTAGCTAGATAACATGTGTCAACAAGGGAATGTGGGTTTCAGACCAGTGTTAAATGAATAATTAAAAGAAGGTAATTTTTGTTTTATTAGAAACACTGAAGCTTTTCAATGTAGCTTGATGAGCGTTCCCTCTACTTAATTGTTAAATTTAGGGGTTAATCCTTTTCCTAGTGTTGGAATCCCCTAATATTAGATATGCCCCTGTGGGAGATGTAAAATCCATTTTGGTCTATGGGTATAATCTCATTCTATGTAAAAGTTATGAGATACAAGATTTAGGTCTCTGTAATCTCTTCTTCAAGAAGGTGGGTGCATGAAAGATTGGAGCATGTGTAAAGAAGAGGTACCTGGAACTAGGTGAGAATCCAATTGGGAACCATGAGAGATCACATATATTAGTTTACAAAATCCCTTCAAACAGCATGTCAACAAACTTGCTCTTATATTTTGAATGGCAAAGTACAGCCTTAAAGTGGTGGTTCACCTTTAAGTTAACGTTTAATATGTTATACCATGATCAATTCAAAGCAACTTTTAATTTGTTATTTATTTGAATGAATGATTTGCCTTCTTCTGACTCTCTGGGGTCACTGACCCCATCTTAAAAAGCAAATGCACTGTAAGGCTACTTATGTATTGCTTTTGCTATAGGCCACAGTGCATAGCTGAAATTGCAAACTGGAGAACTACTGAATACAAAGCTGAATAACTCAAAAAATAAATAAATAAATAAAAATTGAAAACCATTTGTAAATTAATTTCTACATTATACTAAAAGTTTACTCAAAGGTGAACAGCCCGTTTATAGGGAATGGAAAAGAAAAGGAATCTCTGTGAAATGCAACAATAAAAAAAAAACCTTACATTTTATTTCCATATAAAATGATCAAACAATTTCATTAAAACCAAAAAGAAATACAAACAGAGCAGGCCCAGATTTGATGCAACGTGCAGGGCATAGCAAAGTCTTGTGAACAGTTGTTGCAGTAACAGATTAAGACTAATTAAAACTGGTCAACCCCAGTGTCCTTCATTAGCAACAGATCAGAGATAACATGAAGGCTCTGCCAGGGCAGGTGGTAAATGAAAAAAGGGCAAAGTTTGGGCAAAAAATATCAAAAATATTTCAAAGTCACAAAAAAAGTGAAAAGAGAACAAATATGGAATTTGATCCTTACAATGTTTTAGTTGGTAATGGGTGAAATTATATTCATTAAAGATTGTTCTATTGACAGTTTCTCCAGCAAGATCAGGCTGATTGTCATATCTGATACTTTCAGCCTCTTTATATTGATATTATAATATAACAAATGTAGCTTTGATATTGTAATATGACAATTGTAGCTTTTCTCCACGCCACTTATGAAATCTGACAGCTTGAGTTGGCAGCATTGTGACTGATATGATGATTGCAAAAAATACTGTATATTCCCATTCATTATTACTAACTCTGCCATAGTCATTTAACTGAAGCCCCATAAATTATAAAAAATGTAGCCTTCCCACTAGCCAATATGGAAAGATTTGAACCTTGTAGCACAGTATATTGTGTGACAGCAGCACTGTGTTTGTGTGTGTATGTAGGGGATTCAGTTAAAAAGAAACATGTTGGGTAAATTCTGCATTTTAATTATTTTCAAAATTCTGCATTTTAATTATTTTCAAATAATTCAGTAACAAAACAGTAGCCTTATAAATGGCAGTATTTAGTCCATTATTTACTATGTATGTTGCTACCCCAGTTCCATCCAAAATGTTCTCTAGGATGCATATTATATAAAAAATATAATAATATTGTTATTTATGATATAATTACAAATATGATAATATTATATAAAAATAAACATTATGGCAATTTACATAACCACAAATTAAAGTAGAAAAGGTGCAGGTGATGATTTTCATTATTGGATCTTACCTTGCACCTATAAAATAATGTTTGCACGAGTACATTGACAATATAGGTATAAAACAGAAAAACTTTATCACATTCTTAATCGAATTCACTTCAGTCTCTAAGAAGAAATAAATCCGCATCTCTTTAAGGAGCTTAACATTAGTATTTAATTCTATGAAGCTTCTAGAGAAGAAATATAGATTTTCCAAGTAAACGGCAACCGTAAACCCAAGTCTTATTGATTGATAAACTAATAGAAAGCGTGACACATCCATATAAAAAAACAGATCAGGGTATAAAAGTTTATAGTAGCAACTGCAAATGTATGCTTAACTGTTTAAATAAGCTGTACCATATGAAGCCTATTTTTGTAATGTACTAGGGCAAATTATGCCTGTACATAAAGATGTAATTATGTGTTCTATACTTAAAGGACAAATAAAACTGAAGAAAGCACTACACTAAAAATAGATTTCTTATTCCTTAAATTTATTAAACACACATTGTTCAACAACACTAAGGGGCAAATTTACTATTATTCCCGGAAATTAACTCGACCAATTTCGCAATAGCCTAAAACAATTTGATAAGCATTCGATGGTCAAATACTTATCGAATTGTTTTAGGCTATCGTTTTGCTTGCAATACGATTTCTCGATGAATTCGTACGATCGAATACCGATCATTCGATTTCACGAAAAAAAATGTGAAATCTCCTTCAATAGTCCGAAAAATTCATACGATTCGAACGATCGATGAATGGTATTCGAGTAGGACTTAGCCTCAGAAGCCTATGGGGAGCTTCCCATAGGCTTCTATTACAATTCGGTAGGTTCAATCTGGCGAAGTAGGCAGTCGAATAAATTTAAAATTTTGATTCCTTCGATCATCGAATGATCGAATTATCAATTATACGACCATTCGATCTATTCGATAATCGAAGAGGCCAAATTTGCATATCTGATTTCACGAAAAGTTCGTACTATCGGTATTCGATTGAATTCGATCGAACTTCGATCATTTCATATTACATAAATCGCCTTCAAAGTTGCCCCTGACTCTTTATTTTTAACTTTGGTCAACCCTTTGCTTTGTTCATTCTCTGTTTTTCTCAGCTTCCATAGAGAAGGTAAGTTTAGGGGCAGCCACAAATCATCAAGTATTGGCAGAAAGTGAAGTTACCATATCATAGAAATATGAACAGCTTACCAATTAAGAGTTTCTGGATGCAAGCTCAGATCATCTATTTTAAAGTCAGATGGAGCTAACTTCTGCTAGCAATCTGTAATTGTGTATAATAAAATGTGAATTTGTATACCCATCAAATGAATGAATGTACAAGTGGAAAGTGGTGAAGTAAAATGTTTGGTGAATAGCCCTGAACCTTACTCTTTTTGCAGCTCCATGTGGATGGGCAAGAGTAATAAAGTATACTCTAGTTTAGTTTTGGCAAAACTGAATGTTTCTAAGAAACAAATATTACAATGATCAGAAACATATTCAGAGATTTTAGAGGGAGGCTAATGTGGAAAAAAAGTCAGATAATGTAAAAAGTATATGACAGAATGCTACATCCCGAACAATATTTCTGCCGATCCATTAATGGTTCATCCAGTTGGCATGAAACTGGCTGTAAACATTTAAATCACAATTAGCGTTTTTGATTTCAGAATGATGCCCCGTTTAAACTTGTTTCTTCACAACATAAATAAACAGCTGCCAAGTTCTATTTTTCTTTCAAGATTCTATTTCTGCGAAATTAAGTCATAGCTTTGGTATAGTCAGACTACTTTTTTTTGTATGTAATACTGTCTTTTGAAATTGGTCTCATAAAAGAATCAAATTGCATTTTTATTTTGTAATATATAACATTAATGGATGTATTTTCTGCAGGAAAAAATACAGTTTGGGGATTTTCTTGAAAATGCTAATTAAAATGTCAGTGGCAAAGTCTGCCTTTCTTGGAGGGAGATTTTAATTAAAATAATAAATTACTATTGGCTAAAGGTGTTATGGGGCTGTTGGCTTTGCAATAATTACTTGATAACCTATTTGTTGATTTTAAGGAACACAGGGCTCATGGTGTTCATGGTAGTAAATACATGGTTGAGAAGTTCCCAGCTGTTTGATTGGTTCCTAACCGGATTTTAAGAGATAAAATACACATATTCTGCTGGGTTATTGTTTTAATACTCTAAACTCAAACTGCTGAGCAAGCTATGTATTGCAATATTCCTCCAAATGAATAAATGTTAGCAGAAGTGTCCAGATCTAATTATCTAACTTTGTGAAATACCGAATGTGAAGACTTAATACTGTAGCTCACACCCATGCTTTTATTATTACACATTTATAGAGGCAACACACAGAGATTTCCTCATTCTGTGCAGAAGCAAAATTGGACAATTGCACCCCTTGTGATTTATAGGGGAGCCTTTGGCTTACAATTGACAATTAATATAGTGGCCACCTGTTCTTGTGGTTTCCCCATTGTGACTTTTGTGCTAAGAACTATGTAAAGTGTGAAAATGCAGCAAACAGCAGAACTCAGTCCATTCTTATCTATGACAAAACAAAAGTCCAATACCATTGTCTTATAATCCTAATGTATATTCTAATGTATATAAGCAAATTGTTTAGGAACACATGTAACTGTAAGGGCCATGTCACACAAAGTACATTTATACATAAGTGTATTAGTGCACAGCCAGGGCAGATTTTCGTGAGAAAATTCCTACCTTTGTGTTTTTGTACCAGAATCTGCCTTGCCGTCAGCTTCCTACAA
The DNA here is from genome assembly GCA_024363595.1 of Xenopus borealis. NCBI lineage: Eukaryota > Metazoa > Chordata > Amphibia > Anura > Pipidae > Xenopus > Xenopus borealis. The sequence goes on along the minus strand of CM044442.1, from coordinate 41,532,878 downwards.
ATGCCAAGGTGCAACCAATGTTATCAATTCACAAAAAAGATTGACATGCTGATATGGAAACCTAGCAAAATAAACTTTTTGTTTCAGTCCATATGTTTGCAACAGTTTCAATAAGTACCAGTTATAGCCATAGGGCCACCAACTCAGCATACAGACACAAAAATGGAGCAAGGCTAAGTAAAATATATACTGTATACAATATTTTGGTTAAAAAGGAAGTCACCCAGACCACCACCCTTTTTTAGTCATCTCGCCATCATTAAATAATGTCAGTTGAGGTGTGCTACAAAATGGAACACCAGCTCTTTGCAGTCCCAAGTGCGCAATGTACCCTCTGCCTGGGTAACATAATTCAATTCAATGAAGACAGTAGGTTTCTTGATAATCATTAAAAAGTGGTAAATTTACTTAAGTGCCAGAGACTAGTGAAAAAGTGGTAACTTTACTTAGGTGCCAATGCCAAAGGCACGTACGTGCCTTTGACACTCAATTAAAGTTACATTTTTTTCCTCGTTAACTACACAATAGGATGGCTGTGAGAGCACTCCAAGTGAAATATATCCATATGTATATATATATAAACCAAGCAGCAAAGGAACGCACACCATGAGAAGTTCTTGAAGCAGGGTGCCAGTCTGTTTAAGTATACAAACAAGTCCGTCAATGACAGCACTCCATAATCCGTCAAGTGTTCACAAAAGAAGTCAAATCATTAAGGTTAATTTGAAGACCAAAATCTACAAATAAACCTTAATGATTTGACTTCTTTTGTGAACACTTGACTAATTATGGAGTGCTGTCATCGACGGAATTGTACATATATATATATGGAGGGGATTGCTATGGTTTGGCTATGGACCCTGGTTCCAGTGAAAGTACACTTTAAGACTACAAGTTATAATTAATAATTATAATACAATGTGTGACACGTATTATTCCTACATTGAGGCAACAGTGTTTTGGTAGTATAATACTGTAGCAGAAGAATCATGTGCACACCCGAGCCCTTCAATTAAGTGTCCACCCGGTGCACAGACCCTAGAAAGTCAGCATTTCCCCATTACTCTCAAGAACACTTAAGGGGCTTATCCCCTGTTTGAAATCGCCTTCAGTGCCGGTACCTATTTGTTTTTTCCTGTTGGTACTATAATACCCCAGTGTACAAAGCAAGGTCTGTATAGAATGGGTTTGCTGACATTGTAATGGAGGAATCCGACTTGCCTGCACACAGCCCTGACGTTGACCAAACTGAAAACTTGAATGAATTGCAAGACCCTGCTGATCCCCAGCATCAGTGTCCAACCTTACTAATGTTTTTGTAGCTAAGTAGATACAACCCTCCATTAGTAGTGTTCCAACATATAGTGGATAGCATTTCCAGAGGAGTAGAGTTTGTAACAGCAAAGTAGGATTAACTTCAAAGTCATCAAACTAAAGGGACCTATATGTATTTGACTAGGAAAAAAAAATATTTCTCCAATTTTTATACATATTGATGGCTTTTTGCATGCAAATTCACTTCGAATTGTTTATAATTAGTATTTCTAGGAGACTGACATCTCTCTTTAACCATTATGGATTAAATTTCAAAATCTAAATGCAGAATTTGTAACTTGTGCTTCAATAACATACTTGTAAAGGAAGCCTTTCCTTCGCTCTACTGTGTTTTTAGCATTCATATTGTATCTCCATTGAATTTACCTTGAATCTTTAAGTATAATTAAAGTGATTGATATTATTTATGATGCTTTTGATATTAATTGAATAAATGTGCATCATAAATCCCTTACAGTCATTAGTTAATTTTTATTTTCTTGAATGTGCTGCCATTTTATAGAAATGCTTTGGAAGTAACAATGGCTCATCAGGTCGCCTTACTCTGTGAGATGCAGCAAAGAAAAATGTTCATGGGAGTTTTCAGAGTGCCAGTTCATTGATATATTGTGGATCAGCACTGAAATATGCTAAAATGCAGGCTCAGAATACTACAATCTTTTGGAAATATTAGGGGGATAATGTCAGAGATTAAAATAAAAGGTAACTTCCAAGAAAGGAGATTAAAACAGTGAAACGTTCACTCACTCTCTCTGATATCACAAGGATTTTAATTTAGTAATTCATTACTCAAATGTATAATTCATAAAAATTTTAATCTAGCCTTATAATCAATTCCATTTTGAAGCAATTATAAGGTTGAATTTAAAGCTTAAAGAAATGCTTCTTTAGTTCTTTACAAAAGATCTATGAACTAATTAAGGATTACATCTTTCATCAAGGCTTAAGAGTAATGTTTAAGTAATTTATGACTCTCTACAGATATATAGCTATACAGTTTATTTAAAAAAAGTCAGGTTCTTTGAATAAATATGTGCATTGCAAATAGTGCTATTGCATTCTTTATTGATGCATGCTTTGTCTCTAAAAGGAGTGCATTTGGTGCTTATGGGGCACTATAATGTGCAAGTGCCTACTAGTAGTCATGATTTCATGATTGATGAAAGACTAAGAAGGGGTGGCTAAAGATGTAATCAGCACACCACATTAGTGTAATTTGATGAAACGGTTAGGAGGGTGCAGATATATGAGTCAGTTCTTCCCTTTTTCTCCTTGATTACATGACTTATCTAAATGACCCTGCACACTATCTCTTGTCAGATGGGAGATGCTCCCTAAATTTCTGTCTACTGCAAGTGGCCAAAGATGGGGAGACTTCTGCAAGACAATTCATGCATGAAGTCCCTAAGAAGCATTTATCTGCCAGTGATAGGCACACAGGACAGATGCAGCACCTATAGAGTACGGTTGCTATGAGTATGTAATTTAGAACTTGTGTTAATGAGTCCTTAAATACATAAAATGTATTTTGATGGCAACTAATGACATATAACATTATGCTATTAACCATATGTGTCAAACCTTAAGCCATGTTCACAACGTTGCAATGGGTTTCAGATAGTAGTAGGTGGCATACACCAACACTTATCATTATATGTTTGAATTAATTGTATATCTAGAGCAGGGGTCCCCAACCTTTTTTGCTCGTGAGCCACATTTAAATTTAAAAAAGAGTTGGAGAGCAACACAAGCATGAAAAAGTCCATGGGGATGTCAAATAAGAGCTCTGATTGGCTTTTTGGTAGCCCCTATATGGACTGGCAGCCTACAGGAGAGAATGTTTGGCAGGACATCTGTTTTTTTATGCAACGAAAACTTGCCTCTAAGCCAATAATTCAAAAATAAGCACCTGCTTTGAGGCCTCTGGGAGCAACATCCAAGGGGTTGGAGAGCAACATGTTGCTCGCGAGCTACTGGTTGGGGATCACTGATCTAGAGCAACAGTTCACTGTTTCTTTTCTTCAAGATGTTGAGGAGTGCATCCATTGGCATGGGAGTTATTGTATCATGGAGTTGATTTGTTTTGGTGTCTAACAAAGATCAGCTGGCTGCATAATTCACAACACATTTATGTCAGAGCACTGCAGTTGTTCCACAATGCCAGTTTGTTCAAAAGATTGGTCCTCATGACCATGCTAAATACTGCCACTACCCTATAACATAAATTCAATCATTAAAGAGCCAAGCCTTGGAATCTGCTGGCTATCTCACATTTTCTAGTTTAAATTCTCCATTTCTATACTATGTACAGTTAGATCCTTAAATATTTGGACAGAGACAACTTTTTCTATTTTTGGTTCTGTACACAATGAATTTTAAATGAAACAACTCAGATGCAGTTGAACTGTAGACTTTCAGCTTTAATTCAGTGGGTTGAACAAAAAGATTGCATAAAAATGTCAGGAACTAAAGCCTTCATTTCAAGGGCTCAAGTAATTGGACAAATGAAAAAAAAGTGAATATAAAATGTTCATTTCTAATACTTGGTTGAAAACCATTTGCTGGCAATGACAGCCTGAAGTCTTGAACTCATGGACATCACCAGATTCGGGGTTTCCTCGTTTTTAATGCTCTGCCAGGCCTTTACTGCAGCTGCTTTCAGTTGCTGTTTGTTTGTGGGCCTTTCTGTCCGAAGTTTAGTCTTCAACAAGGGAAATGCATGCTCAATTGGGTTCAGATCAGGTGACTGACTTGGTAATTCAAGAATACTCCACTTCTTTGCTTTAATCAACTCCTGGGTTGCATTGGCTGTATGTTTCGGGTCTTTGTCCATCTGTATTATGAACGTCTCCCAATCAATTTGAGTGCATTTAGCTGGATTTGACGCCCACCTCCTTGAGAGTGTTGTTCACTTGTTTGGCTGTTGTGAAGGAATTTCTCTTCACAAGGAAATGATTTTGCGATCATCCACCACTGCTGTCTTCCATGGATGTCCAGGTCTTTTTACGTTGCTGAGTTCACCAGTGCTTTCTTTCTCAGGATGTATCAAACTGTAGATTTTGCCACTCCTAATATTGTAGCTGTACAACTGAAGCTGTATTTTGCAGCTTAAGGATGGTTTGTTTCACCTGCATGGAGAGCTCCTTTGACAACACGTTGTCTGTTCACAGCAAAATCTTCCACATACAAGCACAAGACCTCAAATCAACTTCAGGGCTTTTATCTGCTTAAAACTGATAATGACATAAAGGAATTGTCCACACCTGCCCATGAAATAGCCTTAGTGTAAGGAATCTCCCTCTGCCCTTCAGCAAGATGGTGCTTCTGTCTCTGGAGCGTCATTTTGCAGGGGTCGATGCGTACGTGTACAGAGACATGCATATGACTCCTTTATGTTCCTGAGGAATTTCTCTGCATACAATCAGGTTTTAAATAAAAACGGTAAAGATTTTTTAATTGAAGTATATTGAGGATAGGTCTCTTTTTCATTAAAGAAAGTAAATATGGGATTTTATTTCCAATTTTTTCTATTATTATATATATATATATATACTATATAATATAATGTATGATACAATGATATATAATGTAGTGATGTATGTATAGTATAATGGTAATACTAATGGTAGAACTTTGTAGTACTAATTGTAGCACTAATGTATAATGAAAGTCCTTTTCAGATTAAACACAAAACCCAAATTCTTTTTATTTATTAAAACATAAATACCTGAAATAACCTTGTTTGTATGTCTCAACTTTCAATTATATATTGCCTGTCCCTCCTGTAAGCCTTAGGCATAGAGGTGGGACAGTCAATTACTCTCACTTTCCATTCAGCACTTCCTAGATACAGGTATAGAACTTGTTATCCAGACTGATTGAAACCTGGGGTTTTCAGGATAAGGACCTTTCCATAATTTGGATAGCCAGACCTTATGTCTTCTAAAAAATCAATTAAATATTAAATAAACTCAGTAGGGTGGTTTTGACTCCAGTAAGGATTAATTCCAATTTAGTTGGGATTATGTACAAGGTACTGTTTTATTACTACAGAGAAAAAGGAAATCATTTATAAAATTTTGAATATTTTTTTTCTTAAAATTGAGCATAAGGGAGCTCTGGATAATGGGTTTCCGAATAACTGATCTCACACCTGTATCACTGCACTCCCCATATTCTCCTCCCTCCTAACCATCTAATTGTGTAGTAGTGCATGGGCATAAGCATTCTGGGACAAGTTCAGACCTAACAGTAATCCAGAATGGTAAAGACATGATCAGTGTTAGAAAATCTTAAAGTTACACACTAAATTGAAAAAATTGTGAACTAGTGGTAGGACAGAAGAGGCACCTGCCTAGGGTTCAATCACTGTGGGGCACTGGGCAAGTACCTCTTGAAAAGCCTTCTGCCTACCCCTAGTCTTGGTTTTCTTGCTGCTTCTGGCTCTCCCCAGCAATGCTCACTCCCCCAGTGATGTCTACATGTGCGTGCACATGTTTGCACGCATGTGCACATGGGGGTGAGGTGGCTGGCCGACCCCTGCATGCAACTGATCTTGAGTGTTGAGAGTT
>CM044442.1:41472610-41496709 GCA_024363595.1 Xenopus borealis | reverse complement strand
ACCAGCCACACTTGTTATTGTGACATTGTTCGTTGTCCTGCAGAAAGGCACGTTGGAAGTATATTGTGTAAATAGGACTGCAGCAGGGGAAATGCTCATTTGCCTAAAAATGCCTGCCGAAAATTCGCTGGTGTAAAAAGAAAAAACGAGATGCGCATCGAAAATGACGCGACGCGCGTCAAAAATATGACGTGACTCGTTTCACATAACAGTAAATGCGTCCTACTGCGCATGCGCCACCAAGCGCCAATGGAAGAAGGAAGAAGACGTTGCTGTAGAAGATGGCACCCAAGAACCTGGCTGGAGGGGACCTGCATGGAGGGTAAGTAGCGACTTAGAGGCATTTGCCCCAGGGGAGAGGTAGGCCAGGAGGGAGGGGGCCTATGGGGGGTGTGGGGGAGAATAATTACTGTTCCTTTCTCACTTGATTGTTGCTAATAATGGACACAGTTATCTTACCAGCTGCCTTTGCTCATGCTTTTTCTGATAATTCTACCAGTCTGCTGTCTGTGCCAATTACTGCCTTTACATTTACCTCTCATTTTGGTTCTTCGAGTGAGACCTGGTACACATCCATGTACAGATCACTGGACCCATTACCTGTGACTATTTTACATATCAGTGATATTATAATGTAGTGTCCTTATTTAGAATTCTACTGTATCTGCTGTATGCAAATATTTTTGAAAACATTCATTATTCATATCCTTTTCTAATATGGGTTGACCTTAACATACTGATAGGGGTGCATAAATTAAAGGCAACATTTTTATTTGAATGGAATGTAAACAAAAACATCTCAAACCAAAAAACAATCACCATGCACCATTTTTAGACAACACGGTGATGTTAATCTTGTAGCATGAGATGGTTTGTAGCCTACATTAGAAATGATTCCACTTGAGCAAGGGCATAACTATAGAAGAAGCAGTTACCGGTGGCGGGGGACTGGACCGAGGGGTCTGTTGCACAGAACTTCCCCTTCCCAAGCCACTTTCTTTACAACTTTGAGTTTATTACCCAAAAAGCAGGCCTCATCTGCCACTATAGGCCGTCAAGGGACAATAAGCATAACTGGGGAACATTCATAAATGAAAAACAATTGCACACATTGTATGAATTGCCCATAACCACAACTTTTATAACATTACCCCCTATTTCTAAAAATATAATTCTATGAATAATTTAGCCACTCTGATTGGAAACTGTACAATAGCCAACAAATATGGGTTGAGCACTTGAATTTGATTATTCTTATTTCTGGAATTATTTTTTATACTGTAGTTTATCTATATTTTAATGGAGCTGCCATTGTGTTGGGCAAACGATTGAGTATGCCTAATCAATATTTTTCATACATAATCCTGGTAAAAAAAAATGCAGAATATTTCTCCAGATACAGTAACTAATAGCAGGTAAGATATTTATTTTGAACCAGATGGTCAGTAAATACTACCTGCTGATTGGTTGCTATTGGATGGTGATTTGACCTGTAGCAAACTTTGTATCTTTAATGGCATAACCCCATAGTTTTTTTTCTTATAGTTGTGAAATATTAAAGGTTTTAGATTTCTTAGTACGGCAGACATGATGGACCATAAATTTGTTAAAGGTCCCCATAGACACAAACATTTTTCTTTGATGAACGACTGATTTTAGGGCAATCCAACCAATCTGTCAAATGATCGTGAGGTTAGTGGGAATCAAACGATCGTGCATCCTATGATTTTTCGTCCGACATCGGTCAGAAGATTTATCAGCCAGGTTAGAAAAGTTTCATCAGTCACAGTGAAATCTGTTGTGAAATTGTTTACAGGGACAAGCAGGCAGCTACCCTCAGTTTTCCTGGACAACATTGCTTGAAACGGTCTTTTTAGTTGATGGACAAATCGTACATTTAAACTATCGTTTCACGATAAGCTTGGTCTAACGATAACGAAAAGATCTTTTTAAAACTTTTAAATCTATGGCCACCTTTACTGTTTTCCCTGGTCAAAGTAATAGACACAAGTGTGGAATGCCCAAGTGAAAAATAACATCACTGCTTCAATTGTGGGATTTGACTCCCTTGCATGTAATGTACAGGTTTAAAAGATTGTATGTTTCATACTAGTGGTGCAACTAGAGTGCGCCGGGCCCCATGCAAAAAAATTTAGAGGGACTTGACACACTCCACTCTACACCCATCTTGTACTTGATGCCAATTAAAATGTAATGAATTCATATTGGTGGCAAAACAATCCAATTCAGTTTATTCCATGTTTAAATTATTTTATAGCAGATAAAGTATGGCAATCTAAGTTATAGAAAGATCCCAAGCTTTCTGGATAATAGGTTCCATACCTGCTTAATAGATTTACATATTTCATGTCTTAAAGGAGAATTCAACCTGTTTTTAAAAAAAAACCCTACCCTGAGCAGACCACCCTCCCTCCTCCCCCCAGCCTACCTGCCCCTCTGGGCAAATGCATCTAATTTTTTACTTACTCCTCTGTGTAGATTCTGGTCTCAGGAGTTCACTGGCACCATCTTCTTTCTTCGGTCTTCTTTGAAATCAGCCTGGCATTTTTGGCACATGCACGGTTGTAGTAAATTTATGGTCCCGAACAACTGCGCATGCACAGAAAGTCACAAACATTTTCAGAAATTTTCGTGACTTTTGGCGCATGTGCAGTCGTTCAGGATGATTTTAACTACAACTGCGCATGATTCCGAAAAAAAAACCGAAGAAAGATGGCGCCCGTGAACTCCTGGGACCAGAATCTACACGGAGGTAAGTAAAAAATTAGGGGCATGTAGGCTGGGGGAGGAGGGAGGGGGGTCTACCCAGGGTAGGGATTTTTTAAAAAAAAATGGGTTGAATCCTCCTTTACGTTTAAGGTTCCTACCTGGACACTTTTTGGTGTCCACTATCCCTTAAGGCAGGGATCCCCAACATTTTGAACCCGTGAGCAACATTCAGAAGTTAAAGGAGTTAGGGAGCAACACTAGTATGAAAAATGTTCTTGGGGTGCCAAAAAAGTTCTGTGATTGACCATTTGGTAGCCCCTATATGCATTGTCAACCTATACTGAGGCTCTGTTTGGCAGTACACCTGGTTTTTATGAAACCAAAGCTGGCCGCCAAGCCAAAATAAGCACCTGCTTTGAGGCCACTGGGTGCAACATCCAAGGGGTTGGAGAGCAATATGTTGCTCAGGAGCTACTGGTTGGGGATTACTGCCTTAAGGAATGGTGATCCACACTATAGGGATATCCCATATCCCAAGCAATCGGTATGACAGAGGTCAAATTTGTAACTCACTAGTGCAGTGGTTCTCAACCTGGGGGTCGGGACCCCTTTGGGGGTCAAACGACCCTTTTACAGGGGTCACCTAATGGGTGTACAAACGACAAAACCATTGTTCAAACAGGGTGGGTTAAAGAATAGTGTTACGTCGGCCATTTGTTATTAAGGGAATGTGCAGTAGCTGACAATTTTGGGAGCGCTCAGTGATATCGGCTGCTTGTGGGTAGCAAGAGAGAGTACTCCAAGCCCTGCTGGGCTTCCTCTGATTGGTGGATTTTTGCTTTTTTTTTCTTCTGCCAGACTCGATATTTACATTAAGATTCATAGCAGTAGCAAAATTACAGTTGAAGTAGCAATGAAAATTATTTTATGGTTGGGGGTCACCACAACATGTGGAACTGTATTAAAGGATCATGGCATTAGGAAGGTTGAGAACCACTGCACTAGTGTGTAATTTTTCCTGCTGCCTTCATTAAACTCAATGATTTTGTATGATAATAAAAGTCCTAACCATCCTGTGCTTTCTCTGTACTGTACAAACCTGTTTACTTCTAGATTATAATATCAGTAATATTGTGTACCCAGTCATATAACTACTCAGCTGTATTTAATTAATGCAGAAGCTTTCCTCCATATGCCAAATATTTGCGGAACACTCCAAAATTTACAGTACGTCTCTTTCTGTCTGTGCTAGGAATATGTCATATTTCATTTGCCACCTGTTTAAATATAGATGTGCCATACTTATCTGTATAAAAACCTTCAGACCTTGAAGCCTTAGGACATCAGTTATGCACATTTTTTGATATTAGATAACCATACAGATAATGCTGAATATTAAGCTACCTGTCAAGAACATATTTCAGTGATATACTCCCACATAACAAAAAAAAAAACTGTTTATGTATCCGCACTGCGTGATGTAATAAAGCCAAGTTGATATTACCAACTGTGTTCATCCCTTCGAGCCGGCACTGAAAGCGAACATTACAGTTTTGTATGGTCTGAAGTGTATGAAAGAAGAACCTGCAAGTATCGCGATAGCCGTGGCTGACCAGGACACGTTGGTTGGGTGAGCTCCGCCATGACGGAGTCTTCGTCTTTACAGTGTTCTATACAGGTTCTATATACAATCCAGATTAGAATAAGTGCTTTACAAATTCCTTACATAAGGTTGCCACTATTGATTGGCAAATTTATTCTCCAGGCATGGATCCGCTGCGAATATCCGGATTTCGCCGATGGCGAATAGTGACTGCTAAGACATCTTCTAGCAGCCCCTCTGGCATTTGCCAGGAACTGTTTCTCATCTGTGTTTCTGTTATTATAATAATGGTCATTCCTACTGCATAATTCTTTCCAATTAATGTAACTTAAATGTATTATTGTAGATTGGGAGTACCTTATAATGATTTTGTCCATTTTAAAATGGTATATATGTACTGTACAACAAATTTAAAATGCAAATGAAAAACGAAAATTTAAGAAAATTCACTACAAATGCATAATAATTCTAATAATTCCTTTCTCAAAGTAGAGCACAAAGAGAATGCAATAAATACACATGATGTCGGGAAAGTTAATTGGCTGATGTGTCATCATCATCATCACCATGCATCAAGTATTCAAATTTCACATATAGTACTATAAAACAAAAACAAAATTTACTATTATTCCCCAAAAAAATTTAGTTTCTAATAGCCATTCGATTGGCATTCGATTTTCGAATGTTATTCGAATAGTTCTAGGCTAGCTTTTATGATCGACAATCGACAATCGAATACAAATTTATTCGATCAGTCGAATAAATCATTTGACTGAATGAATAAATCATTCGATCATTCAAATCCTATTCAATCAGGAGTGCTCCCATAGGCCTCTATTGCAATTCGGTAGGTCCAATCTGCCGAAGTAGGCAGAATAAACTTTAAAATTAAAATCCTTCGCTGGTCGAATGATCAAATGATCGAATATTCTTTCATTCGACTCTATTCGAATGTATTCGATCGTTCGACCATTCCCTGTTCGATGATCAATTATGCCAAAATTCACATATTCGACCAAACAAATAAATCCTACGATCGAAATTCGATCGAACTTCGATCTATTCATGTGCATTTAGGACATCGGCCCCTTAGTTACACTTAGTTTTTTGTGGATATATATATATATATGTTTATATCTCATTCAACACTTTGAAACGTCTATATATATTTTTATAGAAACCCAGAAACAAGAGGAGTAGGGAGGTAGCTGCGTAGTACAGCCATACTGAAATAGCTAAATCAGCTCCTAGACAAGTAACAGATGCCCTTTCACAAAGAAAATCAAAGAAATAGAAAGTCATTAATTACAATGATAAATCATGCATGTTAGAATGTGGCTTAACAAGTGTCAAAATATATCAACTGTCCAGGACTTAGATAGATATTATTCTTGAAAGTTCTCACCTATTATTTATAAAGTCCAGTAATTTGTATAGAAAATGACTCCAATACAAGTCTCAGTGAATGGCGTCTTTGTAAATCAAAAGCAAATTGGATAGACTCGAATGTTCAATGAAAACTCTTTTCATTCAGCACATGTAATCCCTTTGTACTGTAAAAGAAATCCATTGTAGAGTGATTACTTTAGGGACATCTTATCTTGTCCAGAAGATTTACAACAGCGTTTTTGATTAATCACTTCTATCATTAGAGAATTCTGACCGCCACTTAAAAGCATTTAGTGAGCAAAAATGTGTCCCTGCTTTGCAGAGGTGGTGGGATGTTTAAGGCATAATAGTCATGTTAATTTATGTATTTCCGATTACTTGTGTAGAAAGTATAATTACAGAAAGCAAAAACCAACAAAAAACAAAATAAAGGAAACATCCTGAAGGGACATTTAATCTTTATTTCATCTTGGTATTAGTTAGATTTAGTCGTGATTTTATACTTTAATCCCTAACTATTAAAATAACAATCTTTTCATCCTTCTTTTTTCATCACTGCATCGATGTGGAAAGGGTTATAGATTTAGAAAGAAAGAAATGCGGGTATGTGAGAGACAAAGGAAGAAAATGAGAAAAGCTTTATCTAGTCTGGGGTCCGGGTAAAGCACAAACAGTGTTCACTTATGGCAGTTTCAAATCAGGGACTATTTTGAAATCATAGACCAAAAATAATAGGTCAGTATATTGCCTGATAAGTTGAGACTTATTTATCATTTTGTGTAAAATGATGTTGAGCGATTTGATGCTGTCCATTGCTTAAATTTACCATTAAGGCTAAGGCCAGACGGGGAGATTCGGGGGAGACGAATCTCCCCGAATAGCTAGATAGCGCTGCGCGCCCGCTAGGCTTAAAGTCGCCTGTGCTTGTTCAGACGGAGCGGCGCGATTTTAAAAGTCGCTTAAAATTGCCAGGCAATTTTGAGCGACTTTTAAAATCGCGCAGCTCCGTCTGAACAAGCGCAGGCGACTTTAAGCCTAGCGGGCGCGCAGCGCTATCTAGGTATTCGGGGAGATTCGGGGGAGATTAATTGCCACGAGAAGTCGCCAGACATAAAGAGCAGCAATGACAAACTCCATTTTTAAAACAATGGTTTCCAAGTGGCCTTTGTTTTGTTATGCAAGAATTTTACATACAATATCCAGTCATCTAAATCAATACACAGCATCATAAATACACCCTAATTTACATGGTGTTGAGGTAATGATGTGCTAATATGAGATGATTTGAATTTGACTGCTATTATTTCCTCACAGATAAATTGGCACCATAATATACATATTAGGGCTCATTTTGCACTATGGTGTAGTAACAATGGTGGATTATTGATGTAATTTACTAGGTGCAAAGTAAGAAAAAACTCAGCCATGTTTACACTTTGCTTTATGCCCTACAGTTGGAAGAATTGCTGTAGACCTTTATACTCAAAAACGGAGGAGTCAGACCTAAGACACAAAGCCTTTTTTAATGAGTACAGGCATGGAATCTGTTACCCAAAATGCCTGTGATCTGGGGCTTTCCAGATAATTGATCTTAAGGTAATTTGGATATTCATACCTTAAGTCTACTGGAAGATCAACCATTAAATAAACCCAGTAGGCTGATTTTGCTTCCAAGTACAAGCTACTGTTTTATTATTACAGAGAAAAGAGAAATAATTAAAAAAAAAAAAAAGTGTATTATTTGGCTAAAATGGAGTCTATTGGAGACAACCTTTCCTTAATTTGGAGCATTCTGGATAATGGATTTCTAGATAACAGATCCCATACCTGTACTAGGTGGCAATCTCTATACCACTTGTTTTTTTTGTACTGAAAGAGAATAAAAATCTGTGTATGCAGATTCCCTGTTAGCTGCCCTGACTTGGATGGATTTGGTTCTCAAGCTAGCCTTGGTCACTTCCACTTGGGCCTTGAGGGCACAGCCACGTGTTTGGCTGTTCAAGCAGTTCTTTGTTTTTCTTAAATATTAAGAGGTATCTCTTTGCTCTCCCACTGGTAACTCCCTTTCACTCTCGTACTCACATGTTCTCATGTCATACATTCCCAAGTCTACAAAAACCCTGTGATTTCTTTGTTCAGGGTTCTGACTTTTTGTGAGTTCAGAATCAACAGAGCTTGTGTCAGATAAACTTTGACTTTCACCTCAAGTAATTAGTAAGGGACAGGTATGTTTGTTGCCAGGTAACTAATGCATCCATACTAGTGCCACTGTAAATCTCAATACAATAAGCTGCATGACCACTGACAGTTGCAACTTATTACTCATGTGATGAGCCTGCAGGGCTGGGCTCAGACCAGTAGCCAAACAGGCAAGAACTGATAGGAAGTGCAACATGAGTATTGCTCATGTGACTATTTCTGGGACTTTCTTAGGACAATTTAATGCTCTATAGTAAATCAGTGGTGCATCTGGTATCAGATTTCTTATTAAAACAAATCAGATATAGATACTGACAAATGATGTTTTAGAAGTTGGTCATGATGTTTTATCTCCAGCCGAATTAAAAGGTAAAAATATATGTATTGGTAGCAAAATGCTTCCCAATGAATTATACCATTTAAAAGCAATGTTATGCACCTGAGTTACTGCAAAAAATAGCCAAATGTTTAAGAAGAACATAGATAAACTTGGAACCAAGTACATCTTTTAGAGGTATTTGAGGTATAGATTTATTCTTGAAACAAGAATTCACTATAGATCACACAGGTACATTTTACAGCTCTTCTGAGCTTTTCTTAAAAAGGAAAAGACAAATTATGTTTTCACCCTTTGATAAAGATGCCCCTTGGTAGCTGCCATGTGGTTACATCTATCCTTCTTAGATTCTTTAGCAAATATTGCAAACAATGCAACAGGAAAAAATGCATTGCCACTTCTTGTTTTATTCAGAAAAATATTAAAGAAAAATCATAAATGTCTTACTGTACAAATATTACAGTTAACATGGTACATAGAGAGGCAATATTAGTGTTTCATATAGAACAGCTTAAAAGCTAAACTTCCTTTGTACACAAATGCCAAAGTACTTCAAATGAACTGGGGGATTTTAACATTATCTTTCTTCACGTTCTCCTCTGAATGGTGGCAAATGTGTTAATTCTATTATATTGCCCTGTACTCATACAAATGAAAGCGATTGAGGCTGTTATGCTATAAATCTCTTTTTCTTGTCTCAAGAAGGCTCTATACTGATAAGTTAATTAAAGGAGGGCATATTATAAAGGGGTTTTCACTATGTGGCTATTTGGCAGTATGGGCAAGTGTCTATTAAATACTGAAGTGAACATAAAATATTTAGTAGCTGTAAAGATTGAAAAGAAAGAGAACCATTCAAAAGAGAAAGCCAAGACAGATAATGTTAAAATCCCCCAGTTCATATGAAGTACTTTGGAGTTTCAGTGTACAAAATATGTTTATCTTTTAAGCTATTCTATATGAAACACTAATATTGCTTCTCAAAGTACAGAATGCAAAGCAAGAAATTACTTGCCCAGCAACTTTCAGTTGCTCTGTTGATATTCAGTCATTCTCTATATACCTATTGGCTAAATGTAATATTTGAAATCACAATGTAAATTGTTTAGCACTTTAACACCTTTTTAACCACAGAATCTCAAACATGGTTGTAGCCTGACCATGACAGTCTTTTAACTGAAACATTGCCTCATACAAGCAAGTCAATATGCATATTCAATGCAACTGTATGCACCTGCATGGGATACTTTAGGAATTTAAACGGAGGAGTCAGACCTAGGACACAAATCCTTTTTTAATGAGTACTAGGCTGCACCCTTTTTAACCGTGAGCCACTTGACTTGGATGAATTATGTTCTCTAAAAAGGTCTGTCAGTCTTACATGAATATTATTTTGATGTATTTATGACTATGAAGTTTTTCATTCATCCAGGTCATCTAGTATAAGTAAGGATTAATGGAAGAGTTTATATGCCAAGGACTTCCAAATCAGTCAGCTGAACTGAAGAAGATGCTCGTATGAGTAGTGAAATGTTAATGTATTTATGATACAAAGCATAGCTTGCAAAAATGGGAGTGCTGGGACACTGCTTCAAAAATAGAAACGTAGACATATGTTTATGTGGGTAACAATTTTTTTCACTCCAAATGCATTAAAGTCAAGGGGCATTTTTTTCTTTTTTATCTCAGTTGACAATCTTGTCTTGGTGACTTTTTTGATGTTAAATTTTGCAAATGACAAAATGCAGAAATCTGCAGCAAATCCATGCCTACGTTAAATTGACTCATCACTAGTATAGTGGCTTGACAATTTTATGATCATAACTTTGTAACTGAGACCTTCATTTAAAGAAGAAGTCAACCCCTTCGACACTTCCCTCCCCCATGTTGCCCCCCTCCCTCCCCCCGCAAATGCCCCTATGTTGCTCCTCACCCCTCAGCGAAGGTCCTGACCATGGAGTTGACAGGCGTCATCTTCTTCCGTGCGGTCTTCTTCCTGGATCCATTGGCGTCTTCTGGCCCATGCACAGCAAGAGGCATTTGCCGGTTGAGCTCTACTGTGCATGCGCCGAAAGTCACTAAGTGTTCCGATTTCCCTTTGTGAGATGAATGGGCAAATGCCTCCTACTGTGCATGTGCCAGAAAACACAGATGGATCCAGGAAGAAGACCTGCGCTGATTAGTAAGTAGCAACTTAGCGGCATTTGCCTGGGGGGAGGAGGGAGGGGGGGACAACACAGGGGAGGGGGGAGTGATTTTAGCACCAAAGGTGTTGACTTCTCCTTTAATGACAAAGTCCAATTAGTATGCACCACTTATGCCATCCACAAATCACTTATTGCATATGATTGTGCATCTTACTATCAGATTGCTTAGTGGAGTTTCTATAAAGGAAGCATACCCTGTCTGGGCCTGGGGGAAACCAGGACCACTGGTATTGTTTCCATTGCAGGTTAATGCTCCTAAATAATTTATTGTGGGGGGAGCGCACCATTGGTACGCCATTGAGATTGCTCTAGTACAAGCAAATAACATTAATGCTGCACTTATTAATCATTGTGATTAATGCAATAAAGTATTGTACCTCAAAGAAGATCCAACCTTTTGATAATTTGTACTTTGTACTTGAAACCTTTCTCAACTATGACTACATTTTTTCTGTCATCCTTTAAAAACAAAAAAACAAAATGTTGGTGTTCTACTGTAAAACCTATAAGAGGATTCTCACTCTTATAGTGAGATCAGATACCCTGTTCTGCGCTGACAAACGTTATCAAGCTATCATTATGCCTTCAATGCAAATGTAGGTCTTTGTCTCTCCACTAATGAATTCAGTTGACACTTGTGCCTCTGTAGTGCTACATCTGGGTCTGTTTTACATTATATTAGATGGTAACGCAATAACACGTTGAACATTTTTATACTTATATTTGATTGACAAGTCCTGAAAATATATTTTTCTCTCATGTAATACACCCAGAATATATAAGGCTGATCCAGCTTAGACCTGTCTCCTGAAACCAAATCAACTCCACTATGAATAATATGTGTTTGAATCTTGTCAGATACGCTTATAGTGTCAGGACCTGCCATTTAGTAATCCACATAATGGACAGAACTGACAGCATACATATAGATGAGAGATACTGGGTATTCATCATTGTTGCCTACCTATCCATTATATTCATTTTAAATCAGTGCTGCGCGGTTATATCCTACAACTCACATGTCAGAATGTAGGAGAGTTTCTTCAGGTTATTAATTTTATTGATCAGTTACAGAGGATGTTTTTAAATGAGTCCAAACTAAACAAAAAAAGACAAAAAAAAAAAAGACATTGAGTCCTTGAGCAAGTGTGAATAAATTAGAAGTGATACTGTATATACATAGGAAAGGGGTGGATTCTGATTCAGCATATTTGAATATTTGAAATTTGTTTTTTTTGTATGTCATATCCTATCATTTGTTTCTCGCACATATTTGTGCTTTGCCCAAATTTCCAGTGAAATAGTGGCAGCCCAAAAAATAGTGTGTACCTCCGCTTGCTTATGATTTTCCATATTCTGCTTTGGTAAACTTTGGTAAACTTGGGACCCTGTTTTTTCTTTTGTCAATATCTAAATTAATGATGTCACTCCCAGTGTGCCAGGCTTTAAAAACTGCATTATTGTGCTATTCACTAGGTTCAAGTGAGTTGCACATATAATCGGCACACGTTAAAGGAGAACTAAACCCTAAAAATGAATAGGAAAAAAAATTTAACCAGCCTAAAATTTCAGCTTCCCAACAGCAGCAATGATCCAGGATTTCAAACTTGTCACAGGGGGTCTTGGAAAGTATCTATGACACTCACATGCTCAGTGGGCTCTGAGCAGCTGTTGAGAAGCTAAGCTTAGGGAGTCATTGCAAATTATCAAGCAGAAAATTAAGTTGGCTTGTAATATAAGCTGATGCTACAAGGCTGATTATAACATTTAAATGGTAATTGCGCTGGCTTCTGTGCTGTTATGTAGTAATTATCCATTTTAATTACTAATCAGCCTTATACTGTTTATATATATATATATATACATACAGTATATTCTGTGTACTGTATGTTGTGAGTCTGTCCCTAAGCTCAGTAAGTGACAACAGCACAGAGCATGTGAATCAGTAGAGAAGAAGATTGGGAGCTACTGGTGCATCTTTGGAGACACAGATCTTCCCTGCCAAAGGGCTGTGGTTGCTTGGGTCTAGTATAGAAGCCCAAAACATAATGTACAACATTTCTAGCTACTTCTTTAATTAGCTCCCTTGTCTCCCTACACCCTGTACTTTGTGCCTTGTGTAAAATTCATAAAAGTAGATTGAAATTCTCTGTATTTCACCATTGGATTGGCAACGTGGGTTTCAAGGTGTCAGCATTTTATATACATTATGAATCTTTGGAGGGATGCATTGTAAAATGTTATGATTCAATATGCTCTCTGGGTGGGTGAAAGCATTGACAGTGGGTTAAAGCATATACATATCACATAGTGTCTCTGTTGCACTCACACCTCAAGTGGGGTAAGCATATCAGGGGTGGTAGACATGGCCAGATTAATATATCAAGTACCCCTAGACCCACCACTGCTCATTGCCCCGTCCCCTACCATTGTACCAATTTCCATCATCAGGTCCACAGAATGAAGATTGTCAAAGATGGTAAGTTCCAAGAATGATCAAATCTCCTATGTTTCACAAGTAGTGATGGGCGAATTTATTCGCCAGGGGCGAATTCGCGGCGAATTCCCGCTGGCGAATAAATTCGCGAAACGCGCGAATTTGACGCGACGCGTGCCGAAAATGACACGTCGGAAACGACGCGACACGCGTCAAAAATGACGCACAACTCGTTTCGCGAATCGGCGAATTTCGCGAATTTTTCTGCGAAGCGAAACGCGGCAGTTTCGCCCATCACTATTCACAAGTGCTTAGGAACCAATGTGGGTGCAGCTGTGCGGCATGCCCCTAAAATCCTGCTGCCCTAGGCCCAGACCTGGTGGTAGATAATTCCGCTTTACATGGATTTTTTTAAAGTTTGCTTTTACAGTATGCTGTAGTCTCTCCTGTTGAGTGTTTTGTTGAGAGAAGCAAATGGGGTTCAGGTTAAAAATCTATCTCTGCATTTACAAATATCGGTTTTGTAGTAAATGTTAATATACAGTATAATGAAATAATGACAGGGCAGTTAATGTATAAATGTATAATGTATAATAAAGAGGTTTATTGCCTTCTGTTTATATTCTTACTATGTATGGAGCCCTCCCAACTCTAAAAATGGACTGAACCCAGGCAGTTCAACCTGTAAGTCATCCTGAAATATACCTGTAAACTTTTAAAGATCAACTACATCTATAAATGCCAGTTTATATTGTTTGCTTGACACATGTAAGAAGAAGGGATGAGAACAAGCATTCATTTGATTATGGATTTGTAAAAAGATTGGCAGTCTATCCAGAGCTATGAATGGACTGTGTGCTGATGAACTGATGGATGTATTGAAAGAAAATCTTTAATAAACTGTTTTTGTATGGCAAAGAGAGAAATATACACAATGGGGCATATTTATTAACGGGCAAAAATCTAAATGTTTTGTATTTCTGATAAAAATTATAATTTGTCATAACTGACCATTTATTAAAATGCAGGTATGAAAAATTCTGGGGACAAACGTATGCACCTGTTTGGCAGACCTAACTATGCCATTGTGAAACTTTGATTAAACAATTAAAATTGGCCAACAAAATGATGGCACTTGCAATGTTGTAACTATGATAACCTATAAATAGGAAATGCCCCAGGGAAAATTCACTTGACTTCTGTGACAAGAATCTTAGTGCAGTTGCCCCAAATTAACCTAATAGGGATCTGTTAATATTTTAAAAATCTACAGAACGGTAGCATCTTTAATTGGAGAAAGAAAGCAAAGAAAGAAATAGGTTTGAAAAGAAGGAGAAAGATTGATTGTATGGTTACTTTAGAGAATAGGCTTATTGACTGAAGGTGGAAGGATCAAGCTATCATTATGTCTTTAAAAACCATTGGCTTGTTAACCGTACATTTGCATTTATAGAACTCAGGAAAATTGTAGTTTGATAGCCTTTTGTGCCTGAGATTATAATGCATGTTTATTTCGCAGTAAGTAATTATTACAAAGATTGATTGTTGGCATAGGATCCAAATAACGTGCTTTTCGTTCACTGTTAAATTAACAGAGACATTTGCAAAACTGAAAGAATGTCAATCATTTGAATATAGTATATATCTGTGTGTGGGGGTGTGTGTATCACCTAACACCAGGCATTGCATTGCTCTGTGCAAGAACCTGAGAGTGTTCTTGTGCCATTAGGCCAGGATTTCTGGCGAGGCCATGCCGCCCAGCCGCTCTGTGGGGAGCACTGGGGATGCGCTGCTCCTCAGTGCTACGGCGCGTACATTCATGCGCTCCAGTGCATGCTATTGCCGATGGACCCTAGGCCCCCCCCCGCCGGGAAATCCGGCACTATGTGCCATTTGTATGCTTAATGCATTAGGCTTGCACCACTATTAGTGTGGAAGGTATATGCAGAAATTGGCAGAGCACATTTACAACTGCCATGGGTCCAAAGGGCTAGAGCACATATAGATGGAAACTATACCTCTCATACAATGTAGGTCTCTGTAACCCTTTCAATACTCCATGTGTGGCGTTTACCTGATGGCACAGGACAAACCTGAGTTTGTTGGGAGAGACTGGCTACCTGGTACTTACTAGCGCAGTGCCTACACCTAGTGGGATCCAGGAATGCACCTAAGGGTGGCCCGACTAGGAATACAGTAATAACACACACAGTATTGGTTAAACTGAATAACTGAACGGTTTATATAAAATAACTGGCCAACTAGTACATGCAGCACATGCTAGCGCCAAGCTGTCTAACTAAAGAAGGCAAAGTCCTTTAATAAAACAGACTCTTTATCTTCAAGCGCTTCTTTAGCGTGCTGTCCCTTTAAACAGGATACTCAGAAATCCTTTTTGGATGCTTTAGAGCTTTCTTCAGGCAAGCCCAGCACATTCAGGCACACTGTGTGATTACCAGAATTTGTTTCCCACTCTGTCTGTCCAGGCTCAGTATTTGGCTTTCCTTTTCCAGCCTGATCCAAATGAATGTTTGGGTGCAGCCTCTCAGCTCTCTGGGCCCACCAGCAGCTCTCTGGCTTTCTTCCCTGACCACCATGAGGTTCTCTATGCCAGGCTTCCTTCTTTTGCCATTTGATTCTTGATGGTCAGCGGGTCGCGGGTCTGGGTAGCAGATAAGGTACTTGCGAGTCAGGTAGTGGGTCCAGGCGGGTAAGAATGCGGGGTTCTGGGTTGCAGGTTGCGGGTACAGGTTGAAAAAAAAAAAACCCACACAGGACTCTAGCTTACAGCATACAGACACAGGATCTGTGCTTGACCTCTTACAGGGATAAACACAATGATTTTGTACAAATTCCCTACATCTCTATAAAATGATATTGCATAAAACAGCTCAGCTCATGTGTAAAACCCTGCTTCATGTAAATAAACCATTTTTATAATAATTTACTTTTTTAGCAGTATGTGCCATTGGGTAATCATAAATAGAAAACTTACCCCCTGTGCTTGTATGATTCACTGTGCACACACACATACCAAACAAACTTTACTTGTTATGTCACATGAACCAATTAACGGACAGAGTTCTTTTGTTTTCACACTTCTTCAGGTTACAGTTAGAGCAGTAGTATTTCTGGTCAGGTGATCTCTGAGGCAGCACAGAGACCATCAAAATATGGTGTTTCAAGGCAAGAGATGTAAAAGGATAATATTTATTGATATCTATATTCCAGTATGATAAGATTATTTAATATGCCACTTAATTTGATATAAACTATCTGTTGCTTAAGTATTCATTTTGGGGTATAGGTTTCATTTAAGGGGTTCTAATTTGTAAACCTTAGGGCCAATGCAAGGGACACTTGTGGCAATGGCAAGTGCAGGTTGGTATTTGCATCTGGTCTAGATTCAAAATCAGAAAATATAGCACAATGTTGTCAGATGCAAGAGAGCTCCGCACTATAGGCAACTGGTAAATACAAGTCTTGTCTGCTTATAGCCACCCCTACTGGGCCCTAGTTTGCTTGTCTGAATGTGCAAGCTAGGGTACGTTACAGGGTATGTCCAACTGCCACTCAGTTTCTGAATGCAGATGGTGTTGCTTTCAGTGTAGGGCATAACCATTTTTACTCCATTCCAAAAATAAAATTGCTATGTATCTGGAAAAAAAATACATAAACCAGGGCCCATTTGCGCATTGTTTCCACATTATCAATAATTGAGACCTTATATCATGTGATATATATGCATAGTGATATAGTAAGTTAAGTTGGAAAAAAGACATACACCCTTCAATAACCCTGTATTTCCTCACTTGCTTAAAAGCCATCCAATCCCTTTTTAAGCTACCTAATGTATCAACCTATACATCTAATTCAGGGAGAGGATTCCACACAAAACCTCTTCCAAATATTCAACAGTACCTCGTTTCTTAATCGGAATGGGCACCCCCATGTCAGCTGGAAGCACCTATTGGAAAATAATGCATTCCAAACCTATCATTATGTCTTTAAAAATATATTATAATTATATGACTCTATTATATATTTATACATAGTTAGCATATCACCCCATAAGCACCTCTTCTCCAGTGTAAACAACCACAGATATTTCCCATACCTTTTACCAGCTTAGTTGCCCTTCTCTGCACCCTCTCTAATTCAATAATGTCCCTTTGAATACTGGAGACCAAAACCGTACGTCATATTCTAGATACAGCCTTACTAGCACTCTTTACAGTGGAAGAATAACCCCCTCCTAGCATTATGTATAGTGAGATCCAGATCTTGGTACAGGCTGCAGCTTTCACACAGCTCAGGATGCAAATTTCTCCATTGCTTGTTTTGCAATACGTGACATTGTGGCAGCGGCTGCTCCCATGGTGGTAGAAACTTTCCATAACACTGTGCCTTGCCAGTGTATTTCAGAGATCAATAAGCTGAATTAAGACACTGCTCACATTTGTAATGCTCTGGATTCTGAAATGTCAATAAAAAAACGTTTTCACTTAAATGGCAGAATCTGGGGAATGTACGGAGGTAATGATTTTTAAAGCATTCAGAAAGGTAATTGCAACTTTCATTGTGTTTTTTTGGACTTAATTGAATCGACCCATCTGTTTGTTAACAGTCATATCACTCATATGAATCAATAAATTGATCTGTTACAGTTCTGCAGGCATATTATATTCAACGCGAAACTGTTCCGCTATGACTGTCCTGATTGTACACATTGGAATCTTTACTTTGCATTGACTTTTTGCTCTACATGCAGCACTTTGTACTCATGTTTACAGTTGCACATTAAAAATCAGAAGCACTTTCTAGTCAGTGGTAAAGTATAACTGAATGACCACACAGAAGGGGTTAATGACCGCACAGTTCAAATGTCCCTTCCCAAGAGATCTTATTCCCCAGGTAGCACTACGATTTCCCAAAAGTACCACTCCCTTTTGAATTTAGCTGCAGCTCAAACGTAGCAAGTAAATACACAAGACTTTGGGGCCCCACGGTTGTATCCTTGCCAGTATCCTCCTTTGGGTGGCTCACTCACCGGGGTGCTCTCAGAGGCAGTCACACTGGAGATTACAGGCAACTCTGCAACACGATCAATCTCAACAATGGCACCTTTCTCCTTCTGAGTTTCTTGCAGCTTGGCAGGGGACAGGCAGGGCTTAATCTGTACCTCCACAGATTCCGCAGACTTAACATCTTCTCTGTACTTGACAGTCTTACAGCTACTCGTGCTGGCTGTTTAGCTCTTCTGAAGTCACTGTACAGTTGGCTCCAAAGTCAGGCACACCCTCTCTCCCAAGGATGCACTGCGGTGCCCAGCCAACTGGGATGGATGATGTCACAGGCAGAAAAACAGGGGAAGGATTTCTCTTGTCCCCTACATTTATTTCACTGGCCACATAATAACATGGCAGAACACAGTTTGCTTTGCATGTTTGCAATCTTTGCATTCTTGGGGACTTTCTTGAGGATCTGCAATTAACTGTAGGATTCTGGAAACCATGAGGGTGATGAGATATTGTTATATTTATTAATATATAGATGACAGTAAATGTAAAGCTTAGATATAAATAGAGAGTCATCTGATACAGTGAGGGATAATAGACTAGGCCACATTGACACAAAGTCAATTTTTTTGTGGTAGGACTTTTAAAGGGAAAAAACTAATTTTTGTAGAAAAAAAAATCTAATTTATTTTTGGATTTCTTAAAGTCTGATCGCATTAAAAGTCCAAATAAAAAAGTACTCCAACTCAGACCCTCCAAATTCATGTAGAACTCAATGGCAGATGTCAGGCATGATATCCTGATCTGCCCTGGGTTTCGTTCAATAATCTGAACATTTTGTGGTTTTCAGATGTCAAATCTGAAAATGTCAGAGGCTTCAGGTGTCAAATCCAAAAAGTCACGGTTTTCAGCATCAAATCTGAAAACTTTGTAAGTTTTTTCCAGCTCAAGAAACTTTCAGAAAAAGTTATTGATAAATAGGTGGAAAAACTCTGTGCTGATTTGGTCGGAGTCGATCAGAATATAGTGAGAACTTTTTGGATTTTGATAAATAACCCCCGTAGTGTTAGTTAAGGGGACATCATTGGAAATTAAAACCTGAGAGAGGCTCAAAAAAGCAACAGTTGCAATTATAATAAGCATGTTTTTAGTCCATTTATAATTTATATTGGACAAAAAGAATAAAAAAAATTTCACCAGAGGATAAAAGCTCTTTCTAAAGGTCCCTAAAGATTAAGTAACTTTCAGTGAGACAAATATAATTCAATGTATTCAATTGATGAATTTCAATTACCATACAAATAGTTTTAATCAGAAATGTTATTATCAGGGGCCAAGTACATATATAAATGCATTGCTGAATTCAACTCTCCTGGGAACACAAAGTAATTCACATCCAAAACCTTTTCATCTCATTTAAATTTAAGCCTCTAAATTACTGGACTTTCAAATTAATAAATGCTTTGCTTCTGGCAATACTGGCTGGAATGCATTGGATATTCGAACAGATACAATATAGCATTGTTTTATACTATATTCAAAATGTAACTGTTAAAATCAATGTTTTGTGTAGCACGTTACCTCTGAGAATGAAAGCCAAGGAGCAAATGGTACCCATAGCACTAACTGGTTAAAGTAGTTGGATCTTGACATTTATTTGTCATTTGTGTGAAGAAGGGACACATTTATCAAGGGTCGAAGTGAAAATTTGAATAAAAAAAATTTGAATTTCAAAGTAATTTTTGGGTACTTCCAATATCAAATAGGCCAAAATTTGATTTCAATTGAAAAAATTTGATTTGAACTGAAAAATTCGACCATTTGAAAATCAAAGTACTTTCTTTTTAAAAATTTCGAATTTGACCCTTAAACCTGCCGAATTGCTGTTTTAGCCTATGGGGGACCTCCTATAACCCTTAAGGAGTGTTTTTGAAATCACTAGAACCATTCTGATCGAACGATTCAAACGATTTTAAAAAATACACTTCTAAAAAAATTTTGATGGTCACATTTCAAAGTTTTTGCACTTCGAAATTCGATGCTTGATAAATCTGCCCCTAAGTGTTTATATATAGGATATTGTGTAGTGATGGTTGAATATATTTGCCAGGCATTGATTCATGCATAATTTCTGCACTTCACCACCTGCAAAATGTTTTGTGAATTTTTATAGCGAAACTGGACAGATTCGCTCCTCTCTAATATTGTGTGTGCACATTATATTAACAAAGGCTGGGGTAGAGGCATGAACCTAAAGAAATACATATGTAAAAAACAAAGACTGAAACACACTTAAATTCAGGCAATTATCTATTCATGTATTGGACAATATAATAATTACAGTTATGGCACTAAAATATGGAATTTATAGACTACTTACAGAAATTAAAGAACATAATTATGCTGCGCTGTGGTTGACCTTAAAGGGCACCTATCATAGTAAAATTGGTTTCCTTATTGGAGGTGTGGGCTTGCACAGGCTGTGGGAAACAATACTATGTTTATATAAAAATGCCCAGGAACACAAGAAACATGCCACACAAATGCACATAATGAGCAAATAGGCTGGTCACCTCTGCACTTAAGGTGCAAAAAGGGTCATATACATGTGTTCCCTCCCAGTATGGACAACATAGCACTCCTAGGGACATTTTTTTACTATGACATGCCCTTTAAAAGGATACTGTCATGGGAAAACTTGTTTTTTTCAAAAGTTAATAGTGCTACTCCAGCAGACTTCTGCACTGAAATCCATTTCTCAAAAGAGCAAACAGGTTTTTTTATATTCAATTTTGAAATCTGACATGGGGCTAGACATTTTGTCAATTTCCCAGCTGCCCCAAGTCATGTGACTTGTGCCAGCACTTTAGGAGGGAACTGCTTTCTAGCAGTCTGTTGTTTTTCCTTTTTAGTAGTTGCAAAAGGACAAGGTGCTCCAGAATAAATGTGAATGACTCACTGAGTAGTGAATGTGGTCCTGGTGCACCATCCCCAAACCCATAGCTTTAGGAAGCGGTACGGCAAAGAGAAGAAACAGGACCGACCGGCATTCAAAACGGATCCACAGGACCAAAGAAGTTATAATAAAAATGTACTTTATTTATGCAAAGTTAAAAATATAAATCTGCATCTCCATCCACCCTACGTGTTTCACAACCCTCCAGGGCACTTAATCGTGGCTATCGAATAGCCCAAAACTCGATTCAAATTGAAAAAAAATTTGCATTTGGAAGTACTGTCTCTTTAAAATCCTTCAAATTCGCCACTTCGCCACCTTAAAGCTGCCAAATTGCCATTTTAGCCTATGGGGGACCTCCTAGAACCTGTGCTAAAAATTTTGGTTGAAATCGAATGATGCACTTGAACAATTTCAATTTGATCGAATACGGACCTATTCAGTCCATTTTCAATCAAAAATGCCCCCCAAAAAAATTTGATGGTCGAAACTTTCGAACTTCGAAATTTGACCATTAGTAAATCTTCCCCTTAATTTTGGGAAAATGGTAAAAAATTAAAGATGAAAGCAATTGAAAAAAAGTCTTTGTTTATGATGAACAATCTGAAAACAACTGAACTGATAAAAGTGTTTGGAAGATGACTATACTGTAATTCCAGAACCCAATGTAACATATCTAACTCTAACAGTATCTTTTCCATATCCTTGCTTTTAGTCAATACATATGAAAAAAAATCAGGCCACTATGGTATCTCCCCTCTGTAATCCTGAAGAGAAGAATATACCTTAAAATTTTTGGGTTATACAGGTCATGATGTAACTCCTACACATTGGTTACACGTATATACATAACCATATACAAATCAGTTCAGTTCAGTTTGTTTATTTACCAATGTCAAAATTGTTCTCTGTGCTTTGATAAATTGTACTTTATCTCATTTTATCCTGACTGAATACCCTGATGAATTACATGGAGGGGCCGATTTACTATAGTCACGTGAAGGATTTGAAGTTCAATCGAATTCGATCGAATTTCGAACGTAGGATTTATTCGTTTGGTCGAATATGTGAATTTTGGCATATTCGATCATCGAATAGGGAATGGTCGAACGATCGAATACAGTCGAATGGACGAATATTCGATCAGCAATGGATTTTATTTTTTAAGTTTATTGGATTGCCTACTTCGGAAGATTGAACCTATCGAATTGCAATAGAAGCCTATGGGAGTGCTCCCATAGGCTTTTGAGGCTAAGTCCTGATCGAATAGGATTTGTACGATCGAAGTGTTTGATCGTTCGAATCATTTGAATGATCGTTGAATGATTGAATATCGAATAAAAGGTAGCCTAGAACTATTCGATTAACATTCAAAAATCGAATGCTAATCGAATATCGAATAGAAACTAATTTTTTTTGGGGAATAATAGTAAATTTGCCCCAAAGTGTAGCTGGGCAGTATTTCCAAGATCCCACTAGTGTGTTGTGTCAATAGCTGCACCAAGCAAATTGTACACTAATGTCATTATTGTCTTGAGCATAAGAGACATCACTTGTGGTGCACCAGGTTCAAGAAAGGTGCACACTACTTATCACAATTTAGCACACTCCCATTTTTATGCTAGACTAAAAAGTTGCACTGTTGGTAAAAATAGAAGAGAAATGTGAGAAAATTGTACAATTTGAAGGCTATTAGTCTTAAACAAAGATCTTACACATACAGGAGCTGAAGATAATTTTTTCTTTACATTGTGTGGTGTAAAATAGCTATTATTATGCTATTTTGCATATGAAAATTGCCTGGATCTAAAATGTAATTATTTCATGTGTCTAATTCTTTTGTATTATGCTTCTCCACGCTTAATTTATGTTATCTGTTTGTGGGTGTTTTGTTTGATACATTAAGAAGCAGAAAAAGAGGGCTATGTGCAATGGTATCTCCAAATTAAGGTGTGATAATTGTTTTAGAATGGCTTTCACATGTAGATGTAACATTTTCCAGTTACATTTTACAGTCAATTCTTGTCTTCTGCATAACAATAAATTTGGTACAGCCTTTTTCAAACTTAACGTAATATGTTTTGTGCATGTTTTGTAACAAAGGGAATTTCAGGGCTGATATAAATATCTCCAGTAATGGAAAAAATCCTAAGAATGGGTTGACAATACAATACCATTATCATGACCAAGGAATATGAAACATGCAACAGAGGATCTAAATTTCACATTCAATTTAGATTGAAAAAAATCCTAGTTATTGAAGTAAAAGCACGCAACCCTTCGTTTGTAATTTTTTTAATAGTAAGGGATTTAAATGCCAAATTAATGTATGTTACTGTATCTATGTTTTTAAAACATACAAACTACACTTAGCAAAGAAGTAGGCTAGAAATTCTGCACTTTATGTTTTCAGTAGTAGGGAAGATCAGTGAATCCCAAAATGCCCCAGTAGCTCTCCATCTTCTTTTCAGCTGTTCAGTGCTGCGTCCGTTACTGAGCTTCGGACCAACACACAATATACAGTGTATATACAGTATACAGAAGTCATAACACAAGAATAATCAGTAATTAATTCAGATTTGCATTACATGGCAGCTCAGAAACCAGTACAATTTGCATAACATTTAATCTGCTTTGTGGCATGAGCTTCTATGACATGTGAACCTTGTTGTTTTCTTATTATTTTAAGCTTAGGTTCCCAAAAGCTGCCCAGAGCACACTGAGCATGTGCAGTGTCACTGACACTCCTGACAAAATCAAAGATGGTTAACCCCTGGGCAAAACTTTGAAAAAATGTTAAAATTAAAAGCTTTGAGAACAGTATTGTACATTCCATTCTCCTTTATAGGCAATGCATTAATTTGGGAAGTCACTAGATATGAGCAAATCAGAAGTTTATGTCATTTGCCTCAATTTCTACATTCTTAAAATGGTTTTATCCATCCATTTAGAAAGGACAATTCATATGGAAATGGCATCACAAGGGCCTGACATAAATATTAAAAAAAACTTTTTAGGCCAAATCTGGAATTCATGAAATATCATAAGATGAAATATATTAGCAAGTAGAAGCAAACACAACCCATGGATATTCAGGTTGCAAAGCAACGGCCTGATTACAGCACTAATAATATGACGTCAGTTCATATGACTGTTATTTGCCAATTATATATAACTAGACATTAAGCCCGTTAAATTAACGGGCGCTAGAACATATGTAGTC
>CM044442.1:41446877-41459898 GCA_024363595.1 Xenopus borealis | reverse complement strand
CTTCGCGCTTTAGTGAATCTGCCCCAAAGTATTGTTCTATTTGTATTTAAAATGTTATCTTTTACAGTGCCCTCCATCTGCAATTTAAGGACCTGTCAACCCAAAAAATTATTGTTTGCCTAATAAAAGAAAACACAATTATAAGCAACTTTCCAAGATATGTTTATTAAAACGAATTAGTACAGGTATGGGATCCGTTACCCGGAAAACCCATTATCCAGAAAGCTCAGAATTATGGAAAGACCATCTCCCATAAACTCAAATAATACAAAGGTTTAAAAATGATTTCCTTTTTCTCTGTAATAACACAGTACCTTGTCCTTGAGACCAACTAAGATATAATTAGTCCTTATTGGCAGCAAAAACAGCCTATTTGTTTTACTTAAAGTTTCTATGATTTTCTAGTAGACTTAAGGTACAAAGATCTAAATTAGGGAAGGATTCCTTATACACGCAAGTACCGATCCCAGCAAGTATATCAGTTAGTGCTCTGAGCAACAAAGACAGCAATGTCAGACCCTCACTGTTTTGAACTGCATCTCCTCCAAACTCCAAAAGCAGCAAAAGAAATGCTAGGGCTTTATTTAGTAAGTTGTGTTTTGTATCTCCTAAAATGTTTTAATAAAACTGACAACCTACGGCTTAAATGTACCTGATGCTGTGAAGCATGTTTTTTTCCTTCAGAATTGACTATCCTGCACTGCAGAGATTGTCTACTTCTGATAAAATGCTTGGATCTAAATGGTGATTTTTTTTTTTTATTTGGATATTTGTTAGACCAAGCACGTCTATTTGTTATTGTAAGATTTAAAAATTTCAGTTAAAAAAATATAAAACATTTATACTTTGAGATTTTGGGACAGATTTATCATTCAGATGTTCTCTGTTAACTTGATCTCAAGTAAAAACGTGTTTTTTTGATGACTCCGCTGCTGTTGAAAATTTTATCATGGCTCTTCTTTATTTTAGCAAAAGCAAAAAATAACTTACAAAATTCTTCTCTTAACTGTCAAAGTCTATCGTTCCTCTGCAACCTTTTTCATCTTTTCACTCTATATATGATCCTGATGTTTGGTCACAGAGCCCCTGCCTTTTGCACACCACCCCTACCATAAGCATTTCTCTATTACTGCTGCTACCTACAATATGTAGGGGGAAGAAAAAATTTAAATGGAAAAAAATAAAAATAATACTGCTGCAAAATCAAATGTTTAATGTCATTGTTCAACCTTGATTGAAGAAAGCCAGTTATTGGTTGGTTGCTATTTATTACTGCCCAGATGCAAGTTTGCCCAGTGTTTATAAATGCGTTCCAATGTGTATTGCCGGGATGGGTTCCAAATTGTGGCAGTGAATAATGCTTAAAGTCTACTTCTTGAAGCACAGTACAACATCTGATAACATTTTGGTGTTTATGAGCTAATGGGCCAGGCTTTGAATGGCAGCAGTTAAAGGAAAACGTTACCCCCCAAAATGAATATTATATTAAGTTGCATATTAAAGAATCTTAAAAACTGGTATATTTATTTGAGGAAATATTGTCCTTTTACATCCCTTGCCCCACTATTCCATGATGGCTGTGTGCTGCCTCAGAGATCACCTGACCAGAAATACTGCAGGTCTAACTGTAACAGGAAGAAGTGAGGAAGCAAAAGACTGAATTCTGTCTGCTAATTGGCTGATGTGACTTAACTTGTAAAGTTTGTTTGGTATGTTTGTGTGCACGGTGAATCCTATGATCCCAGGAGGCTGTCCTTATATTTTAAAATGGCAATTTTCCATATAGGATGACCCAATGGAACATACTGCTTAGAAAAGATTTTATTATGAAAATGGTTTATTTTCATGAAGCAGGGTTTTATACATGCATTGTTCGTATGGTATAGTTTTCCCTTACTACCTTCTTATTTGGAGGCACAGATTTCTCCCCCCCCCCCCCCCCCCCGCTCAGCGCAAGTGTGTGAACAGTGGGGAGTTGCATGTCCTAAATGCTCCTTGGAAAGCAGCTGCATAATATTTTGCCGCCCGGGCCTGCTTATTTGTAGCTGTAATTTACCCACCCGCTTAAACTTTTAGCTCTATGAGAAAAGGATCTTTTGCCCCTAATGTTTAAGGTAATTGTACATATTTAATAATTTATGTTTTATTTATTTTATTGTTTCATATGTCTTTTCTGTACATGGGGAGGCTCATTTATCAAAGTTCAAACTTATCTTATTATTTTCTGAAAACTCTGATCAAATCCGTATGGGTTTTTTCCCCCTTATTTATCAATGCATTTACACAAAAATTTCCTGTGAGGGAAAAAACCCGAAACATTTGTGAAAAATTCAGAAAACTCAAAACCACAAAATCTTCAGATTATTGAGCGAAAACCCAGTGCAGATCAAGATATCTTTGGGACTTCTCCCACTGATTTATATGCAACCACGGTGGTTCTGAGATGCCGAATTTTCAGATTCAGACTTTTTCCTTCCTCAGGGTATAATAAATCCCGAAAAAAAATTGAGTTTTTTTTCCCACTAAAATTTGTATTTTATACTCAAATTTTTTTTTAGGGGTTTTTGTCATTTGGACTTTATTAAATAAACCCCTTTTTCAATATGTACAACCCCGTATATAGAAGTAACGCTTTATAAATTATATTTAACTATATACACAGTGCATACTGTATATAATAAAGCATTGTCAGGCATCCAATGGCTCACCACTAGAGGTCGAAGAAGAAGATTCTGTTATTCTGTATATAAAAACAGCCAACATATTCATCGTTGATTTTAGACAAGGAAAGTCTAAAATAGAATAAGGCTAGAAATGCTGTATTTTGTATACTAAACATAAACATGAACTAACTGCACCACAAGCCTAATCAAACATGATTTATGCTTTCAAAGTTGGCCACAGGGGGCTGTTATCTTGTAACTTTTTTTATACATCTTTGCAAGACCAAGACTGTGCACATGCTCAGTGTGGCCTGGGCTGCTTAGGGATTGTCATAAATTATCAAAATGGCACAAGTCAAATAATATCTGCCAGAAGTTGACACAGCAAGACTGATTAATAATCAGAATATACAGACTGCACTGGGTCCTGTGTTGTCATGTAATCTAATGTGGATTTTATAGGTTTTGTATTGTTTAATACTAACTTTCTCCAACTCTGCAGAACCAGTGGCTGCAGCAAAATAATCCTCCAAATAGAATCCCAATTTATCTGTTTAAATCTGGTTCCATGGTCTATGTCTCTGCAGCTGGAGTTGGAAACATTAAAGGGGGTGTAAAGGCAAAAATAAAATCAAATACAAATTTCTACACAGTCACCAACTGCTGGAGTTTTGCATGGCTGAGAAGTAAGGCCCGGGCTCCCCCTGCTGTTCATAAGTATGATTGTTTCCCTGCCCAGCACTTAGGGACTGTCTGAAAATTCCTATAGTCAGCAGTAAATGAAGGGAGAATTTCACTGCATACAGTCAGGTTTCTTATAAAAATGGTACACATTTTTTAATTAAAATACTGTATATTGGAGATAGATTTCTTTTTCATTAAAGAAAGTAAAAAATGGGATTTTATTTTTTTGCCTTCCCTTGTCCTTTAAAACGATCATAATCTCAATTGTAAAAGTTTGACTCCTTTAATTGTAGGCTGTTAATCTCAGTTGCAGGTTGAACTTTGTTCCTGGCTTCTTAGATACCTTGATAGTATTGAGCTTGCTATTGTGTTTATCCTATAATGTTATGTTTCAGAAGGCTGAAAAACACTTTTGTCCATATTTTATTAAATAGATGGCAAGGGGGAAATCGGTTTACTGGTGGAATTATCCACCATTTTACACTGTATGTTGAACCTGAATAACTGCATCATTGCATTCATGTTCACGGTAGCTGAAGTTCCTGGCATTTTTTAATTTTGTGATTTTTCACATTTAGCATGTTGTAAAATGTTCCCTAGGGCAAAATTTGGCATTAGTTGTTTTTTTTAATGTTCTGCAAAGATAACTTCATCCCTTTTGCAGTGGAAAGGGGGTTGAATAGGTGGCTACTTCGTGTGTTTAAAAAGAATTGGTGTGAACATCCCATTACCTTTTCAGTGACATCTAATTTGTAGGCTCTGTAGGAGCAGACAGCTAGTCCATGGAACTAGATGACCGTAGCAATGTTCTTGTTCCTGCAGTGCATTGCATGTAACGTTGAACTATAAGGTTAAATCCGTGTCTATTATTTCCACCACGGCCATACCGTTCTCAATGCAGCTAGTGACTACTGTTGATTGAAATTATTATGCTATGCCTTGGGTTGTAATTTACACCAAGCTTCTGAACAGCGGCCTATGTGTCTGTGAACAGAGTAAATATGCAAAATGAGACATCTTACCATTTTTGCACAATAGGGCAGCACTGACATTTTTCAGCAGTGTGAATACTTCATATGCTTCTCGCTTCTCATTAAAAGCATAAAATACTGTTTCCGATTACCCTCAGCTTTAGCACAGACATATTTTACACATTGACTCAGGATTTAATAGGATTTGCTTAACCTTTTCAGAACTAGAATTTTTCTCATTGCTGTTCAAAGCCAATTTGCCTCTTTTTTTGATTTTACCGTCAAATGTCAGTTTCAGTAATTGCTTATAACCACCTATAAAACCATTCCTTTCCGCCCCCATTGTGAAATTTAATTACAATTTGGAACGTAAGATTTTTTTCCCTACTTTTTTATGCTTGAATTCGTTTTTTACTTTGTAAACTACATGGGGGGTGGTAATAAACATAACTATTGAAGATTTATTGATAAAAGTATATTATAAGGACATCTCCTGTACGCAGTAACATGTTAATGTCAAATATTGTGCTGTACTAAATATAATTTTTAAAGGGAATTTAAATAATGCAAGCTCAAGCACACTTGCTGTGTTGCTGATGGTGTTTGTATAACATATTATCAAGGTTTAAAGCATGTAAGGTGCTATAGTCTTAATGGGGGTTCTAATCCTTCAACTGATGCGTGGACACTGCATTGATGGGATGCACCAACTCATGTATACTTTGTACAAACCATGTAATAGAATTTTCGTTATTTAAAATAAATATGGACAACATCCATAACAATATACAGTAAAAATAAAAACTTGGTAAAACAAAAGATGTTTTCAATAAAGTTAGTTAGCCAAATATTTAATGTATAAAGGCTGGAGTAACTGATGTCTAACAGAACAAAACTCAATGTCCAATCAGTGACTTGAGAGTGGGGCACACGAACCATAACGGTTTGTGTTTGAAGCTGAGCTGAATGCTGAGGATCAATTGAAAACTCACTGAACAGTTATGTCCCATGTGGCCCCCCTTCAAGTCTCTGACTAACTCAAAGTTAGAGATAAAAAAACAGGAAGTTTTGTTATGTTCAGCATCAATCAAAACACACTTTTTCTTCGGCACACCACTTACTTTTTTCTTTGAGGGTGCATTCAACTCCTCAGGCTACCTCCAAGCCCAATATTTGATACAAAGAAACCCATATGGAGGAAGCACACCAATTTCTCGGCAAAAAGCCTTTAAAGGATTTATTAAAGCAGAAACAGCACAGTGCTTTAAAGGTCACTCCAGCCTTTATACATTACTGAGCTGATTTAC
Organism: Xenopus borealis; assembly: GCA_024363595.1. Lineage (NCBI taxonomy): Eukaryota > Metazoa > Chordata > Amphibia > Anura > Pipidae > Xenopus > Xenopus borealis. Next base: position 41,454,273 of record CM044442.1, on the reverse strand, counting down.
TAAGGGTCGAATTAAAATTCAAATTAAATTAAAATTTTTTATAAATTTTGGGCTACTTGGACTATAGAATAGCCCAAAATTTGATTTGAATTGAAAAAATTTGAATTTCGAAGTACTGGCCCTTCGAATTAAACTATTCCCCAGCTTAAATCTGCCAAATTGCCATTTTAGACTATGGGGGACCTCTCAGAACTTGGCAAGAAGAAGAATTCAAAGGATTTTGGTGAAAATCGTTCAAATCGTTTGATCGAATTGAATGATTCGAACAATTTGCATTCGATCGAATACGGCCGTTTTTCGTTCGAAAACAGCCATATTCGATTGCAGATTACCCCCCAACATTTGAGGGTCGGATTTCGAAGTATTGTCCACTTTGAAATTCGACCCTTAGTAAATCAGCCCCTACATGTTTGCCTACCTAACTATATTAGAAACACCTTTTATTTTGTACAGCCTACTACCCAGTTTTTTTTTATACTGAACTGTACTTTTAAAATGGACACCAATTCCACAGTGCTCAGTTATCAAGCTTACTTGTGTCTGGAATTCTCTACTGTTGCTACCTGTTGTGTCTTGTACCTGGCCTTCTTTTGTTACTCTCTGCTGCCTGCCCTAAACCCGGACCAGTTTGACAATTCTTCTGCCTACTCCCTGTACTTCGATATTCTGGCTCTCCAGACTCTTTCCACTGCTGAGCTTCCTGGTCAAAACCTAAGGTGAGCTTCCAGCCAGTGTGAGTTGCTTGTGGATGATAAACGCATCTGTGCCATATACCATTACCCTTTTAAGTCATATGGAATTCCTAAGTTTAATATTTTTGATGCATTATATAAGCCCCACCCATATGCACCCAAGCATATTTATCTGAATTGTTGGATCTTTTGTATGTAAAATCTAGAAATATTGTCACTAAAAGAAGTGTAAAGAACATTTAAGAGAAAGTTGTTCCAGACTAATGAACAAAGAACATGAACCCATCTTAGTTCATGTTTTGAAGTTTGCTTTTGCAATGTTTGCACATACTTTGTTGTGATTTTTTGCAAATGTTTCTCGTTGTATAGCATGTTGTTTTGCCTATGCAACTTGTGTCACAGTTTTGCATCTAATAGTCTGTGCCTATATATTCCCACTCATCTGGCTTAATACCAGTTTGACTTAAAAACAGTGGTGGACTTTGTTAATTTCAGGTGTTCCATGATTTCAAATGAACTGAACAATGTAGGTCAAACAATGAAAAAGAACAATGTCACACAGGGTATCCTGCTTTACTGATCAATGTTGTTCTTTCTGTCACTGGGATTGGTATGAGTTTATTGTTGATTGCTCCATCCTTTAGTTATATTAAAGGCAGACAAATACACTACAGACCCCACTGACCAGTTTATAATATAAAGACATGAAACACAAAGTCCATAAACACAAGTTCTTGCACACATTCACACGCACAGTTATGGCTACTATAGGTTTTTCCTTACCACTGTTCCAGCTGGTTTTCATGCAAAGTGCTCTCTATATGAGTGCAATAGGATTACTACTGCTTTATCTGAACATCTGAACATTATATAGCATGCAGGCAGAATCAGAAGGGCAGTGTGTCTGGACATTAAACAAGAAAAACCTATTGAAGGACAGACATACTTTTAGAGCCTATGAGTAACTGGCAAATGTTAGTTTTTGGCTTGATGACCAACATTTTTGCACGGTCAGATGTCACATTCAATCTACAACATTATGTCCCCCAACTGTACCTTTCTGACATAGTTTAAGTAACAATTTGTAGTTGTAAATGTGTTATAAAATACCACTCTAACTTGATATTACTATTGGCAATTTAACACAATGTACAAATCCTTCATTGCAAAAATGTGTGGCCATATATGAAATTGTATCCTTCAGCATCAATACATTTTACCACTTCAAAGCAATCCCCCATATCAATACAATAACTCTAAAACTACATGATCCCTCCATGTTGCATCTCACTTAGTGTTCTGTTTTACTTATTATCCAATGATCACTTGGGAGGCGCTCTCTGACAACAGCGGGGAAGGGATTTTTTAAGAAAGGAACCAGGTTTGATGTGAGTGTCTTTGAAACAATATTTCTTTCATTATAGTGATTCTGGATGTGTTAAAGATACCTGTACTGATCACTGAAAGCAAACTTCACAGCAAATATCCTCCATGGAATTTTTGTAATGCAATATGACGTGACCGTATTCATGGTCTCATGTGGTGCTGTAATCCTCTATTAAAACAGCCTAAATAAAGCCAGTACTGCAAAACTTACTTTGTTAAAGTAGAAAATGAACTGTATGTAGAATTGCTTATATATTGTATAATACACTAAATATTTTCCAAACCACAAACTAAATTACAATTGGCAATTTTATTCCAAGTCTAGTTCAGTGGATATAGCAACATTTTTATTCTGAAGTTTAGTATTTGGAAATCAAACATTTTTGTCTGTTGGCCAAATAATATAAAGGGGTAATTTATTTATGACTTTGAGACAAAAGAACTAAGGACCAGGGCATATGGAGCATGTAGCATGGCCCGGTTTGGGTTGACATTTGACCAACCATTGCAGTTTAGGGTTTAATGCAGTTAAAACTACGGAAGTAGACTCCTCCTCTGCTCCTGAAGATTCCGTGTTGTGTACAAAGCGAGAAGACTTGGCTACAGGTTTGGTGTGGGTCCTACAATGGCAACATTTTGCAGGTTAGGGTCTTGTGTGGGTTGAGTTTTTCCTGACATGCACATCAGTACAACTAAGCCAGCACTCTGTGTGCCTTTAGTCTAAGGGGTACAAAGGTGATATAGATGAGAGCTTTTCACGACATGTTCCTCACCCTGAATTTGTGTAATCTGGACTTTGACTCATAATATGAGAAGACTGAATGATGTATAGAATGTCACATCCTTACCCAAAGATACTGTAACCTTTTATTGGCATTAACATCCAGGGCCACACTGGGGCACTCACAGAATAGATTCCAAGCCTCAACTAAGTGGCAGATTTGCAGGGTTTTGGTAAATTAAGTGCCTTTACCCAGGGCTAAAACCAGGTTCTGGTGGGGATACACTCCCTGGGGACTACAGTTATTAACATACTCAATATAATAAACAATAAAACATACAGTATGTAGAACTGCAATAGATATGAGCAGGAAAATATATAATGAATGCAATGAGAACATTGAACACACAGAATATTAGAAACATAACACTTTGCATGAATTTGTCAGCTGTCCACACTATGGGTCTGCAAGGTATTACTAAGGTACCAATGTGGGGTGAGTAGAGTTATGAGTTGCACCACCAGTTTGATGCACCCCAGGTGTGTAAAAGCAAAATATCTCACCAAGTCCCAGTGGAAGAGAAATAAGAGAAGCAAAATCCCCCGTGCTGATTGGCCAGGCTGTGACTGATGTCTCACTGCAGTACAAGTAGTGGCCATGTTTTTGGTTGTCTCCGATTTAAAGTCACAAAGGCTCATTTCACACAGGACAGATTGGTTCACATGTGAATATTTTTTCTTTGCGCATGATTATATTTATAAAGCTGGATAAGATGGTGTATTTAATGTGCAAACAGAACTGCAATTTTATTTTGCCCTGCAAGTGTCCATAAAAGCTTATTAAATGTGGCAAATATTGCAAATATTTATGTACATATTCTGCATTTGAGTTATGCCACAACTTTGGCAGCAGAGAAATTATTCACTGATTGCAAATTAAAATAGCTTTCAATGCTTTTTTCACGCACAACAACATTGCGCAGTGGCTGAACTCACGCAAACACCTCATTTGTGAGTCACTTGCGAAAATTTGTGTGCAATACTAATTCACAAATAACAAAAAGATGGACACAGCAGTTCAATATTTTAGCATTCAGGAAAAAACATGGGCAATACAAACATTTGTGAATAAATATGCACTGCACAAACTTTGTAGATTACCCCCATAGGCTTATGCACTCAGGGAAAGGGTAAATAACACTCTACAACTAGGGTTGATGTCTTTGCTGGCAGCTAAACCTAAACAAAGGGGGTGGGGCAGATAACATTGGGGTGGGACAATGACATAGAGGTGGCCATGATGAATTCAGAGGAAGCCACAATGATGTTGTTGGAGTTAGGCCACTGGGACAGGGTTATTGCCTCACTTAGACACAACTGGATGGATTTCTGTTCAGTTTTCTCAATGTTTTAAACTGAACAGAAAGTTTTGAATGGACATCCCCTTTAAAAAACTGAGATTCTTAAAGTACATGAATGCTAATCCTATCTCTCTCTATATTCTGCCTGAAGAATAAGCCCAATCCTTTAATTACATGTATGGGATCTATTATACATAAATCAGTTATCCAGAAAGCTTTGAATTACATGATAATTTAGAAATACTATTTCGTATTTTGATGGTGACTTTACCTACAATACAGTTTGATAGGATAGGAAATGTGAGCTTTATTGTTCACTAGTCAGTATTTTGCTAAAGGACATGTAAAGCCAAATTCACCAAAATGTTTGGTACATCCTAGTGTAAGAAATTATTTTTTTCGGTGCTTCTGCGCAGAGAAAACAACCCCTGCACAATAGAGCAAATCAACCAAGTTTTACCCTTCTGCTCATGCACCAACACCAACAGTTAATGGACTGCAGGTAAGGAAATCCGGATGCCTGTGCAGCAAATAAATAATCTAAGTTATATTAATCAAAACTGAAAATCAAAAGGATAAATTAAAACAGAGCACAAGGTTACAATTCTATCCACCTTTCACTCTCCCCTATATTTCATCCTCTACCTGGAAAGTATTTTGACATAGGCAGCACCTTTTTTGTCACATATGATACAACTGGTTCAGAGGGGAAAGTGTATCTTCTGATGTGTGAGGCCATGTTATGTTCCCCTTTTTGCCTATAAATGCACACGCAATGCCAATTCAAGTACAAATGATTCATGAATTATTACTACTGTATATTGTACTGAAGTGTGAAGTGTTTGTTAATGCATAATTTTACATGTATGCATTACTTCTACCTGAGCTTTTATTTCCATTGTGGAGACAGATATTATGGATAAAAAATATTACCCTTGTCCAAGACAAAGATATCTCTTTATTTGAAAGCAAACTAACATATATATATATATATTTTTTTTTTTTTTACTGTAAAAAAGATTTTATAAGGAAGTAAATAAATTATGAGTCATCATATTTACAGTCATATGAAAAAAACTAAGTTAACAGTGGTATGTCTTTCATTTCTTAGGAAAATAAGTAACTCCAGCACCCGTTGCTTCTCAATGGATTTCTCCCATGTTTAATGTCAAGCCAACAAGTAAAACATTTCCGGGGAGTACCTCTTTGTCATTTCGTAGGAACATCTGAGTACTGGGGTTTTTTTTGAACAAACATTTATAGTGAATCAGTATTCAGTTGTATGGCATTAAATCAAATTTGAAATACTGGCTGTGCAAAAATGTGGGTACCCTTGTAATTTTGCTCATTTGAATGCATGTAACTGCTCAATAGTGATTACAGACAACACCAAACTGGTTGTATTAGCTCATTAAGCCTTGAACTTCATAGGCAGGTGTGTCTAATCATGAGAAAAGGCATTTAAGGTGGCCAATTGTAAGTTGTGCTTCTATTTGACTCTCCTCTGAATAGTGACAGCATGGGATCCTCAAAGCAACTCTCAAAAGATATGAAAACAAATATTGTTCAGTATCATAGTTTAGAGGAAGGCTACAAAAAGCTATCTTAGAGGTTTAAACTGTAAGGAATGTAATCAGGAAATGGAAGGCCTCAGGAACATTTGCTGTACAACCCACTTTTACAAATCACTTGTTGTATGCAAAAGCTCATTTAGACAAGCCACAGTCATTTTGGAGACAAAAATTTTGTTTTTTTTGGTCATAACAAAAAGCACTTTGCATGGTGGAAGAAGAACACTGTATTCCAAGAAAAGCAGCTGCTACTTACTTTCAAGTTTGGTGGAGGTTCCATCATGCTGTGGGACTGTGTGGCTATTTCATGGACTGGGGCCCTTGTTAAAGTCAAGGGTGATGAATTCAACCAAATATCAACAAATTCTTCAGTATAATGTTCAAGCATCAGTCACAAAGTTGAAGTTAAGCAGGGGTTGGATATTCCAACAAGACAATGACCCTAACACACACTTGGAAATCTACAAAGGCATTTATGCAGAGGGAGAAGTACAATATTCTGGAATGGCTGTCACAGTCCCCCTACTTAAATATCATTGAAAATCTATGGGATGATTTGAAGCAGGCTGTCTATGCTCAGCAGCCATCAAATTTAACTGAACTGGCGAGATTTTGTATGGATGAATGGTCAAACATACTGCCATCCAGAATCCAGACACTTGTTAAGGGCTATAGGAGGCGTCTAGCGCATGTTACATTTGCAAAAGGAGGCTCAAATAAGTATTGGTGTAATATCTCTGTTGGGGTGCCCTCATTTATGCACCTGTCTAATTTTGTTATTATGCTTATTGCATATTTTCTGTTAATACAATAAACGTTGTCACTGATGAAATACTACTGTTTCCATAAGGCCTGTTATATATTAAAAGAAAGTTGCTACTTTGAAATCTCAGCCAATGATAAACAAAACTCCAATGAATTAAGAGGGGTTCTCAAATTTTTTCAAATGACCGTAAATATAAACCAAAATATGATAGGGTAAGACAATCAACCCACAACAAAACAATACACATTACTAGACTTAGTAATGGCAGTGTCAATAATGATGATAGAAACACTCCATGTACCTCCAGGAAATATACTTTAACATATTTATTTATCTGAACCTGCTATATTGGTACTGCATGATATTTTGATTTTACATCATCCCACCTACAACAATATTAAACAAACATTCCTCAACAAGTCATTGGTGTGTACACTTTAGCTTACATTTATTTTATTCCATCAAAATGTGTTTGTCTTATGCTTGTAGCTTTCTGATACATTAGACATTTATCTTACTGCATATTTCTTATTCATATAATATTTAATTTCACAGTTTTAGTTAGTAATCTATCAAGGACATTTGCAAATAAAAAACAAGGGTTATAGGTCAGAATGCTAATTGCAATTGCAGCTTTTGTGAAATATTTTATTTTACAAATAAACAGCAAACATACCATTTCAAGTAAAGTAAAAAAATAAAAATAGTTGTGATATTAAATAGGAGAGTGCAAGAGAATTTTTTAACTCTTGCAAATCAACATTAGTAGTGCTCTCAACAGTCATGATATTATGCAATCAATGACAGAGGAAAAAGACACTATTGGGAAAAGATAATTGAATTTCCTGTACTTCACATGGCAGTGGGCACTATAGGGTTAATCCCTCTCGACTTATGAC
>CM044442.1:41422678-41444173 GCA_024363595.1 Xenopus borealis | reverse complement strand
TAGCCTCATCGCCAAGAATCTTCACAAAGGTCCTATCACCGATTCTGGCTCTTCTAAGATCGCAAAAAGTAGAAATATTTGCCTATTTAGACGACATCTTGGTAAAGGCAAATTCACATCAAAAATTTTTCAAGGATACCCAGTTGGTGCTAAACACACTTCAAGCACACGGTTGGATGATAAACTGGTCCAAATCATCCCTAACTCCAGTTCAATCTCTACAATTCCTAGGCGTTATCATCAACACACAGATTTTCTCCATCAATCTTCCTCCAGACAGAATTTCGGACATTCAGAACAATGTCAAGGAAATTTCCTTACAATTTTATCCCTACTCCACTGCTACTTGGTGCATGTCCAGATATCCTCCTGATACTATTGTCAAGAGCTGCACAGGAATTGTCCACAGAGAAGGAAAAGAAGGGGGGGGGGTATGTAATAAAAAGTACAAAGTTTGCTACTGTTCTATTCACTTATCAGCAGGTAGAATTAAAAAAAAAAAAAACATCTTAATGAATATATTGAGTTATTTTACCTTGGCAAATGTAGTGCCTTTTATTATATACAGATGCAGTCACTTGGATTTGTAAGTTAACTTAACTCATCTATCTCATTTATCCCACTTAGCACAGAATATTGTGTCACAGCATCCCATCCAATTAAAGAGTTCACCATTGAAAACAATGGTGCTTTGGTATGCTAATGAAAAGGTTAAATGCATTAAATAAGTTAAGATAACTTTAGATAACACAGTTTCTTCAATTAGCCCTGAGTCACGACGCATTTAACTTACAAATCCAAGTGACTGTATCTGTATAAGGGGTTGGAGGGATTGAACTTGATGGACTTTGGGGTATATTTATCAAAGAGTGAAGTTAAGCGTGGAGTTCCACCACTAGAGTGAAATTCTGCAACTCTCCATTCATTTCTAGGGGATTTTCAAAGGTGTATTTATCAAAGGGTGAAATTTCACTTTCACTCAATGATAAATGCGCCTTTCAAAAACCCATTGGAATGAATGGAGTGGCGGAAATTCACTCTAGTGGCGGAACTTCACTATTTGATAAATTTACCCCTTTTTTCAACCCAATTTAATTTAAAAATGTAACTATGTATAAATGGGACATTAACTGTTAATTATGAAAACATGGCAGACCCTGCGAATAAGCAAAAATCTTTAATTTAGTAGCCTTCAACAGTAAAGCAATGCTTTAGGTTAATGTCAATACTGCTTCATTTATTTTACTTGCATTATATAGGCAGTAAATACAGAGCTCCTTTGCACCCTGCACCTGGTAACACCCCCAATTTCTGAGAGTGAACTATGTACAAATTGGGGGGCAGGATAGCCTAATGCCATTCCAGCTCACCCATTATAAACAGTGATTGAATTGTGGAGGGATGCACAGAGATGCAATACCTTCACTTTTTATTTCAGTGGGGATGCAAGAGTTTTGAATCCCGGAACTTTATTTTGCTCTTCTCCACTTTTGCATGCAAATAAAATGAATAGGTAAAATATTATATAGTTAAATATCTAGAGGATAAAAGGAGAGAAAAGATTATCTGGGAGAGAATGGAGAAGAGATAGAGAAGTGGTAAACAGATAAAGGCGGTGGAGGCATTAGAGAGGGTTATAGAGAAAAGGAAAGAAGATAAAACAGGGGAAACGAAAAGAAGCAGATTAAGGAATAGTGAGAGGATGATATCTATAAAATAATCTTGGGTAATACAGAATATGTCTGGGTGAAACCATAAAGTATTAGTGTGCGGCTTATTATAACAATATGTGTGGCTTATGGTTATGGGAGGGGCTTGTTTTAGCATGCAGTGCTATTCTCACCAAACAGACCATTCCTCCACTTTTTTCACTCCACTTCAAGCACTGATTATAAACAAAGCATTGCTGAGCAAAGGCAGCACTGTAGTCACAGGAGAGTGGGCTCTCACCTACAGGCAGAGTGCAAAATGGTATTTGCAACCACTTCACGCCCTGCCCTTTTCTTGATATATGACCCATCAAGTACTAAATTACCCTTAGGTTCATTTTTTTGCATGACTTTATTGGAATATTTGCTAAATTCTTTTGCTGCAGGGTTTCAGATTTTGGCTTTTGCATTCTTCTAAAGAGACCTTAGTTGTTGTAGAAAATACTTTAAGCCATATAGAAAGAAATTCCAAAATGATGGTTCTGCTCTTCTCTAAACCCATGGATCACAAATGCTTTTATTTAACACATAAGATTTTTTTATCAACACAATGTCAATCAATATGTTGTACAATATTATAAAGCCTATTAAATCTTTTGAGATTTAGGCCAGCATTTCTTATAGCATGCTACATGCTATATGGGACTAATTTAAAAAAAAAAGTCTCTGGTTTTCAGATTGAAGACGGAAATGTATAGAGATTACATAAAGCAGAATTACTAGTTTAGAAATTTTTGTTTTACAGCATTGAGAATGCACCAATGGAAACGCAATGTTCATATTTCATTGATGGCTTTTCCTTGGAACATTTCGTATACATTCTGTCCAAAATGAATCTGGGCTAAATTCAACCGCTGATTAAAAAAACATTTGAAAAGGATCGATTGCACACGAGTGGCCACAAAAAAACAATTTTCCAGTAGTCATCACAGTTGAATGAATCATGCCATCGTAATCTCAACCTCAATAAACTTTGCAGCTGAGCTGGCATCATGTGAAATGACATGCATTAATATTATTTTAATCATGATCTTTGCTTTAAACAGTAATCAGCGATGATCCCCAGTCATCAGTTTCTCAGTCCCATGACAGTTGTGGTGAGGCAGCAATTTCACACATCACACTTGCTTAAAATATTAAAACCTTGTACGTATTTCTGTAGGGTATGGAGAAGAAGCAATGATGATGACATTTGAGCAAATGTTTTTTTACAGTGATATTTAGGAATAAAAACAGGTTACATTTTGCCAGTAACTTTGGGATTCACCCTATTTAAACATGTTTGCAATAAATATCTCTGAAAATAATAAACCTTGTCTGCCAGTTTATAATGGTACACGGGAGACAATTCCTGCACTGTTCCATGGCATGAGACAATGAATAATTGCAATGTTGTCCTATTGATTTCATATAGAATGGAACCTCAGGGACGTGGATCTTACAAAAGTTTTCATTTTGAATTAAATGGGTATGTGGAGACTGTCCTTCTGAGCAAGGTTGTGGAACCTACCACTTATTCGAAAAACTTTGGAAATGATGTAGCATTGTCAAGTATGATTTATAACAGAATAATAACCATGTACAAAAACAAAGGGGGTTATTTATCAAGATCTGAATTTATCTCAGTATTTCTAATGTCCTTTCCCAGTTTCATCTAACGTCTACTTGTCAATAGTCAACCTCCTACTATTGTTATGTTTTACGTATCGTACTAAAAATGGGCTAAAAGTCATATAAATATTTCACTTTCGTTAAGATTTTTTCATGTTTTTAGCAAATTTTTCATTGGTACTGACTATTTATGGAGTCGGTTTGTTTTGCCTGTTTGGTAAAAAAAATGTAATTCATTGTTTTCTGGACAACATTTTTGAGTGGTCTGAACTGGTGAAAATCATTATAACCGATGGGCAATATTGCTGAATTGCAATGATAAGCAATGAAAATCAAAAAAATAACATAAATAAGAAAAATATTTTCTCAGGACATATAAATCATCTGCATGGTTGCAATGGGTTGTTTCATAGTAAATATCTGGTCACATCCATGAAATACGGGATATGCTAAATAAGTTTTGAATAAAAACTATATTTAACCAATCTTTAAAGGGCTGTAAGAAAAATTGGAGGCTGTAGTTATGGAGCCCTAACATTAATGAATGGGGCCTTAGCAGTAATGAATAAAATAGTAACCCTGTAAGATGGATAAAATATAGCATGTGGGTATTTAATGGATGAGACCAGTACAAGCCACACCTCCTCTGATGAAGCGCCCAATGGTGCGAAACGCATCAGGAGGGAGTGGCTTCTACATAAGGTAGGCAGATTGGGGGTAGACACTGCTTAGTGGTGTGATTAGTTATTGTGCCAATTTCACATATGTGATTTGTTATGTACTATAATGTTTCAACTGCACTAATAAATTGATTTAATTTATGTTGAATATTGGACCTTTGCACAGTAGTTCTCTCTGAATAATAGCATACACCCCTAAAATTTTTGTTTATTCTTTTGTTTGATCACACTGATACAATTTAACACCCATAGAATGTTAGTATATCAGGACCATTATGTTTCATTCTTAAATATTTTAGATAAGGTTTCTGGTTTATTAAGAAGGAAAGAAAGCTGAATTTGTATTATGCAAAGTATGGCACAATATAGACTGAAGGAAAGATTGAATTTGAAAATTTTTTAAAAGGGTTTTGCCATGTACTGCTATTAAGATATGTAAATAGATTACAATTTAACATGTTTTTTCCCCTAAAAGGGTAGGACATAACTGGGATCCATACAGGGTATTTTTGTTATTGTAGTTAGGTTCATTACTAAACATTGCTATTTGTCTACTGATTGCGGACATCAGTATGCTGGCATTTTGCAAGTTATTGTTTTAACAATGGTTTTTGGTACAATGGACATTTCTCACTTATTTTTTTGTAAGTCTTTATTTTGCTTCTCATATTAAACAGGGGCACAGAAAGGAGAAAAGGGGGTGGAATGGTAATAGTTATCTAAAGATATTAGTACATTCATAGTATAACCAAACGTTCAGTAGTTCTTGTTACATCAATGCCATGTTCTCTTCTATCACTGTTTATTCACTGAACTATAGCTTCTTACCATCATTTTTTGTTTACATCATGTTTCTACTGAACCGGTAGGGAAGGTGGGGAGCGGAAGCAGGTCTAAAGTTTGATTTGTAATTGTGACACCTTTTTTGGGTGTCTATTGTGTATCTATCTTATTCATAGATATTTATTGGTTATTAGTTCTTCTTGTGTATATTGTTTTAGTTAGCTTTTTTCCCTTTTGAAGCTCACTCTTATGCTTGTGTCCTTGTATATTTATTTTTATGAACTTATGTACTGTATCCAGTCTGCCCATATTTTTCCATACGTTTTAGTTGTCCCATTTTTAATGGTCATTAGTTCTTCCATTGTGTTTGTATTTTTTATTTCTCTTATCCATTCACTATTATGTGGTGGTTCCGAGTTTCTCCAGTATTTTGGAATCACTGCTCAAATGTGGCTAAATGATCCTTCTTTCTTGCTGCATCTCTAACACTTTTCAGATGTGTTTTCATATTTTTTGTGTAAAAATTGAGGTGAATGCATTTATTACATGGGCAAGAAATGTATCATTTAATATTAATGTTTGGTAGGGGAACTGGAATCAAAAATTTCTCACCCTGCATAAATGGCGTGCCTGTGTCTCAGATGGCATAAACACCCTGAATGGTGCTGGGGAAATAAATAAAGATGATGTTTGGCTTTGTCTGGGTTTTGGTTAGAAGCAGAGTGTTGGTCTGGCAGTACCTACTTTTATGGAAAGATTTCACTTTGAGTTTATTGAAAGGGGATAGAAATATAGCAGTACCTCCCTGAAATAATAATGTAATACAATACATCTAGAGGGAAAGTAAAAATAAAGGTGCATGTGAGAGATTTAAGTAGAAAGGCTTTTGGCAGCTATGAAGAATGATGTCTGTTGCATTCACATCCTTTAAGAAAAAGGTTTCATCATATTACATTAGAACTTTATGCTGGTCCTTCAGCAAACAAGCATTTTATTCTTGTAGATTATGGTATATTTTGCTGAACTGCCAATGTTCCTAACTTTTGTATTAAAATAAAGATTGGCAGAATTTCAGTCTTTATTTCCCCTTGGCAGCAAATTCTTGGCTGCAAGTCTTCTCTGTTCATTCTGCCAAATATTCTCTCTTATCCTTAATGGGGGCTCCATGCTCCAATTACTGCCAGTTCTATGACAATATTCCCTCTTCAGTGTAATCCACCAGAGCTCAGTGCTTTTTCCATATGATTGACAGGATGCATTAGCTAAGCTCTGAATCCTAGCTATAAAAGTAGAAATAGGCCAATTTCTCAACATTATATGCAAAAAGTCCCAAGAGTAGCGCTTGGCAAATAGAGGCATTTGCAGCTCGATATCAAATCTTATACTACACAGCATGGTGCAGTATGTAGCTGATATGATACAAATGTTACAGTTGTTGCTGGGTTGTTTTCTGGGTTGAGCAAATTGTGTGGCAATGTGGTATCAGAGCAGATATCATTGTTAGGCAAGTGTATATTACTGAACAATTTTATTTAAGAAAACATATTCTTGATATATTTATCTTATGTTAAAACAGATTATTTCCAGTGGTATATAGATTTATAGAAGAGAGGGATGGTGGTCAGAACAGCTTTTCCAAACGATATGCACCCAATTCCTTAATAGTTGCTCTGTGCTGCAACTGCTGCAAATGATCCAAAACAGTTCCCCCTAAATTATCCTGCTTTAAGCTATGCCCTTGGTGTTCTCATAGTGACCAGAAAGTATAAAACCCTTGTGAGCCATGTGCTCAAGGTCCATCTTGTGCTGGCTCTACACTGAGCAGGCAGGCAGAGCTCAAGTGGAACCTAGATAGGTCAGGTCTAGTAAGGATAGGCGACTCACCTTCATAGGTCACTCCAGGAGTGACAGACAGTTAGTTTAGTTAGCTGAGCAGCTTGAAGCTCCTCCGAGGATTGTGAGTGGGATTAAAAGACCAGTAACATAAAAAAATGAAATTGTTTTAAAGTAATAAAAATATAATTGTAACGATTGGTATCCCAAAACCCAGAACAAACCCCAAGGTCCCGGTCACAGCTCACTCTTCTGCCTTTAACAGCCGCCTTTCACTTCGGGAGGAGCCCTCAGCTAATTGGATGCCGCCAGGTCTTAATGTGAGAGGACTAGGGGGAGAGTTCTGGGCGAGCAAGGGAACCGCACGTGGTACAGGAACGGAGGACAAGAAGGGTAGTCAAGGGACAGGCCGGGTCAATAACCAGGGTCAGACAATACAGTACCAAATCAGGACAGAAGCGTAGTCGAGGTCACAGGCAAGAAGGTCAAACACTAGAATAAAGCAGAATCACACCCAGGAACTCACAATAGCAGAACCTATATTGGGCAATGATTCAGTGCAGGGCAGGGGTCTTTATAGGCAGTCTAATGGCTTACGCTGATCACATGGGGCCAGATTGATAACAGCTGAACAGAACCCTGCCTTACTTGCAGTTACATGTATAGCAAGGGGAGTGAACCAGGGCAAAATCTGACTGCTCACATAGAGCAATGGTAAGTTAAACAGCCCAGAAACATTAGGTCCCTGGTTCAACTCCAGGCAGGCCATTACAATAATGCATTGTTGCCCTGCACTGGTAAAACTGCAGTGTTTGCTTCAGAAACACTATTATTGTTTATATAAATAAGCTGTTGTGTAGCAATGGGGGCAGCCATTCAAAGGAGAAAAAACTCAAGTTACACAGCAGATTGCAGATAGGCTCTGTAGAACATCATTTTAGCCATAGGGTTATACAGCAATTCGGTAAATTCAATCTGGCAAACTAAGCAATCAAATTTTTTTAAAGAGTAAGTACTTTGATCCAATGGTCGAATAATCGAATAGATTTTTATTCGAATCATTCGAATCGATCTAAATTCGAATCTTTTTGTAAATTTGATCGAATTTCAAATCATTCATGTGAATTTAGTGAATCTGCCCCTAAATGTACAGACCAATGGATGTGAGTTTACCCCAGTGGCGTAACTACCGGGGGAGCAGGGGGTGCGAGTGTACCAGGACCCGCACCCCCACAGGGCCCCCCCGGCAGCATTCGCCTCGCTGCAGCCAAAAGAAAAAAATTGGGGGGGTGGGGGCCCGGCTGCACGGCTCGCACCCGGGCCCGCCCCCACCTAGTTACGTTACTGGTTTACCCTCAAGTTCCACTAATGGCTAAAAGCTGTGTGTACCTCCTCAAGGCTGCATACATAGTCCTTGTCTCCAAGGGGACAGATACTGACCAAAGGGGCTGTGAGTACTTGCCTATCTATTGTGATGTATGACCCTGTCTGTGCTTATTATACACTCCCCTGTGGATTGTATATTCAATAAATATGTTCCTTGTTTAAAGGGGAGAGAGAGAGAGAGAGAGAGAGAGAGAGAGAGAGAGAGAGAGATCAGCATGAAGAACATCAGGCACTCTTGGGACTTAAGTTATGTGCAAAACTTTAATGGTGTAAGCCCACGTTTCAGCCCTACACAGAGGACCTTTATCAAGACATCAATCACAAACAGCTCCCCAATCCAAACCAACCAATATATACAGAATATATATATATACACATCATATTATATATATATATATATATATTTATATATATAATGTTACATAAGAACCATAAATATCCTGGATATCATATTAGAAATGTGCTTAGGGGGGAATGTAATTAAAGTCGCAAAGAGCTAAATATTGCGCACCAATAAGAGTAAAAATCCCCATCTTGCATTGTAATGTTGTTCCTCAAACCATTGCATTGCGGACCGTTGCATTGCGCACATTATGAATTATAATTGCACACTCTTAAGAAGTGCTTGAAGGTGTCGTAATCTTTTGGAGCAAACACTGCAACTTTTTCAGTAAGAAGTTTTATTACATGGACAGTGCATTAGCGCAAAGTATGAAATTCGCAAACGGCCTTCCGCTGGCGGAAGTGGTCGCTAAACAGTTTCGGGGTTTGCAAAAGGTATATTGCATTTGGGCAAAGCAAAATTTGTTCGCGCAAGGGCTTAACTTTTCGCATTGAGAATAGTTTTTGTGTTACCGACTTATATTACATTCCCCTATTAGTGTTTTAATTTCTGTCACATGACTCATTGAAACTTGTGTGTTATAATAAATAATGTCCCCATGCCCTGTCCTGTATATTGACCTGAAACACTTAAGGGGGAGATTCATCAAAGAGTGAAGTTCCGCCACTAGAGGGAAATTCCACAGCTCTCAATTCATTTCTATGGGATTTTGAAAGGCGTATTTATCAATGGGTGAAGTGAAATTTCACCCTTTGATAAATACGCCTTTCAAAATCCCATAGAAATGAATGGAGAGATGAGGAATTTCCCTCTGGTGGCGGAAATTCACTCTTAACTTCACTCTTTGATGATCCTACCCCTTAGTGGCTTACAATATCCTTAGATTTTACAATAAGGGTCCGTATTATTTGTATCAATATTAGTTATTATTAATTAGTTGTAACACTTCAGTAATAATTGCAAGTGACCAAAATTTATTTTTGTTATGTTTCAAAGCTTAGTATATAGCTATAGTATATTTTAGCACATTTTGTCCTAAACTAATTACTTTAGGTGGTGCTCTATTTGAGCACTGCAGAAACACTTCAAAATAATTATACACAAATAATAGCAATGATAACGAGGGTTACATGAACACATTTGGTTTACTTTGGATTCTGCAGGAAAATGGCCATAGGTTTCTCTGTACTGGAATGTGCAGAGGCATAATAATGATCTTGAGTTTCCATGGTAATTGTAAAAATAGCAAAAAAAAAAATCAATTGGTGCCTTCTGTATTGTGGGAATATTAAATCCACCTACAATTTAAAGGGCACCAATCACAGCCAGAATCAAACACATGTTAACAAACTGACCAGTAAAACCTAAACAAGTTTAATCAAACTACATATGCTGTTTTTTTTTTTTTTTAACAGCAGTTTAAAAATAAAATAAAAATCCATACTTTGTCAAATGGGTTCTTTCACTGAGGGAGTCCATACTGTGACTATAATCTGCAAATGAGTTCATGAGCATGCTCATATTGTAGCACTGCCCTGAGTATTCTACCCAGCTTTTTTAAACTCCTCCATTAGAAGTATCACAAGATTTCCCTATCTTGTCCCCTGCTGGTGATGTTAGTTGGTCTGCTGATATAACCTTTTTCAAAGCATGGTTAAAATTGTCACATGCCGTTTAACCTTATGGGTAAATAACCAACAGGACCCCAGGCAGTTAATGCATATGTTGTACTGTATGTCTGTTTGTTCAGATTCTCTCACTTCTTCATCTACCTATATTACATATACAGTACAGTACACACTTACAAAGTTCACTGCCAGATAGAATTGTCCATTTGGACAAATTGATGATCACAGGATGGTCTCCTATTGGTGTTATAATAGTATTTAAAATTAGTAAGATTTGGTATAAATTTTCAGCATTTTCAAAAACGTACACAGTATAATACTTTACCTTTTATTAATTTATAAAAATAAAAAGCTGTACAGTTATGGGATCCCTTAAAGGAACAGTAACATAAAAATTCATTGGTACACATAAAAAAACACCAACACAAATTATACTTTAAAATCACAAAGCCTTTATTAAGAAATAACTTACAGAAACTACATTTCCTGTCCTGTACAGAAAAGGTGATATGGCGACCATCCATGCTGCTGGGCTTTCTTTCTCCTTCTGGCTATTACACTGACACCGGTATCTTGGATGTCCTCGCTCCTTCCATCACCGGCTTTGGACATTTTCTTCCCTAGGAAACAGACAAGGACTGGTTCATTTGGCTCATCTCGTTGTGACACCAGCGGATCAATGTCGGCTTCAGCAATGGGCTCTTCTCATCAGACAGCGGCTGGAGGAGCACGTCTGAATCTAAGCTCTCGCTCTAAATAGCAGCTTTGTGTTCTTTGAACAAACTCCTCCAGTCGCTATCACAATGATATTTAATGTTTACATGATTTTCTATTATACTTGAGGTAAGAAGATCCAAAACACAGAAAGATCCATTATCTGGAATTCCCCTGGTCCCAAGCATTCTGGACAATAGGTCCCATACCTGTAATAATAAAATAGTACTTTGTGCTTGATCCCAACTATACTGCATAAATCCATATTAGTGGCAAAACAATCATTTTGGGTTTATTTAATGTTTGAATTATTTTAAGTAGACTAAAGGAATGGTGATCCAAATTACAGAAAATCCCAGATCCAAGCACTTTGGATAACAGATCCTATACCTGTAATACAGGCGTGCCCAGACTTTGTAACACTGGGATCTACTCTCGACACCTTGCCCCCTTTATTTAAACACCTATTTTTTTTGGCCACACCCCCTAATTACAATGTTCATTTTACAAAATTTGGCAGGTTGTGAAAGTTTGAACACATTCCCTTCCCCTCTGTGCTTGCTGCTCTCAGCCCTCCTTCCCTTCCATGCCTGTGCTTGTAGCGTGCCCTCCCTTCTTTCCCCTCCATGTCTCTGTGCTTGTTGCAGCCCTCCCTTCCTTCACCTTCATGTCTCAGTGCTTGTAGCAGCCCACAATCCTTCCCCTCTGTGTCTTCGTTTTATTGAATCCCTCCCTTCCCCTGTGGATCTTTGTCTTATTGCAGCCCTCCCTTTCTTCCCCTAAGTGTTTCAGTGCTTTTTGTAGCCCGCACTCCTTTCCTTTCTTCCTCGTGCCTGCCCTTCATTCCCCTTTCATGTCCCTTCATATGTGTATGGTCCTCACTGGCGTCTCACTTTAAGGGGCCGATTTACTAAATTCATATGAATAGATCGAAGTTCAATTAGATTGAATTCGATCAAATTTCGATCATTCGATTGGTCGAATATGCAAATTAGGCTTATTCGATCATCAAATAGCGAACGATTGAATGATCGAATAGATTAGAATGATCGAATATTCGATTATTCGATCATTCGATCAGTGAAGGATTTAAAATTTTAAAATTATTCGATTGCCTACTTCACCAGATTGGACCTACCGAATTGTAATAGAAGCCTATGGGAGCCCTCCCATAGGCTTCTGATGCTAAGTCCTGATCAAATTATCGAATAATTCATTCGAATGATCGTTTATAAGCCTTGCATTTGGCATGTTGATGTTTGACAATGTCAGCAGTAGATGATTTTGTCGACACAGTATTTTGTGGAAGTCTGATGTCTGTAACATGTAACACATGTTACATGTTGCAGACATAGCGCGCATCTGTCTGCCATGTAATAATTCAGCTGGAGATGCTTGGGTTGTTACATGGCATGTTGCTCTGTAGTAGTTACATTTTCAAAGTAAGGTTTGCTGTCTTGATTTCTCCATTTGCTTGTGGGTAATACACTGAAGATTTTCTATGTACAATATTCCTCTCTTCAATTCAAACTCAATTCAAACTCAAATAAAAGAGTATAGTAAGGTTAAAAATTACACAAATCAGCCGCAATCCTTTTAAAAAGGACTCTATGTGCACGTACGCATGGTGATCACAATTTGTTTGTTTTTTTAAATATGCTCTCTAAGCTTTGCAGTTCTATGTGCTCATTGCACTGCTGTCTTGTTTCCTAATACCACCTAGGGATTAGTGCTAAAGGCAAGAAAAATGCAATAAAACCACACTGTGTGGGTAAACAGCTTCAGGAAAACACACTGTGAGCTCCATGTGTACCTTATGTGTCTTAACAGAAATGTTTCCTGTTCTTGATTTAAAATCCTTGGGGTGAAACATTTTTATTCCTAACCTCATTGTTTGCGGGAACGTGATCTTTATTATAGGAAATGCAAAACTTCTATTATCCTTTGCCATCGCACTGCACATTTCTTCACAGCAATTAGCCCAAAATTCATTATAGAGGCAATAATAATTTGACCTAGGGGCACTAAACCAGTCACTCTAAATCACAGATTGTTTCATTTGAACACTTAAATCAGATATTTGTAGGGTTGGCATTTTTCTGTTGGTGTTTTGTAGTTGAAAAACGTCATGTTTAATGTCCTTCTGCCCTGGTGGCTTGAGCAAAAAATGTTACAGGAAATAATGTTGTAAAAAAAAAAAGATTGTTTTGATGCCATAAAATCGTATTTTAGATTTGTTTGATAAAAAAGAGAAAGCCTGGGTAGCAAATGTTAAGTTAGCTACTCTGTAATTTTCTTGTTTTTCTGGAAAAACAGCTGTTATTTTCTGTTATTCTCACATTCTGGAAGTGGCAGCGTTGGATAGGGGGTGGGGGGTTTGGGCCCCCTGGGCAGCCACATCAGGGTGCCCTGCTCAGGGGTAAATCCAAGAATGAATTGACTCTGCATACAGTATAACTGAAAGATGAATGCCTTAATATTCTTATTGAAATATGGCAGATACAATCATTTATTTATTTATTATCATGTTAAATTGAAATGTATTTTTTATGAAAATTAGTTATAAGACTGGGTAGTGGGTACATGTCTTTTCAGGCTTAGCCTCAGCGCAAAAGAGTTATTCTAACAATTACAATCATCAAGTTAGTGCTGGGAAAACACAAAAGGGCTTTTGCCATCCAACCTGGACCTTCCCACCTGCATTGCCTTTAGTGTCTCTCCCTATCCAACCCACCCAAAGAAGTCCCTTCCTGAAGGAAATGATTTCACAACCAGGCCCAGATTTATGGCGGGGCCACAAAGGCCTGGCTCTATGGCGGCATGTCGCCTAGATGCATCGATGCACCTCACCGGGAGCAGAGGAACAGTGTGCTCGCAGCTGGTCTTGGATCACGTAGTTGAGAAATCCGGAGCACAAAGTTGATAAATCAGATGATGTGCGCATGTGTATGCATGCGTGGGGAGGATGAGGAAGAGCTTGCGGGGGGAGGGAGTGCTTGTTAGGGAAGGGGGGCTGGTATATGACCCTCTGACCTAGGGGCGGCCCAAAAACAAATCTGGCCCTGGTCACTTCCTCTGGGGAGCTCAGTTTTTTTAGGTTTTAAAGCTATCCCCAACCTTCCAGATGGGTATCTTCAGGCTCCTTACACAATCCTGACAGATTTGTGGGGATTCCACAGGTACCCAACCCACTGCAGGACTCTCAATCAGACACACTATGTATTTAGCTGGTTGCCTCACATCAGTACTGGAGTAGCTGTTCAATCATCTAAAACAAACTGTTTAAAAACACAGGGGCGCATAGCCATAGTGCAGTCCCAGAATGAGTATATTAAATATATAAGACAAAAATATACTTACAAAGTGCCACTCTAAATAAACAACTAACTGGCTTGTTATTTGTGCACAGTGTTATACTTGCACAGAATGCTCTGGTTTAATACAAATGTGTGTTAATCTGTTCAGTCATATTACTGTGTTTTACTAACTTGGAGGAGAAAAATAATTACTATTATATTTAGGTAATTCATCACTATTGACTTCTTCAGGGCAGAATCATTGTATAGCGGGATCCACATGATCCGAAATGTGAAGAAAGGCAATAACTTAGATGCAGTTCCCTGCAACCTTCTGTAATTCAGACAAAATACTGGGATTACATCTACTGTAAGTATAATTGCTATATTATTTCAGTTACACTGTGTAAAATTTTAAACAATGTAATGTATCCAAGTGGTGACTATGGCTAAATGGCATAATCAGGAAATTGGTTTAAGGTTGTAAAAGTCCAAGACAAAAGACACTAATTAAATTCATAGGCAGACGGGTGAGTAACATACTATAGGCTAAATCCAGTGCAGTGTTTCTAACTTGGATGCAATTTACAGTGCCTCTAATTTGGAATCACAGGGAAGGACAGAGTTGCCCTTGGTTTGGGGGGACTTTTTAGGTAGTTTGCACTATGCTCGATAGGTCCCTTGACAAAAGCATAATAACTTTTTAATAGGGAGAAAATGGTACTGCATGCAATATTTGTAATTTCTTATTGGTCCCATAGACTGGGTGTGAGACCTTACTAATAATTCAATATTTAGCCATTCAGGCTTATTACCTTTTGTATATTAATTATCTACAGGACTTGCTTCAGAGCAGAGGTCATACACCCTGAAGCCTATTATTTACTAGGTTTCCAGGTTTCCTCCAAAATTACCATTTAGGTTTCCCAGATATTCCTGAAATCAACGTGAATGGAAGGGAATGTAACAGAGAGATAGACACAAAAAGAAACACTTCTCATTATAAGACATCTCACACTAAAAATTATACACTATATGGATATTATAAGAACATTTGCAAATAATCTTTGTTTTTCATAATAATACAGCAAATAAACAAAAAACTGACACAGAACAAATAAAACCAGAGGATCAGTAATGCAAACCCATCCATACAATCCATTACAAAATGTATTCTCCTAAGCTTGTGCAAATCAATATTTCCACCAACCTGTGCTTTGTGTCATACATTAACCTGCTATAAAGTGATTGAGAAAAAAATCTCAGCAGTGTTAACTAAGATGCACTCTTTCAAAGTAATCTTAATGTGTGGGTTGTTGAATTATATATGTTTCCATATGGGATCCATTCAACACGTGTTATAAAATCTGGGCTTTTGTATTTCCAGTCCAGCAGTATTACTAGTTTAAATATTTAGTAAGATCCCAGTAAGACCTTGGGTACAGGACCAAACAGAGTAATACTAATACCTAATGCTAAACATGTTTCTATATGCACAAATTATAAACAAATTATTTTATTGCATCATATTAAAACAACCCCAAATGGAGCCTAATGTGTTTAATGCTTACATAGCACTTAGTCATAGGCAATCCAAAATGGGACACATATCTCCAGATACTTATATACAATCTCCAGTAAACCCTCCCAGTATTAAAACCAATCACAATACAGTACATCTGTAATATAAATAGTTAATAAGAATCTTGTCTGTTTGCTCATTCAATTAGACACGTATTCCCTCAGATAGTACATATTCCATGTTCCGGGGTTAGAAGTTAAAAAAGTATACAGAATAAAATATAAATATGGATACAATATAATTATACATAACAAGTTACATCAAATTTAAAATTTAAACCCACTGGCAAACGTTTTGAGAGACCTTGTCAACATAAAGTGCCTTGGCAGAAGAATAACTTAAATTAAAGACTAAATAAATACAAACACAAAATAACAGAAAGATAAAGCAGGTGTAGATTTTAATCAAACTATATCAAATAAATGTAAATATGTTTTGCAATTTTAAGTATGCTTTTCCATAGCTGTAACTGGCCAGGTTTAAAGGGCAAGGAAAGTGTAAAATAGAATAAGGCTAGAAATGCTGTATTTTGTATACTAAACATAAACATGAACTTACTGCACCACAAGCCTAATCAAACAAATTATTTATGCTTTCAAAGTTGGCCACAGGGGACTGTCATCTTGTAACTTGTGCATAATATGACCACACATGGATGCTGAAATTGAATTCATCTATCTAATCAGTTTCCTAGACAATTTAATATCCAGGTAACCAAAGATTGACCTGTTTTTCCTTTTTGGACAACTATTTGGCAGTGGTGGGAGCACAGTCTGACTGGTCATTTATAGTGATGGGCGAATTTATTCGCCTAGGTCGAGTTCGCGGCGAATTCCCGCGATTCGCCGCTGGCGAATAAATTCGCGAATCACCAGCGAAATTTCGCTTGGCGAAAATTCGCTGAAAATGAGTCGCGCGTCAGTCGAGCGTTGTTTTTGACGCGACGTTTTTGACGCGACGAAAAAGAAATTTAAATGTTGAGTATGCATTAAAACACTACAGATATTACATGCATTAATAGAAAATTCATACAAATGCATAGAGCTGTTAAATATTTACCAAACTAATACTGCAAATCGTCATGTATATACCTGGCCTAACCAATAGAAGGGGTAATAACATGGTTATTTGTTTAAAATAGTGTTAGAAGAATTTAGGTGGGGTGAAAGTGATTATTGTACAAGCCTATGTTTATTTTAGTGGTGGAAGATAGCTGTACACCATAATTTATCTTGTGTTCCCCTTCCATTATTTATTAATGACAGTACAGTCTTGGATGTTTGTATGTATATTTTTATTTGTATAGCGCTCCTTGAGGGCAAAGCACTGTACAACAACAATACATTAGTAGTAAAACAAGGGTTCACTGGGTTACTAAGTAACAATAAGTGCATTATTAGAAATACAATTCACATAAATATAATTACACAGTGTCAAGGAGGCAAAAGGATGGAGGACCCTACCCCGTGGGGCTTACAGTCTAAATGGGAGGGTAACTTACAGACACAATTCGGAGGGGTATTAAAGTGCTGTAATTTACAGTGGGTGACACTGTTATATAAGTGGCAGTTACCAGTGTTATACAGGTGTTCCCAGAGGTAGTCTTTGAGTTTGTTTTAAAAACATTGAAGGAGGATTCTTTCCGGAGAGACTCAGGAATGGCATTCCAAATATAATGAGCCGAAGAGAGAATAGTTTGACATGGGAAACAGCAGAAGTAGTGGGGGGTGCAACCAAACGGTTGTTCTGAGAGGAGCTGAAGTTACAGCCAGGAGCATATAGAGAAACACGAGATGAGATGCAGATAGGTGCAAAGAAATGAAGGGCTTGAAAATGACTTCAACAGGGGAGGGGGCTGTACTCTTTTGGATGAGAGGGGGACAATTCTGGTAGCAGAGTTAAATACAAACTGTAGAGAGGAGAGATGGGAGTTAGGTAGACCAGTTAGTAGAAGGTTACAGTAATCTAGTTGGGATAGGATGAGAGCATGCATGAGCGTCTTGGCTGAAGCAGGTGAAAGGAAGGGACGGATTTTGGCAATATTACGTAAAAAAAAAAAAGGGATGCAGTGGAGTAGTGCGGGATTTCACCTGGTCAGGAGGACCTGGAAATGGACTGTCATAAATTCCCATGGGAGATCTATTTTACTGCATAAATGTATTATTGTATTTTACTTGCCCTTTAAATCTGCACATTTGTGTATAAAGTTAGATTGTTATATAATAAAGTGTGTGATTTATTGTCCTAATGGGACCATCCTCAGGTGTATTCCCGATCCCATTAGGCGGAGGCACTGCCATGATACGTTTTCCCAGTACCTTTCACTTTGCAAAGGATTCATGACCTGTAAGTGGTGAAATATGATGTATAACCGTGGGCACAGAAGGGGGTGGCAAAAAATGAGTTACATACATAGTTGAAAAATAAGTTTGCATTCACACTTTTCCGTCTCTTTCATAGCTTGTCTGATGATTTATTATCCTTCTTGTATCTAATTCAGCTAACTTAAATGCCTTACTAGAGAGGGTGAGACTTGGGAGTAGAGGATGAGATCAATCTAATATCCTCTCAAAGGGAGAAGTTTATTGCATTTTTACCTATAATTATTTGTGTTTTGGTATCACATAAAATTTTCTGATAAGAAAAATCTGTATTTGTAATTTGGTTGCTAGTTCTTTAAAAAAGTTTGTCTGTGCCTTAGGGGCATGAAACATGAAAGGTCATTAGGAAAATTAAGATTAAAATAATTTTTTTTTACTTTATACTTGTGGGCCCTTAGATTTTCTAATGTGCATGAAGCCCTCCTCTAAACTGTTATTATGTTGTTGGCACTGTGTCATTTCCCCTGGCTATGGTGTAGTAACTGTATGGTTGGATGTAAAAGGGTAAGTTATCTGAAGTGCTGCTTGTGGATCACTGAATAGAGTATGGTAGGTGAATATGTTGTAATTATCTATTATTTATAAACCTATACTAAACTAACTGTAGATTTTAGTATAAAAATAGCCTGGGATATTATTGTTTAAGAAGACCACTTTGAAAGTCATTAATACCCAGCAGGGCATTCCACAACTTCACCATGAAAACCCACATTTTAACATTATCTGTAAGGTGAGTGCTTGTGCGCATGTGTGCAAGTTTTTAGTCCAGCGCTTGGACACAAATATTAAGCACCCACAATTAAAGTCAGCACACAAGTTGTGACAAGTTTGCTGTGAAATCTATGTGGGTGGGAGTCTAGGTGGGCTCTGACAATTACCCAGGGTCAGCATAGCAAATAATTTGAAAACATCATCAGTGCTAAAGCAGAAAGACTGGCTAGTGGAGAGGAAGGTTGCATACTCGTTTCCAGGTGTACAAAGAGTGTTAGAAAAGCATGCATTCATCAGTGCCCATTTGAACCTGCTTTACTTACCCTTAGTACTTTGCACTTCCAGTTTATCCAGCCAGTACGACATATGCTTGCAGGCTGCACCCAGTCAGTTTTATTTAGTTTTAGTAAGTGCATATCTGAGATTTTCCCCTGGTCTGTAAGGTGGCCTAAATGGCTAAATTGATGGTGAAAGAATCTAAACCTAAACTAATATTCCTATAAGGACAAATAATCCCCAATGACAAGTATATCTAACTAGCACATATTGTATATCATGCATATCCACAGTTCAAAATAGCATTTAGTTGATTTTCCTTTATTACCCATTTGTAAAACACACGTGTACAGTTCTGAATCGATAACAAACACTCAAACCATTGCATTAAAATAAAAAGTCAGCAACCATCCCCAATCAATTCAAAGTCACGCTAAACAAAATTCATATATGTATAGCTGTAAGTGAAGTTCGGATACAGAATCCATATGTGGCTTATCCCAAAACCATTGAATCTTTTCTGAAAATTATATAAAAATAACATTTCTCCTAAAGGGGTGAACTTTTGATCTGTTCTATGGGATAAAAGATCCCCTCTCTCTGTCTATAATGCCATCTAATGTACTTGTAAGTGAAAATCATACCGCTCACAAGGGATTTTTCACCAGAGAAAACAAACCCAACCTTGACAGTCTATCCTCATAGTTTAAATCCTCCAGCTTCTAAATAAAGTCAGTGTTACTTTCTGCCTCACTGGATCAAATTACAGCAAATAGGCTCACAATGTGTAAGTAAATCTATGGACCTGACCATATATTTATTGCACAATATAAATACAAAATAAAAGAAGTCAAGCAACCATAAAACAAAGCCAGTTGTACAAAAGAAAAAAAATCCCCCAAAATGGGAAGACTGGTAGATGGCCAACTTACTTACTGTAATTGATAATTGAAACAATCTGGCTCCACGTTGGAAACTTAAAAGGATGTAATCAAATTCTGAATTGTGTAATTATGTCCTCAAATATGAGTGGGGTTGCCATCCAGCTAACCATTGTATTTTACATTGTACTCAAGGATGATATAAGAAGTAATGTAATTTTAACCAACAACGGATAAAACATTTCTTTGTGGACATGAAACCAAAATGTGGTTTGACAGATTTCCCTTCACTCCCAACACTTAAAATGATAATCAGTTTTCATAAAAAAATCAAAGCACTATTGCTGGAGGAAGATTTTATCCCATTACAAAATGATAAAGTTATTACAGTTTGCCTTCTGCAAGTTTATTTAAGGACTTTACATGCAGCTGTGCACTTTGCACAGCACTGCATCTGGGGTTTCTCAAAGAAATTCATATGACATAAAACATGAGTGTTTTATGCAGATTGTGTATCCTCCAAAGAACAGTAATTAAAATGAAGGCAGGATAAATAAGACATCAGTCAGATTTCTTGTTGAGACAAAATTTTGTCTTGACTTTTTATATCCCATAGGATGGAATAGTTAATGGATCACAAGATGCTAATTTAAATTGTATCCATTGCCATTATTATAAAATTGACAGAATTTTTCATTAAAAAGGTTAGAGAGCAATTTTGATAGCAATATAAGAAAATAGTGCCTCATATATTAAAACAGAATCCCATATTTTCCACTCTTGGGGAAAATTTTGAGCAAAAAATAAGGAAGATTATTTTTCCAAGTATGATTTGTGTCTGTCTGTGGGATTCTGCATGATATGAAATTTCATGCCCCGGGGTGAGTAGATTTTTTGGCAGAAGCAAAACTGATTATAAAGATAAGGATAAAATAGGTCAAATTAAAAGTTGTAATGAAATTAGAAACAGTAAATGATTAGAGTTGCAAGATAGCAAACAAGAAATTTTACATTTTAAATGTGGAAATATCAATGGAATGGAATACTGAGAAGACAAATATACTAGAGAAATTTTTACTCTGTATATTTGAAAGTGAAACAACATTTTTTTATTGCTTCAAAATTAAATGCTGCTTCAATTAGATACTTTACCTTTATTTATACCTATTTACTTTATATAAATGATATTGGAAATGATTTGGAAACAGGATCTCTCCACAAAAAATCCCCAATTTAGTTATGTATCATGTGTATTCTTTGGTCTAGAATCCTACCAGAAAGCCTTAATGCTTGGTGGAGTTCTCAGGGTTGCAAACGTAAGGTAACCTTTACAAGATACAAAGGGCTGGTCATGTTGTAAGAGAGGAGTCAAACTGAATAGGGACCTCAGAGTCAGACGAGGGTCCAGGTGATTCTTTGGAACTTATTTGCTGTTGAATAAAACAAGTGATTTGGCTTTTTTCTTGCAGTGTTGGGGTACTCAGTGGAGGCCATCAATAAACACTGCTTCTAGTGGGGATCCATCACCTCATTTTTGGGGGTTTAGGCTACAGTAACCTGCTTTTGGGTTCAGTGTTGGACTGGCCCACAGGGATACCAGGAAAACTCCCAGTGGCCCAGGTCTCAGTGGGCACTCTTGTTTCTAACAATTTGGCCTATTTCATGTTCATTCCATATTTAT
>CM044442.1:41379433-41412380 GCA_024363595.1 Xenopus borealis | reverse complement strand
TGGTCAACACTGGCTTTCATTATCGGCCCTCCACTATGTAGGCCAGAAAAATTGCATTATTGTTTTCATTTACTTACATGCAAAAAAATTTATTTTATTGGTGTTAATTAGTGGTTGTCTAAGCAGCATTGCTAAAGCAATACAACACAATATTGATTAAAGAACAAAAATACTATGCTGAAAAAATAATGAATGTACAATCATGGATTTTATATGGAGCTTATTAAGTAGGGATTGGCGAATTTATTTGCCAGCCGCAAATTCACGGCGAATTCCCACGATTCGCCACCAGCGAATAAATTCGTGAAACACCCGCAAAAATTCGCCTGACAAAAAAAAAAGTTGCGCGCCGTTACGCGAATTTTTCGCCAAAGCAAATCTGTCTAGATTCGCCCATATTATTCAGCTCCAAAATGGGTGTGGGTTACAAAACATAACCCAAGGGGTCATGTTTTTATGGTGGTTTAAAAGGTGATAACTGTAGAAGGGAGATACAGAAAGCTATAGGGTTTCCTGTAAAGCTCTGTTGCAGGGGCCCCCAACCTTTTTTTACCCATGAGCCACATTCGATTGTAAGATGAGTTGAGGAGCAACAAAAGCATAAAAAAATCCCTGGGGGTGCCAAATAAGGGCTATTTGGTAGCCCCAATGTGGACTGGCAGCCTATAGGAGACTCTGTTTGGCAGAATAACTGGTTTTTATGCAATTAAAACTGGCCTGGAATTAAAAAATAAACTCCTGAGAGCAACATCCAAGGGGTTGGTGATCAACATGTTGCTTATGAGGCACTGGTTGGGGATCACTGCTCTATTGTATATTTCTTGCATGAAATCAGTATGTATAGTATTTATAAACCCATGTTTGTTTACCAGTTGCAGAGATATCTATATATACAAACCTAGGAGGCTTTATGTATGCCAGGCTTCACCTTGTGATTAGTTATTATTATTATTAATAATAATCACACTGTCTTAGTGTTTACTGTCTGTGGTGCTTATTGTCATGGATAATTTCTACCACATTACCCACAATGAAGTGCCTCTCCTTACATCTACAGAGCAAAACTTCATTTAGACTACTATATAAATTCACCTTACAGCTCACAGACATGCTGTTAGATAGAAGAATTACACTGACTTTAACATTTTCTGCTAAGCTTAGGTTATTTGGAGATACTGTATGCCGAGTTCAGTTGTTTTGTTTCTTACTCTTTCTTAAGTTATTTGAGGTTTATAGCACAAAATGGGCCAGTAGTTCAGCGTCAGCAGGTGAAAATATATATGATCACATGTTTTTACACTTAGAAGTCTTTTCTTCCAGATTAGTGATCTACCCCGTTTCGCCGAAAAATTTGCGAATTTCCAGCGAGCGCCGCGTAAACTTCGATGCGTCGCGGCATTTTTGACGCGTCACGTCATTTTCATCTCGCATCACGTCGTTTACGTTGCGTCAAAAACGGCGCACTAGTTTTTTCAGTGAATTTTCGCCAGACGAATCGTCGCTGGTGTTTCGCAAATTTATTCGCCAGCGGCGAATCGCGGGAATTTGCATTGAATTTGCCCATCACTATTCCAGATATCGTTTTCATGCACAACATACTTTTTTTTTCATCAAGTCTACATCATTACAATTGTGTTCTTGTAATTGGTTTATCCTTTAACATTGCATCAAAGCTTTATAAATATCTTTAAAAATTGTTTCCATCACAGACGAATATCTTTCTGGTTTGCATGAGGTTTGCATCTATGCCCATTTTATTTAAATAGCTGACAACTCCATTGGAATTGAAAGACAGCTGTAAAATATATTGGGAATAATGAACCCCGATTTTCAAATATAGAAATATTAGAAGTAAGCAGGAAAACTTAATGTTTAACAAAAGGGGGATTTTATAATGGTGAAGTTTCAATAGGTTCTGTGGCACAGTGACATCACTTGGTACAGGTTATAACTAATGATGGCATCACTAAGCATACTTCTTAAGGAATTATATATGTACAAGCTATTCATGGCTAATGTGTATCATAGCTGTGTGTATCCTGGATCTGTAACTCTGGTATTGCTTAGTGATGGGTGAATTTATTCACCAGGCGATAATTAATGGCAAATCTCCTTGTTTTGCCCCAAGCGAATAAATTAGCAAAATTGCTGAGAAAATTCGCTGAAGTTTTTTTTTTTTGGCTTCAAGTTGGACAAAATAGGCTTGTGGCAAATTGTCACCAGCATCGAAATTCGCATTTCGCTGATTTTCCATGGTTTCGCAAAGTTTGTGGGAAATTCGCAAATTTTTCTGTGAAGCGAAACAGTAAAAATTTGCAAAACACTAATATTGCCTACACGTCTCTAGCTATCCAGTATTCTACTATTGTTACATTATGCTTGCTCATATCAATTTAAAGTTTCCTGTAATTGAAAAATCAGTTTTCCTTGGACATATTGTATTTATCATGCATCCAGCCTTCTAAACTTAACTTACTGCAAAATGAACCTCCAATGGAAAACTGCCAATCAAGTTGAGCTACCTTTGGCAGCTGAATTATGTGGGCAAGTAAAAGCAGGTACCATTGAGTACCTGTCTCCTGCGATTCTGTGTTCAAAAAGACTGCTGAACCATCAGCACCATTGTGTTTTCTAGCCTAGGAGATACACCACAACCCCTTGGTAAGCATTCTTACTGCCAACTATGCAGTGTGCAGAATCCTGGAGTATTAGAGTTGGTGGGTTGGAATGTGTCACCCTGCTGTCCTACCTGGTGGAAAAGATTGTGCTGCTAAGGGGGAACCCTATTTAACCCTTTATCTTCCTGAACCTCTTCCAGACCTGCTGTTATTCCACCCCATCTCCTGGTACCTTGCTTCATCCCTTCTACATCCAAGTCACACCAGTCCCATTGACCTATAATGTTCCTTCTCTGATACAATTGTTGTGAAATTGTGGGGCTATGCCCTTAAATGAGGGCTAGAAGCAGGGAAGCAGTATGACTATGAAGATTCTCATTCATCCAGGTCATGGTATATCTAATACAAGTAACTCAAAACAGGGAAGCAGTGTTTTGGCCTCAAGGCCAGTTAGTTTCATAGCTGGGGTTTAAATAATATTTGTTGTTACTGCTAATACTACTGCAGTCTGATTGTTCTGACTATATTGTATACTAGTAGACTGTGAACTAAGGCTTAAAATAAAATTGAATATAACAAATACTTTGTTTCTTGATTACAAGTAGAAGTAGAGATAGTAAATGAATAAGTATTTATTAAAGGAACAATTCAGTGAAAAAAATAGAAACTACATAAATAGATAAAAAAAATGTTTCTAATACAGTTAGTTAGCCAAAAATGTAATCCAAAAGGCCTGGAGTGACCGGATGTCGAATATAATAACCAGAACACTACTTCCTGCTTCTAACAGCGATTTTAAGGGGGCCACATGGAACAAAACTGTTTAGTGAGCAAACAGTTATGACCCACGTGTCCCCCCGTCTCTGATTGGTTACTGCCTGTTAACCAATTAGTGGAAACCAAGAGAGCTACAAAGTAGTAAGTAGTATTCTGGCTATTATTTTAGACATCCGGTCACTCCAGGCCTTTTGGATTACATTTTTTAGCTAACTAACTATATTGAAACCATTTTTTATTATACACAGCCTAGCTATTTACTCAGTTTTTAATTTTATACTGAACAATTTCTTTAATGGTATCTATTTCCTGTATACTGTATAAAAAGCCATTACATGCCATGTCAATATTTTCCTTTTGAATCAGGTAGATACCTTTGTCGGCATAATTATTGGTAAACAATTCCTATTGTAAGCACACACCCTAGTTATAATACAAAATGAAAGCTTTAAGAAGTGTCAATTTCTGCCATCCAGCCTGAAATGGTAAAATAAAAATGACTGACTATTCACATTCTGTACACTTTGCAAAATATTGCTCAATGTCTTAATGATATATTTTATCTCATAACCACATAGAATTTATCAAACAATGTGTCATCTTTATTTTTTTTATACTTTCACATATACAGTGGAAATACAAAAAAAATCTTGCTCTGTGTGCCGTGCCATAAAATGTCTTTGATCATAATAAAGCTTTCATTTATGGTATATGGCCTGGAATGAGCAAAAACAGTGAGCAAAAATGCTGCTCTTGGTTCTTGGGTAAGCCATAAACTGGGAATTATGAACAAAAGTCAGATTTATAGCTGCATCTGCTGGGAAGGTATTGAAGTGTAGAGTTCTGGCTTGTGTTCTCCTAAAACACTTACTTAAATAAACGTAAGTTATGTTTTAACTAACATCTTATCCATGAAAATCACAGATTAACTAACTCATAAAGGTGAATCATTGCCTTGGCTCAAGGTTCTTCATCTTTCTACGCTGCTCATAGGACATTTTTACCTAGTACTACATTTTATATGCATGTTGTTATGATATCCGAATTCAGTTTTATTGATTTATCCAAAATTATTTAGAATTGTAGTTCTGTTATGGTGCCCTGGGGCAGAAGTCTGGCTTTGCAGAAGATTTAGAGAAGATGGATAGAAAATGCTGAAGGTTCTTTATAATTTAATCCAAATGACAATGGTTCCCATATACATTTCCATTCAACTCACATACAATGCATGTCTTCATTAAAGATATGTAGTCTAATTCTTATATTAGCAATTTCTGTAGGAACATTCACCTGGCAACATCAGCTGGATCACTCAGTTAATAATGTGTTTTCAGGTCTGCAGATAAAAGGGCCTAGCACCGGAGTGTTTGAATTCCCCTTTAAAAGGCATGCTTTGTAAACCGAGATCACCCCAATCTGACTTGGAAAACTTTCAAGCCTATGGTTAAGTATCTTGGAGATATGAAACGCGTAAGGCTGTATCCCTGTGTAGTGGACCTCTTATTGAAACTGGTGAGTTACTTACTTATATTCTTCTATATACAGACTAACGATCAAATAAGTGTATTTTTCTCTATATTGGAAAACTTTCAGTTCAATTGAATCAGGCACAATGCCCTGCTGCTGTGTAAAAAAACACTGTTTATGGGGGAAAAAAAATTGGCGACTGTACTCGAAATTGCATTTTGCTCACTGCACTTGCAGACATACAGTAAATGAGTATTTAAGAGACAAGGGGCGCTCACTGGTTGAAAGCAGTTGTGTGTCAAAACAAGTAATGCACACTGATAGCAACATCTTGGGGGGAGAGTAAAATAGGGGATAGAAAGGGGGGTGGGAGTCCAGATACTCCAAAGATCAAATCCAATTAGGTACTTTAGGTGCTTTGTCCTTAGTCTGCTGGTCACAAGCAGGCAAAGTCTACAAACCTAAAAGTAGGGGAGCACTCCCATTGTGTAAAACTGTCTCAGCACCATTATTGAAATGAAGACATACAGTATTGCACTTAAAATTTAGCAAAGAATGGCCGTTCATCAGAAAAGTCTGTTAAATATGTTCCCAATGTGTTTCACCATGTCCCGACTTTCTGAAGGGTGGTGGAGTGCTGTAGCAATATATCACAGGAAAAAGCATTTAGAGCACATTTATCCGATAAATTGTAAGTGCAATATATCTTCATTTCAATAAAGGTGCTGGTACAATTTTACACAATGGGAGTGAGCCCCTTCTTTTGTTTGTTTGTTTATACAGTAAATGAGCCCTACTGTCTCCAAATAACGATTACAGTTTTAGAGAGTTCAATCTTTTGTAATATTTTTTTTCTTGTTATGGAAGGAGTTCCAAGGTATCCAAATCCATGCATTCATATTTGGGTAACTAGCACCCTTGTAAGGTATATTGATATCATATACTGTAAAGTATCAGGCATCAGTATTTCACTGGAAAAGAGGAGAGCACTTCAAATGCAGATTAACTACTTGTGGTTGGTGTTTATTTCAAACTGCTATACACTGCATGTTTTGGGTCATCAGTGCCCTTTTTCAAGTGTAACAAACACAGATACACAACAACATTTTATGTACACCCATTCCACCCCTTCCAGTGTACAGCAGTTTGAAATAAACACCAACCACAAGCAGTTAATCTGCGTTTGAAGTGCTCTCCTCTCTCTCAATGAAATACTGATGCCTGATATCTGCCTGTGTCCTTTTAGGAATTTGTAAAAAGTAATCATGTCCCCATGCAAGTACCTTTTCTCCAACCCCCAAAAAGTCTTTCCTCATAGTTAAATTGTTCCTTTGCTTCTCTAGCTGCATACTGAAGGTAAGGTCAGGAATCCATAAAGATGCATAAAGTATGTTTTTACTCCTCAAATGAATGACTTTTTTATGCTTTTTATGCTTTAGTAGCCACTGAGTGACACTGGTTAGAGTTACATAGCATGTTATCCACAAAAATCGTCATATCTCTCTCAAATAATGATAAACCCAACACAATACCATATAGTTTATCAGAACAATAAGGAAGTGCACAAAAACAATATATCATGCAATATGTCTATAAATCAAAATATATCCTGTATAAAATGCAAACGTCTAAACTATGAGGGCACTTTTAATTAAAATGTGATTGAAAACATATATAGTGCCCAATTTAAGTCAATAGAAACCACTACAATCACACAGTGAGTCAACCTACACACAAGACCAGGAGTGGGTTATTATTATAATCCCAGTGCAGAAATTTGTATTTCCATGATCAATAAATATATGAAAATGTTAATTTAATAAATACAGGCTACTTACAAACATCCAGTAAACCAGCAAATTGAAAGTCTTGATTTTTTACATAAATTAAATATGATTCTTTAAGCTGTTAGTAGCAAATGTAATAAAATTCAGAGTACAAATTTGTGAATAACCATTTGCATGTTGCAATGTAATATTCTTCATTAGGCTTTTATTGCATTGTGAATCTTAATTGCACATTGCAAACTTATAACACCTGCTTGAAGGTGACGGGAAAGAAGTTTTATCACATACACTGTGCACTATCGTAAGCTATAATATTCACAAACGCTATCCTACTGTTGCATGAGGGACAAAGTGTTCACAAAGGCAATATTTTTCATTTTGCAAACCAATTGCAAATGATTTTTGCATCAGTGACCAATGTCACCTCCTAGCATTTTGGAAATAGAAAGAGGGAAAAAAAGATTTGCTGTGCATAGCCCACACCCTAATTACAATGTCCATTTTACAAAATTAAGCAGGTTATGAAATTTCAACACATTTCTGTGGTTTTTATGTGTACAGGTTTGCTCATTAATGCTTAATTAATGTGAATTGCCCTTTTAGCTGCAAGTCTCAGTTCTCCCAAGAGACCTCCTTATCTTAAACTGCTACAAAAGTATCTATTCTGGGCTCTCTGCCAAAAGTTAGAAACATTGTGTCTTTTTCTGGCTGATCAGTGCAGGAAATCAAAGAGAAAGTCGGGTCATTTCAGTACAAATCTGGGACTGCTGGTTGAGCTGTCAAAGTTGGACTGTTCTGCTCAAAACAGGACAGATGGGAGGTATGCAATATTACATTACTCCATTAGTAAAAACGTACTTTATGATATGATTTGACAAGAGACACAAATGATACTGAATGTCCTTGTAAGTCCTTGTAAGAACCAAAAGCTTATTCTGTAATATTATGTTGTTTCACCTCATCTAGTTACAAGGAATATTATTTTGTCAAACCAAACATTTATACAAGTGTAAGTTGGTGAATTCAAAATGATTGATTTCTCTAAAAGTAAATGAATAACTTCTCCAGGTACATTTGTTTTATTTTATTCACTCTTAACATAATTCTCTTTGTTCTCGTTGAATTAAACAGAGGGCAATGCTACTGTACACCCTTCCTTGTTGCAGAATTATACTGAATATTAAAAAAAAAAATTTTTATTGTTTGTGGTTTTTTAGTTATTAAGCTCTTTATTCAGCAGCTCACTAGTTTGCAGTCAGCAATTTGGTTTCTAGGGTACAAATTACCCTAGCAACCCTGCACTAATTTGAATAAGAGACTGGAATATGAATAGGAGATGGACTGAATAGAATGATAAGTAATAAAAAATGGCAATAACAATACATTTGTAGCCTTACAGAGCATTTGTTTTTAGATGGTGTCAGTGACCCCCATTTGCAAGCTGCAAAGAAACAGAAAAAAATTGCAAATCAACTATGAAAAATAAATAATGAAGACTAATTGAAAGGTTTCTTAGAATTGGCCCTTCTACAATATACTAAAAGTTAACTTGAAGGTGAACCACCCCTTTAAGCATGTGTATCCTCAATGTGACCTTTCTTTTACTTATATGCTACTTTAACAGTTAATGATCCTTAGAGGTTTGGAAAACACCAATTGTTTTTTTTAACTTGTAGGGGGCCCTGGTTACCAATAATTTTTTTTACTTGTAGAGGGGCCCCTGACCACCTTTTTTTTTTTAACTTATTAGTGGGTCCTGACAATCAATAGCTTTTTTACGTGTGTGTGGGGGTGGGTTACCTTTTTTAGCACTGGAATATGAATAGGAGTAGGTCTAAAATGTAGCAATACAATACAATATAGGGCATTTTTTAGATTGGTCAGTGACCCCAATTTAAAGCTGGAAAGAGTCAGAAGAAGAAGGCAATAATTCAAAAACTATAGAAAAAGAGGCCAGTTGAATAGTTGCTTAGAATTAGCAATTCTACTGTATGTCATACTAAAAGTTTACTTAATGGTGAATCATCCCTCACTATACTCTCATTTCTTATTGGGATTGTACAATTACTTATTCAGCTTGCAGTTCAACGCTTGCCTATTCTGCTGTTTTGTTAACCTAGTCAGAAGAGGGCGCATCCTAACAACCCAGAAGGCATGGTCTTACATAATTGTATGGGTAGGAAACTACCCAGGATGTAGTCCCTAGCGTAGAGAGAGAGGGGGAATTAAAGGTTCACCTTGTGATGCATACAGGTTTCTGATGAATGTGGTTAGCTTTTATTTACTCATCATTTAAACCTCAGTATTAATGAAAAACATACAGTACATGGTCAACTATGCACCAAGAAACAAACCTAGCATTTCTGTAAGCAAAATGAGAAGCATTCTCTCCAAAACATATAGGCAATGGTATTAAATCCAAAGAACCTGTTTGGCAGAGTAATTTAAAAAAGAATGGAAACACCTGTCCCCTGAATAAACTTTTTTGAATAATTGGAGGCTTATTTATTAAAGGTTGGATTTTAGTGGTTTTAGAGGTTTTGGAAACCACAACTAGACTCACACATTTTAAAACCATTATTGTCATTACATTTATTAAAAACAACCAAATGATGAGAAAAACAAAATACGAGTACCTGGGAAACCTCTAAAAACCTCCAAAAATCTTTATTGACTTACTTGGTAAAGTTAAGCATTAAGGTTTTCATGGTTTTTTCACTTAATAAATTTCAACATTTTAGAACTTTTTAGAAATATATGAAAACCACAAATATGTTGAGATTTGTGGAAAAAAAATGCTATTCAATTGTTAGTAAATGGGCCCCTAAATATTGAGATTCATATCAGTGCACACCACCTGACTGTAAGATGCGACAGGAGATCCTGGCGGCTCCTTACCTTCCGGCACGTGTCTGCTCGCAAGTCTGTGTGCAGGTGCGCACTTCCGGGTTGCGGCCCATGTTCACTCTGAGCGTCATGATGCCTGTGTCACGACACCAGACGCAGTGATGTCATCAAGGGGCGCCAAGTTTGAATTTTTGCCACCAAGATTCCCTTTAAAGAACCCAGTCTTCATTTTCGAAGTGCACAAGGCTTCAGTGTTACTGTTCCTGCTTAAGCATATACTGATATTGATTATCTGGTTTGACTCCTGCCTGAATTTTTGATTATGAATTCCTACCGCCTGCCTTGAACTCTATGCCTGTTTCTGACTACATCTTTTCTAAATCCTTGCCGGCACCTCGCTTACGGACTTGTCTCTATCCACACACAACCTTGTTGGTTTTCCGCAGCAGAAAGCCTGGGGCCCCAAAAGGGCGTCAGTGAACACCAGACACCACAGGGTTAACCTGTGCAATCGAATCTACCCCTCACTGTGCAAGGTTCGTGTAAAGAGATTGTTACACTGACACATACCTTAAGTCTACTAGAAAATAATTTCAGCATTAAATAAACACAATAGAATTGTTTTGCTTCCAATATGTATTCATTAAATCTTAGTTTGGATCAAGTACAAGGCACTGTTATTATTATTATTATTATTATTATTAATAAAGAGAGAAAAGGATTATTTGGAGTCTATGGTTTAAGGATAATGGATCCCATACCTGTACTATATGCACGTTAAGTTTCTTGACTTATCATTTATTCTAATTCCAGAAAAATACTGCAATACAGTATATCACCATTTCCTTTTTATTTGGAATGTCAATGTTGCAGTTGTACACTATAGGGTCTTCATCTTATACATCAAATTACTTTTTAAAATTCACCTGTTCCCTATGCACAAACTATACTGTAGAGCTGTGCTTAATACCATATGTTGTCAGTTTATGGAATCTCTCAGCACAGGCTATGAGAAAACTAAGTGATTGTCCCTACTCAATGTTTTTATGTCAGTAATGTGATAAACACATGGACACATTTATCAAAACAGATCAATGTGTCAACTAGTAACAATATTACAATTAATGCAATACGAGTTAATGAGGAGATTAATGGTTTGGTAAAAGAGTGTTTCCACGCAAGAACAAATGAATCTAGTGTGGAAGAGAGCTTATTAAATCAGCCAAGATCTGTTTCTTGAGGGTGACGCTTAGTTACCTGAAATAAGAGATATTATCAATAATTTTTACCTCGTTATATCTTAGGGTTGCCACCTGTCCAGTTTTGACCCAGACAGCCCAGAGTTCAAAAGGGATGCCCAGGTCAAAACTGCCTCCTGGTTTCTTAAATTTGAAAAACTGAACTGGACTTCCTTAGATTGACACAATGATCGTCCAATCGCTGATTTATAGCCCCACCTCCATGACAGTATCAACAAACCTGCATTGTCATAGACACTCCCAATGACATCACTGACCATACCCCTATTCAGCCTTCTACAGGGGGAAAGGTGGCAACTCTACTATATCCTAGTGTTATCAGTGGCATAGCTATAGAGGGAGCAGACTCCATGGGACAGTTGCACACTTGGACTGGTTGGGAGAGGGGCAGAGATGCAAGTCAGGTTCCTTGAATTGCGTTGGGCTCCTCCAAAGATTTTTTTGCTTAATAAATGGCAAATAGCTTTTTGTTTTTCTTTAAAACTGTGAGAGGATGGTGAGTGTGGAAAAAGGCAGTTCTATAGCTACTGTATCTTTTTAATGATTGAACATATTTTTAGGCCAGCTTATAAAAGACTAGTTTAGAATATTTTTATCACTGATTTAGAAAAGTAAAGTGTTTGAATTTGCCCTTTTCTTACCCCCCCAAAAACTACTGATTGAAAAATGGCTTTTTAACTGATCTCTCATCAGTATTTAGAAGTAAAATCATGTGTTTTAATAGACACACAATGGGATGAATGCACACATTACTGCATCACCCTATTGCTATTCAAAGCAAATGTGCTGAAATAATGAGGGATACACTTGTATAATGAACAAGAATCTACCATGGCCCGTGAGTGATTAAAATCTAATTTGATACTTAAAAGCAAATTTGAAACATGTTGGGTATCATTTAGATACTTCAGTTGGCAGACAGATATAGAACTTGCCTAATACATCAAATTGTTTTTGGATAGAATGTTGAATATTGTTAAGCTTTCATGTACAAATTATTACCTGCTTCTGCCTAAGGGTGTGAATGTGTGTGTGAGCCTAAGCCTTTGTTTTAATGTTGACTATGTAATCACTCTTTGATGAAAAGTGTATTTAGATGCAAGAAAGAAGGGATTTATATGGGAAACAGCAGTAGCAGTGAGGGGTGCAACCAAGCGTTTGCTCTGAGAGGAGCGGATTGTCAGGGTAGGCCTAGTAGGCACCCTAGGGGAGTAGTGGACCAAGGAGGAAGCTTAGGGGTTAACGGACCAATAGCGTAACACCAGCAAGGATCAGACAGGAAACGAGTCAAAGTCCAGGCAAATGGTTGTATTAGCAGAAACAAAACAATACAAAGTCAAGGCAATGGTCAAATACAGCAAAACAGGATCAAAAACACACCCAGGATCAATAGCAATAGAATCCTATAATTGGGCGCCTTAATGGCGTCCAATGCACCTTTAAATATCGTACCAAAACGGCGAGGTGCGTGACGTCATCGCGCCGCAGCGTTGCGGCGCCATGGAGTAATTACGCCGGCGCCGATACCCACATGGCGGCCATGGGCGCCACCATTGTGGAAGCAACGCTGGAGAGAAGAGGACGCGCTGCCCGGAGCTGAAGGTAAGACTCCGGGCGGCGCGTTCCTGACACGGATGTTTCAGCCAGGAACATATAGAGAAACAAGAGATTAGTTAGGTGCAGAGGAATGAAAGGCTTTGAAGGTTATGAGGAGGAGTTTATAAGTTATTCTTCTTTGTTTTATAGGAAGCCATGATAACGACTTCAGCAGGGGAGGGGCCGGTACCCTTTTTGATGAGAGGAAGATAATTCTGGCAGCAGTGTTTAATACAGAATGTATGGTGAAAGGAAGGGACGGTTTTGACAGTGGTGTTAATATGACCAGAGAAGGAGAGAGAGGAGTCAAAGATTACCCCCTGACCCCCTGGAAAGATTATTAATGTGTGTTAGGTTGAGTTAGTGGCGCTGGTGACTTTGGCAACCTGAAGATCATTTGTATAGTAACTCTGCACAAAGCAGTCTCAGTAGAGTGACCAGGCCAGAAACCAGATTGTAGAGGGTCCAACAGATCATGGGTGTGTAGAAAGTAAGCAACACGGGAAAACACTTTATGTTCTAGAAATTTAGAGGCAAATGGTATAAGTGAGCAGGACAGTAATTTGACAGACAGGATGGGTCAAGCGTGGCCTTTTTAAGAAAAGGCATTACATAGGCCTGTTTGAAAGGAGAAG
The DNA here is from genome assembly GCA_024363595.1 of Xenopus borealis. Lineage (NCBI taxonomy): Eukaryota > Metazoa > Chordata > Amphibia > Anura > Pipidae > Xenopus > Xenopus borealis. The sequence continues at coordinate 41,399,394 of CM044442.1, read as the reverse complement.
GGACGCTTCCAGAAGCTAGAGAAGAATTGAAGATGTGAGTAAGTGGTGGCATAAGCTCTGCAACACAGTGTGTGAGCAGAGAAGAAGGCATAGGGTGAAGGGAGCAAGTTGTGAGGGGGGAGGACAAGAGAAGCTTGGAGACTTCAGACACTGTTACAGGAGGGAAGGAATTAAGGCCTAGGAAGGAGCACCTGGTTTGCATTATTAGAGGTAGGCATCTGATGGACTCTGCTGATTTCTTTAAAGACAAAGTAAAGTCCTGAGAAGAGTGTGTCAGATTGACTGATACTGTTGATGATGGATGGAGAAGAGTAAATAAAGAAAACAGGCATTGTGGGTTTGATTTGTGATTGTTTATAAGGGTACTGTAGTACTCTTGCTTGGCTTTCGACAAGGCAGAATTGAAGCAGGACAGTAGAAGTTTTTAGTGAATAAAGTCTGCTTGTGCACTGGATTTCTTCCACTAGATCCAGAAAGTGCCTATCCTTTTGAGTAGGGGTGTTTGTCCACTGCTATAGCTCAAAAGAGGAGGTTAGGTGGCGAAAACCTGATGGCCAGGGTTGTGCAGCATCATCGATGTGGAAGTTAAAATGGATGATTGCAGGGTTGTGCTACTAATAGCACTGATTTTGTGTGCTAATATGACCAAAGTGTGCCCTGGTCTACTTGCCAATAAAAAATATTATTGACATGTTGGATCAGTGGTTAGAACTGCTGCCTTTTAAGAGCTGGAATTTTATTCTGACCTCAACACTATCTGCATGCAGCTTCTATATTCTCATGGTGCCTGTGTGGTGCCTTTTAGTCTTTCCCCTGGCACTCCAATACCATGAGATATTAATTTTGGATTCTGTTTAAAATGACCCTATTGTTGAGTGAATATGGCAGGAAACTGTAAGTTCCATTTGGGCAGGTATTATTGTAAATCACTGAACAGTAGATAGATAAATGGCACAGGTATGTAAATTAGCTTTGACTAGTATAACTTTGTTAGAATATTAAAAATCAATAATATTAATTGGATTTTAATATTGTAACATTTAGACTGGTCATAATCATTTGAAGCCATTTTTTACAATGCATTGTGCAACGTGCCAAAAAGGGGCACCATCAGCACTCCTTTCTTATTCGGGGGTGCAAGTGCTCTGTAAATAAGCCCTTGCATCCTTGGGGTAGGTTAAAGAGCCTGGTATTCACTTCTGACAGTATCCTATTCTAAATTGGATCTAATGTTTTTAAGTAGACGTTTCTTTTCTAGTTGGCAAAATGATACTGACCTTGGAAATAACTTGAATATTTTTGCTAGTTTTTTTTTTTACTCTTTTCTTTAAACATGATGATTACAGCTTTGATACATATCGAGTTTACACCTAATGAAGATCTTTAAGCACATGCCTAGCTCTCATTTTGTGAAGACGAAAAGAGCATCAGTTTAGTAGAGGCACTTGATGTAGCAGTGTTACAGTAATTATAAACTTAGGAAGCCAAGCCTTTCAGGTTGTCTTTAGAAGGTTCAGCAAGACCAATTGCATGGCTTTTAGTTGTATCATGGAAAAAGTCTTTTGCGGTGTCTTTTTATAAAATCAATTTGTACTTTCTAAGCTTCCTACATAATACATTTGGGGTTTGGGTTTGCAGCTTTTTCAATTTCACTCTTTCCAATACACTACAGTAGGAATAGAAATAATTATCATCCACCAGCTTATTTCATATTATAACTTCTCTCAAACATGCTTTTAGGTATATAACAAATTCTAGTACATAGAAGTTATGGAACCTCTGTGTAAATTCATAGATATACAGTATATAGGCTACCACAAATTCATTGGCAATCCAAGCCAGCCTAGTGCCCTAGGCAATCTGGCTGGCTACTGTGCCGAAGCCCGCAGCTGCCATAATGTAAGCTTTCATCCACAGTGGGCAAAGGAGTTTGTGACCAAACAAGCATGCAAATAAGAGCAATAAAAAGACCTAGATTACGGGCAGGCAACAGAAGAGGTACTTGACTAACATTCTGTCACGAACGGCACCCAATACCAGAACAGTTGCTAAGCACCTTGGTCTCAGCTCGGCTTCACCAGTTAAGTGACCGCCTTTGGCCTCGGGAGGAGCCCTCGGCTTACTCAGATGCCACCTGGACTTATCGAGAGGTGCAAAGCTAAGAGTTCTGGCTAGCACAGGGGCACGATTGTCTCACCAAGGATACTGGGTTGAAGAATACCACCTAGTGGAACAGGCGGGCCGGACCAGCACAAGCAGAGTAGAATAGTCAGACAGGCCAGGATCAAGATTAGAGAGCATATAATAGTCAGAGGACAGGCAAAGGTCAGGATTGGAGATAATCAGAATAAACGGACAGGCCAAGGTCAGGATTGGAGAATAACAGAATAGTCAGGCTAAGCAAGGGTCAAAAACCAGAAGATCAAGCAGAAATCAATTAGCAATAGCACCCAGGAACTACCAAATAGAACCTAACAACGGGCACCAGTCTGTACACTAAGATCCCTTTAAATACCTTTTGAATTTCGTGCCATAAACCCGGAAGTGCGCCGGCGCGCGCGCCATAGAGAGACCAGCGCTGGAAGCCAAAAGATGCACGCGGCGAGCGTCCCCGACAGAAGCATGGCGGGCGCTCCCGCGTGTTCGGGGCACAGCCACTAGACCACCAGGGTGAACGTAAGTCATTACACATTCACACACCATTGTGCCCTAGGCATGTACTGCTCCTGCCAACTCCTAGATCTGGCTATGCACGTAGGAATTGTCACCTCTAAGCTTTACGTCCCAAACACACAAGGTGTGTATCTACACTGGGGAGAAATTGCTAATTTTCTTCCTTCAGCCCCATCATTGGCCACAGACAGGCATGACATCAGCACAGATGTGATGGAGTTTGACTCTAAAATTAATACTTTTTCCAGCTAAGAAACCATCTGGTAAAACTTTTTCTAACACTTTCGAAAATCTACAAAAAATTACAGCTTTTTTTATATCCCACACTTGAGCCCAATGACAATACAACTAAATATGAATGCTACACCAAGTAGTTTGGCTATTGAAATGGACTATGTGGCATATGGAGACTACCAAATATAAATAATGCTTTAACATTTGCACGACTTACAGTTTGGTCCCTTAAATCAAACATGCTTAAAAAGCTATGTATGTTTAATTGACCTTTAGCAATGCTTGCCAGAAGTTCAAGAAAATACTTACGTATTTCAGTACAAGACAATCTTGAGAACAGAAGTCACATCACAACATGTTACAAACACCATGGAGTTCAGTTTGTTTAGGTGTTAAAGTTGCCTGCAACCAGCCAATCAATAAATTTTTTTGCCTGAATCCTAATTTACTGGTATTCCATAGGTACCTGACTAGTTGCAGGACTTTACTGCTGGCAGTCCTGGAGTGGGCCGCAGAGCCTTTACCCAAAGAGTCAAAATGGACACCAATGAGCAAGGATTGGACCCTGGTCCAAAAAATTGGACGTCGTCCCCCCTTCCGACCCTGCCAGTCACTTAGGCTTTAATCCTATTTGCCTGTAGCTCATGAAAAAAAATTACCAATTACTTCACAGTGACAAAACACTGTGAAAAAGTGTCATTTGAATGCATTAAGTGTAAAAAGCCTATTTCATGCAATTTGCAAAAATGCCCAATGATTTTTTGAATTTCTGCCGACAAATCTTTCAGCAGTTTAGCGAATTTTTGGTTAAAACAGGCCAAATATATTTATTACTTATTATACCGTAGGTTCTAAGACATCAGTCAACCTGATTTTGAAGAAAGCAGCAGGGGTGTTGGTTTTTCATCTACCACAAGAAGAAGGCTCAGTGAGAGACAATAGCCCTGCTGCTTTCATGCGAGCAAGTGGAGTTCCTGGGAAGAGCAATCCATAAATATGTTTCTTACAAAAAATAAAATGTATTTTTAAAGTGAATATATTAGTGATAGTGTTTTTGAGAGCGGAACCTCTTGATTTGTTGTTTAATGTTGGATCAATGTGAATACTTATCAAATTAAATGCAAGTTCTGTTTTTAGTATTCCCAATTTCATGCATATTTACAGGGGCACAGGGTTAAATAAAAGGATGGGAAAATGTTCTTTAGTAAGTACATTTTGTCTGAATAATTTAGTGGTAATGGGTTAGCTATATTGTTGAGATGAAAGCATATCTCTATGATTTGCATGAATAAAGGAACTTCTCTATCAAGTTTTTTTTACACTTGAAAGACATGATTAAAGCCATGATAATAACATATAAAGCATACAACTGTTGTAGGTTTGATATGATGGGCACCTATATTGTCTGTAGCAGTCCTTAAATTACATTAGTGCAACAATACATTTGTTAAAATGTGTTGTTTTGATCTATAAATCTGATAACTGAAACCGTGCCTCATTTCCTTATTTCTCCCAAATTTTCACTTCGACCCTTAGGAGTGGCAAAATCTACAGTTTGGTACATTCTCAGAAAAAAAGCACAGGTGAACTCAGCAAAGCAAAAAGACCTGGACATCCATGGAAGACAACAGTGGTGGATGATCACAGAATAATTTCTATGGTGAACAGAAACCCCTTCACAACAGCCAAACAAGTGAACAACACTCTCCAGGAGGTACAGTAGGTGTATCGATATCCAAGTCTACCATAAAGAGAAGACTGCATGAAAGTAAATAGAGAGGGTGCACTGCAAGGTGCAAGCCACTCATAAGCCTCAAGAATAGAAAGGCTAGATTGGACTTTGCTACAAAAACATCTTAAAAAGCCAGCACAGTTCTGGAAAAACATTCTCTGGACAGATGAAATCAAAATCAACCTCTACAGGAATTACGGCTAGAAAAAAGTATGGAGGAGGAGTGGAACAGCTCATGATCCAAAGCATACCACATCATGTGTGAAACATTTGGGAGGCAGTGTGATGTCTTGGGTATGCATGGCTGCCAGTGGCACTGGGACACTAGTATTTATCCATGATGTGACACAGGACAGAAGCAGTTGAATGAATTCTGAGGAGCTCAAATCCAGCTTAATGCAGTCAAATTGATTGGAAGTTATTTCATAATACAGATGGGCAATGACCCAGAACATACAGCCAAAACAACCCAGAAGTTAATTAAAGCAAAGAAGTGGAATATTCTTGAATGGCCAAGTCAGTCACCTGATCTGAACTCAATTGAGCATGCATTTCGCTTGTTGAAGACTAAACTTCTGACAGAAAGGCCCACAAACAAACAGCAACTGAAAGCCGCTGCAGTAAAAGCAGAGCATTAAAAATAGGGATGCACTGAATCTAGGATTTGGCCTTTTTCAGCAGGATTTGGATTCGGCTGAATCCTTCTGCCGAACTGAATCCGATTCCTAATTTGCATATGCAAATTAGGGCCAGGGAGGGAAATCACAGGACTTTTTGTCACAAAATAAAGAAGGAAAAAATGTTTTCCCCTTCCCACCCATTAATTGCATATGCAAATTAGGGTTCGGATTCAGTTCGGCATTTGGCCTAATCTTTTGGGAAGGATTCGGGGGTTCGGACGAATCCAAAATAGTGGATTTGGTGCATCCCTAATTAAAAAGGAGGAAACTCAGAATCTGGTGATGTCCATGAGTTCAAGACTTCAGGCTGCCATTGCCAGCAAAGGGGTCTTCAACCAAGTATTAGAAATTAACATTTTATTTAGTTTTTTACTTTTGACCCCCTGAAATGAAGTAATTGGGGCAAATTCATGCTAGCACTAATTAACCAGTGTGACATCATTTCGCAACTTCGTCAATTTACTAACAGTGTCCCTGGCGAAAATTCGCTATCGAAGTTGCGCACTGACGATGGGACGTAACTACGCTAATTCACTAAGAGGACCATTTTACTGAACGTTACCTCTTGCGCTAGACTTTACATACTTTCAATACAATAAATAGGTCCCAAACAAATGCTGCCGTCTTTTACTTTTTTTAGGGTGCTAGTCTGAAAAACAGCATAATTTTTTTGGGGGTTACCCTCCTTCCCCCCTACATTTCCTAACATATGGCAACACAACTATACAGGGGACGCATGTTTAGGGAAATAGGACAACTTTATTTTATTTATTAAAGGTTTGTAAAATATACTTATGGTTTTATATTAGATTTAATTTCACGCCGTTTGCAAATTAGGCATCGCTAGTGTAAATGCACTTTGCCTGAAGTAACGGTAGCACAACGTCACTACTTTTTGCCTCCCTGAGCGCAAATTCGCATTTTAGTGAATAAGCGGCGGCTGGTGAAAATTCGCCCAGGTCCGGACTGGCAATCTGTGGGTTAGGACAAATGCCAGAGGGGCTGCTATGAGGCCCCAAAGAAAGTCAGTATTTAGTCGGCTGGTGGGGGCTGTTTGGGCCTCTATTTGGGCTGACTGGGCCTCTGTGTACCTGAAATGCCAAGGCCTACTTTGATTCTCAGTCCAGACCTGAATTTGCCCCTGCGAAGTATGTTAAAAAGGCTTTACGTCCTCACACTTTTATGCAATGTTTTTGTTCAACCTACTGAATTAAAGGAATTGTTCAGTATAAAAGTAAAAACTGGGAAAACAGATAGGCTGTGCAAAATAAAACATGTTTTCAATATAGCTAGTTAGGCAAAAATGTAATGTATAAAGGCTGGAGTGACTGATAGTCTAACCCAGCTTTTCAGCTCTCTTTTGTTTACACTGACTGGTTACCCTGGTTACCAGGCAGTAACCAATCAATGACTTGAGGGAGGGCCACATGGGTCATAACTGTTGCTTTTGAATCTGAGCTGAATGCTGAGGATCAATGGCAAACTCACTGAACATTTATGTCCCATGTGGCCCCCCCTCAAGTCGCTGACTTACTCAGATTTAGAGAGCTGAAAAGCAGGATGTTGTGTTGTATTCTGTTATATGAGACATCCACTCACTCCAGCTTTTATATATTACATTTTTGGCTAACTAACTATATTAGAAACATTTTTTATTTTGCACAGCCTATCTATTTACCCAGTTTTTATTTTTACCCTGAACTGTTCCTTTAAAGCTGAAAGTCTGCAGTTCAACTGCATATGAGTTGTTTAATTTAAAATTCATTGTGGTAATGTACAGAACCAAAATTATAAAAAAAGTTGTCTCTGTCGAATTATTTATCGACCTAACTGTATCTAGTATATATATATCTTGTATCTTTTACACAACAGGTTTAGTTTCCATCCGAAGATGTAGAGGGAGTGCCATTCTCCTCCTAATGCTGTGCACTAGATCATCAAGCCAAACTTTCCTTGGCAGACTTTTGAGAGGAACATCAGCTGGGTACCCCCTTAAAGGGGTTGTTCACCTTCCAAACACTTTTTTCTGCTCAGTTGTTTTTAAATTGTTCCCCAGAAATAAAGACTTTTTTCAATTACTTTCCATTATTTATCATTTACTGTTTTTCCAAAATCTAATTTTAAAATTGAATGTTTATAAATTAAATATCACAATTTGTGGAACCTTCCACTATTTCGAATTGTAAGAGTATCTTGAGTCATTCTCACATCTCAGCCAATATATGTATTTAATAGGGAAGATGCTACCATATTTTGCAAATACTTACTAGTTTTTTTCAAATTTGTTGAAACTACAAATAAATGACTGTTCAAAGAATTGATTTATAAAAGAATAAGAAGGTATTCTTGCACTGTATCTTACTTGGAAAACTAAGCCTTTGCTTAAATCCCTTGGGTATATACACAGGGTCGCTTCTGCCATGAGGCAAGGGGAGAACGGCATGGAGCAGCCAGTTACAAGGGGCAGCAAAAAGCCGCTTATTGTAACTTTAAGAGCCGAATTTCCGGGTTTTAACCTGGAAATTTGGCTCCACTAGTGCAGAGAGTGGCAGTCCCAGAAATGCCTCTGTATATACAAGTTGGAATATAATGGCATTGGGAAGCATGCTAATGTGCAAGAAAGAAATAAAACATAAAGCAATACATGTCAATGTCAAAAGGACACAAAGCTAAACAAACTAGAATTATATATACACTATTTATGAATCGGTTAAAGTTATTCTGACATATTCCAGTCTAAGAATGTAGTAAAACAGTGGGGCTCATTTATAAACTTTGCGCAGGGCAGATTGATTTGCACAGTGAATATATTTGCCCTCCTCCTGGTTATATTTATAAAGCTGAATAAGAGTGTGCCTACAGATTTGCATTCCCATTGTGAATGTCTATAAGAGCTTTTTAAATGTGACAAAAACCACAAATTGTGAATATTTATGCGCACACCCTGGTTTGAATTAGGCTACAACTTTGGTGGCAGAGAAAATATTTGCAAAACAGTTACGCAAATTGGGAATTTAAATTAATGTTAATGCTATTGTCACACACTACAACCTCTAACAGTGCCTGAAATCACACAAAAACCCATCTCATTTGCGAAAATGTATTCACAATGCGAATTCGCACAAAACGGAAAGATGGGCACAGCAGTGCAATATTTTAGCATTCAGGAAAAAGCATGGGCAAAACAACCAAGATTCTACATTACTAGGGTAAATGTGTGTTTAAGCCAAGTGTCAGTATGGGGAGTGGAAGCAGAAAAAAATGTCATTCCTGCATTGGAAAACTTTTGAGGCCCTTTGTGCAAGACTGTCAAAGGGCTAAATGCCTCCCTAAAGCTTTTGTAATCAGATGACAGTCCCCTCCAGAGCTGCCTAGCAGTTAGGCAGGTTAAAATAGAGTTAAAAGTTTGAACTTCATGGATGGGTGTCTGTCAACCTAACGATACTATGTAGAAATGTCTCCTTCTGTTTAAATGTAAATAACATTATTAACTTAAAGGAAAACTATATTTGAAAAGTATGAACTGCACATCCATGAAAGTAAATCCTTTATTTACTATCAAATTATTAAGATCAAAGACCGCATCATTGCCTGATGCGTTTCAGACTACACATAGTCTATATTTTACAAAGATCACTTAAATACACAAAGGATAAAATCACATGATAATTACATCCAATCAGAAACAAGATAGTAAAATACATAATTTTCAGAGGGAAATCCTACATTAGCACTGGAGCAGCCCCCAGAGGAACTTGGAAAAAATGCATGTAACCAATTTAAAGGATAACTTAAACCAATAACATCAGATAATTCAGTTAATATCCCATAGCTTATTTAAACCCATAGGGCTCCTAGTTCCCAATTTGAAAATACAAAATGCTTCAGGGCAATTGATACCTGTTAATAAGTCACCCTGTCTAATGGGAGAGGAAACATTTTCTATTATTTGTACCTTCAATAATTTGGTATTATTGTTACAGCTTTGTGAGAAATGTTTTCCAACTGGGGTATCTCTACTACTATTTTCAATTGAGTATATATGCTCCCTTATGCGATCTTTAAGGCGCCTAGTGGTTATTACAACATACTGGACCTGACAATTGGTACATTTTAATAAATAAATGACAAACCTGCCATGACAAACTGCAGCAAGCACATCTTCTATTTCCACATTGAAAAGTGCCCGCTATGTCCAGCCAAGTATTACCCCTATTGGTTCTTTTAGTTTGCTGTCTATCTGTAATGCACAAGCTAAAGGAAGCTAAAGAAAAAATATACCCTCAAACAATGTAGGTCTCTATAAAAATATATTGCATACAACAGCTCATATGTAAAACCCTGCTTCATGTAAACAAACCATGTTCATAATAATATAGGTTTTAGTAGTATTTGCCATTGGGTAATCCTAAATAGAAAATTTACATTTTAAAAAATAAGGGCCACCCCCCAGGGATCTTAGGATTCATAGTGCACACAAACCATACATGTTAGGTTGCATGAGCCAATAAACAGACAGAGTTGAGTCTTTTGCTTCCATCCTTCATCCTGTTACAGCTAGAGCTGCAGTATTTCTGGTCATGTGATCTCTGAGGCAGCACACAGACCATCACGAAATGGTGGTTCAAGGAAAAAGATGTAAAAGGGCAATATTTACTTAAATACATATACCAGTTGGGTAAGATTTTTCAGTATGCCACTTAATTAGATATAAAGTATCTGTTCCCTAAGGATTCATTTTGGGGGTATAGTCTTCCTTTAAGTGCTTAGCGTAAATATCCACTAAACTATATTTTCTTCTGTCCCCTATAAGATATTAACATAATAACTAATGTTTCATGGGCTTTAGATTATAAAATGACCATTGCCATTTTTTAATTAGTGCCTTATTTATTGAATAGGTAAATGACTCTGGATAGATAAAGGGCCAGCATATTTACTGTATTATGGTATAACTGGGACCAGTGTAGCATTAGAATAACAACACAATAGAGTAAATGAACCAGATGACACACACACACACACACACAGACACATTCTCCTTTAAAACTGTTGGTTTTGCTTAGGTAGAAAACGTTGATATCTTTAGCATAGAGTTAGTAGTTCTCTTTTATTTGCTTTGTCCTGCCATATAATCCTTTGGTCCATGGGATAAATTTGCTTTAATGTATTGTTGATTACCTAGTAGGGAACTATTCAATTCATTATTTTCCGGAGTCTTTACAGTCTTGCTATTTTTCAAGGCTTTAATCTTCTAAAAATATAAAAATTTACAGGTTAAGTTGGATTATTCATGTATTACATGACATTAATCCATGAAAGACATAAAACTGAAAAGTTTTCTTTTAAATGCTAATTGTGATAGAAATTGTTCTTGCAATATATCCAATTACTATTATATCCAAGTACATGTTGTATAATATAGGGCATATGAATACTATCAGTTTTAAAAAGGCTTTTATTGTTCTTAAAGTGGTTTTCATTATTTATTTTGTATAGTTTTATAGCTATTTGCTTTTTTCTTCTGACTCATTGCAGCTTTCAAATGGGCGTTGCTGACACCTTCTAAAAATCAAATGCTCTGTAAGACTACAAATGGATTGTTATTGCTGCTTGGTATTCTCATCTTTCTATTCATCCCCTTACCTATTCATATTCCAGTCTCTTATTTAAATCAATGCATGGTTGCGAGGGGAATTTGAACCCTAGCAACCAAATTGCTTTAAATGCAAACTGAAGAGTTGCAAAATAGAAAACGAAATAACTCAAAAGCATTTAATAATAAAAAAAAAATGAAAACCAATTGCAAATTGTTTAAGAATATCGCTCTCTTTGCATCATGCTAAAAGTTATCTCAAAGGTGAACAACCCCTTTAAATTATTGGATATATTATTGGCTGCATTTAAACTTCTCAACCTAATATGTCTAGGTGTGATATTTTGTAATAGTTTAAACCAATGTATCCAGCTATCTTTTGATGATATTCCATTCATCTATATGTTATCACTTGAGGCTTAATCAAAAATATAATGATGGATCTTCTCCAGATTCTCAAATATTTATCCTTCTATTACTCAAGAACATATTTCTGTGTGTATCAGCAGACCCAAGTACATTTTTTTCAAAGTATACTTTGTGTATTTTTCTAATATTGTATTTCCACAATTGCATTCATGCAATTTATGAGCATTTTTCAAGTTTCATATGACATTTTCTTGTAGCAGTTTATTGGATGTCACAGCCTGTCATATAATAGTTGTATAAACATGTATAAACAGTAGTAGTAGTAGTTGTATAAACAGTAGATACTTTAAGGTAAAACACACACTTGAAGCACTGGAGTTACTGTCATGTTGCTGTTGGACAGGCATTAACATGGCAAGACATTAACAGAAGAGTTTTGTTGAGTTTTACAATACTTTTCTTGCCTACATCTTCTGAATATATACTACATATTCTGCCTTTTTATTTGAAGAGCCCAATTTAAAGAGCCTGTTGGAGTCACCCAAAGACATCCAAAAATTTTAAGACCAACTTATGCTTTAGCATCTCTCTTTAATAAAACTCTTGGTTAAGTCTAAATATGCATGCAGGTATAAACAGATGCTTTGGCACTATTCAGCTAGCCCAAATTACCAAACACTTTCCCAAAAGCCAGTCTGTGTTCAAATGTGACTTCTGAAAATAGCTGCAATTTGATTAGTTTCAATGTAGTAGTGTAAATGGAATTTCCATATAAATCATGATAGTGAAGATGTCACTGCCAAGTGCATCATATGTAAGCCAATTTTTAGATTCCTCAAAGATAAATAAATAAGTGGATGTAGGCATAAAACATCAAAAATAGTGCAAAACAGTTGTAGTGGCACGTTATTCTAAAACCTGAGTAAGCTATTGCAGTTCAAATGTTAGTACCAGCAATTCCAACAATGTGAAGTATCTGTTCAAATCTCATACCAGAAGCATGATGCCTGAAAAGTGTGCATCATTATCCCTTTTATATCTTAGCAGATGATTCGGCTACAAAACAATTATCTATCACCTTCAGCACCAAGCATGGTTACTTCTGACTGTATGTGAAACTTCAGTAGACACAGTTATTTCAAAGTATGCCTTCTCCTTTTTCTTGTTCTCTTCAAATTGTCTATCTAACACCAAATTCAATAAAAAGAAACTCAATAAAATAAACAGAAGACAATTGCTGTCCAGCTATACAAATAAATACAAACTTTGTTTTTTATCCACCAAAATGGATGTAAACACTCCATAGAACTTTTCCACTGGGGTGCCCAAAGGTAGCCAATGATCTACCAGTAGATATTTAATGGGTTCAACATTTTCCACAAACATCTACATTTCATGACTCTTTTTTTTTTTTTACCAAATTCCATTATTTAGATTTTTACAATAATGACTTTTCTCTCAGTGTAGACCCTGATGCAATAGCTTCTATAATAGCTATTACTGAAGTAGATCGAGCCTAGCTTAAGTTTGAACACTCTGCTTATTTCTCCAAATTGGGCTCCCTAAATTGAATTTCACATTTTGAATTTAAAAGATCAATATTGCAGTCCATTCTCAACTCCCATCAAAAATTGGCTGATGTGAGCATTCAATACCTCTTTAAAAGCTCCAACGATTCCTATTACAGGAAGCATTAAGAGCAAAACTAAAAAGGTATAAAAAGCTAAACATGCCATAGATTCAAGCAATTGTACATTATAAAAATAAAAAATGGGTAAATAAAAATGTTTCTAATATAGTTAGTTAGCCAAAATGTAATGTATAAAGGCTGGAGTGACTGAATGTCTAACATAATACCAGAAGCAACTTCCTGCTTTTCAGCTCTCTTGTTTTCCACTTACTGGTTACCCTGAATGCTGAGGATCAATTGCAAACACACTGAGCTGTTATGTCCCATATGGCCCCCCTTCAAGTCGCTGACTAACTCAAAGTTAAAGAGCTGAAAAGCAGGAAGTTGGATTGTGGCTATTATATTAGACATCCAGTCACTCCAGTCTTTATACCAGGGGTGTCCAAACTTTTGGCTTCGAGGGCCATATTGGAAAAACCAAGAAAGTCTGGGGGCCACAAATTAAATATACAAACACTTTTAATTTGTAAAAGTAAAGAAAATACACAAACCATGCACCCTTTATTAAATCCTGAATAAGGAAAATACGATAGCCAGTAGCCTGGCCAAGGTTGCCCCTCACATTCACAGCACAGACTTAGGCGATATTCTAACAGGCAGCAGGTTTACATGACAGATTTGTTGCTCACCATTTTTTGCTTTGTCAGGAGGAATATTCTGAGTCCACAGTTGCTGATCCAGAATATAAAGCATTTCTCCACCAAGGTTGATGAAGAGAAGAGGTAGTGTAAGCAGGGACATGATGATGCCCAACAAGGAGAGACTGAGAGCAGGCCCGGATTTACAAACTAGCCACCCCTAGGTCAGCTTTTCTTCTTGTCCCCTTCCCCTGCTGACTGAGTCCCCCTCTGGTTCCAGTTTCGCCCCCTCACTGCCAGGCTCTGTGTTGTTCCTTTCCCCTGCTAGAAGCCCTCCCATCTAATAGCGCTGCAACAGAAAACTTAATATTTGAAAAGACCCGCGTAGCAGCAGCAGCATCAACCCACTCCCCTGTGCCCAGGCTGCGCCACCACAGTGAGTGATTCCTGATTCCGCCAGTCGGAACTCCCTAGGCCCTTTTGTTGCTGCAGTAACGTCCCCAATGGCACAATCACAAGGCACCTTACAAACACTGTCATCGAGGGAATAGACCGAGCTGGTAGCTTTTGGTTCTCATCAATTGAAAGTGCTTGCATAGCTGAGGAATGTGCGGGCCATATTATATATATTTTTTACAACTTGCGCCGGGCCAATTAAAAATGCATGGCGGGCCGCATTTGGCCCGTGGGCCGTAGTTTGGACACCCCTGCTTTATACAGTACATTTTTGCCTAAATAACTATATATAACTATGTTTTGCACATTCTATGTATTTATCCAGTTTTTATTTTTACACTGAAATTTTCCTTTAAGATTTCTTGTTGAACTGGATCTGGACTAATCAAACGCAAACTCAGTGTATATCACACAATCCAACTTTACATTTACAGTAAATGTATATAATAATTAAGCAATTATCTTTGTATTTTTCATTTATCTCTTAGTATGGAATTAAAAACTGGTAATTGACCTTGGTAATTGTAGCACTTAGGCAGTCCATTGATTGAATTAATATGTGAAATATAATCAGTTAAACAAATATAATTATCACATTAACAATCCAATAAACAAAGCAAGTATAGATGCTTATTGGGTAGCCTAGTCAGCTTTGCTTTGTGCTCTAAAACCACCATCCTCTCTCCAACTGTTCTTCTCTTTTCCTAATTATAGATCCACTCTCAAGCCATGAATGCTCTTGCTTTCAAAAATACCACTAATATTTCACAAGTATTATAAAGAACTGCAAGCAGCTGACTTTTGGTCATGATCACTTTAGAGATACAATTCTTAATATTCATTTTATTCTTTCAAAAGCACAAAAACTACTAAAGGGTGGTATAAACAAATAAAACAGGCTTAAAGGAGAAAGAAAAGTAAAATCACTGTATCATAGTGGGCTGCCAAGTTGTTTGGCACTCACCAGGGATTTGCTTAACGTGCATTTGGATGACATACGTGTTAAGGGAATGGGTGGGAGTCAACTCAAGTGCTTCGCCAATACATGCTTCGTATAAATACTACACAGTTGGACACAGACTGCGTTGTATTCATAGGGGAATGCAGGTCTCTGCTGTTTAGTTTTGGAGCCTAAAGATCTGAGGCATTTCTTTTACCTCCAAGGCTGGGTGCAAAATAAAAAAAAAATTAGGCAGATTGCACCTATTATTTTCCACTTTGAACCATGCTCTCCATGTATTAGTAACCCCTTCTTTGTTTTCAGTCTTACATGACCCAGTGGCAGGTTATTGCTCATAAAGCACGACAGACCTACAAGTGCTTTGATTCCTTAAAGAGTACTTTTTCTTTTATAATGTTTAATTGATGTTTGATATTATAATTAGGGATGCACCGAATCCACTATTTTGGATTCGGCCGAACCCCCGAATCCTTCCCGAAAGATTTGGCCGAATACCGAACCGAATCCGAACCCTAATTTGCATATGCAAATTATGGGTGGGAAGGGGAAAACATTTTTTACTTCCTTGTTTTGTGCCAAAAAGTCACGTAATTTAGCTCCCTGGCCCTAATTTGGATATGCAAATTAGGATTCGGATTAGTTTCGGCCAGGCAGAGGGATTCGGCCGAATCCGAATCCTGCTGATAAAGGCCGAATCCTGGCCGAATCCCGAAACGAATCCTGGATTCGGTGCATCCCTAATTATAATGGGTAAAATATGAGGCACATTTGAGTATATCTTCTAATATTCTGTAGCACTGCTCTATTGATGGGCAAATGTGACCTGTTTCGATGAAAATTTGCAAAACGGTGGTAAATTCACAGTATACATTAAAGTCTATGGGCAAAAAATATATTTTAACGCTCAACCAATTTTTGATGTGCAACAACTTTTTTTATTCACCCATTGAAGTCTATATGCATCTTTTTTTTTTTGCAGCAAAACCTGGCGAAAAATTCCATTCATCATTACACAGTTATAACAAATGTTTCATATAAATGCAGTTTGTTGCATTATGAATGATAAAGAGCAGGTAAGCCAGGTGATTCAGACACTTATGGTCCCTGAGCAACAGCAGATCATTCCTTATCTTCTCTTTGCATTTTCTGTTCTGGTGCCAGGTTTATACTGTATGTGTGTGTGTGGTCTCTAAATGAAGCACAATAAGGTGCTTTCATATTTTCTTGGAACACATCCTGTTTTGTAAACAAAAAGTTAACTCTCAAACTGACATGTGTTCCTTGGGAGTCCATGGAAGGTCAGTGTAGCTGACTATTTGCTGCCCCTGCAGAAGTGATGTCCAGGTCCAGACTGAGAATCAAAATAGGCCTTGGCATTTCAGGTACTCAGAGGCCCAATCAGCCCACACAGAAGCCCAAACAGCCCCCAACAGCCCACTAAATACTGACGTTCTATGGCACCTTATTGCAGCCCCTCTGGCATTTGCCAGAACCCACAGATTGCCAGTCCATGCCTGGTGATGTCAACAGTTTAGATTTTCAACATGGTCAAAACCTCCTGACATTAAGAACTTATAGGATAGCAGCTTGAATTCATATCATGTTTTGTTAAACAAAACTTTTAGCAATCATGTCATATTTAGCCTAAATGTGGACAGATGGCTTATCCCTCCCTTTATGTTGTTATAAATGCAGCCAGATAAACATAAGCAAATTCATGTAGCAAACTGAGATTTTGACAGTATTACATAATGCAAATTAACCTGGTCATCTACTGTCAACGGGGGCCTCTGGCACCCACGGGGGATTGTAGTTAGGATCAAGGAGGAAGTCCCTTCCAGCGAGTCTAGGCAAGGTACAGTTCAGGGAGAATCCAAATAGCGAAGTCAGGTCCAAGCAGGGTTCAATAATGCAGGCAACAAGGTATCAGAGTCAGGAACAGGCAAGGATCAGCAACAGGAATCAATATAGGCAGTTCAGGCAATACAGGAGACCCAGGAACACAATAGCTATAATGAGCTATTCTCGGGCATTGAACCTGGGTCTCTGGCGTCCTTTTATTTTGAATTTGGCGCCATTGCGCATCTGGCGCGGCTCGATGACGTCACGGCGGCGCCGAAGCCACGTGGCGGCTATGGGCGCCGCCATCTTGGATCCGCCGCCGAGGGAGACGGACGCGCCGCCCGGAGCTCCTGGAACTGCTCCGGGCGGCGTTCGTGACACTACAGATTGTGCCCATAATTTAAACATCAGTGTTCTCTAAATGTCAGATGGGCTTTTACAGTCTCTGAAGGGAGAAAAGGTGAAATATAGTCACATGGCATTTAATAAGTGGGAATTAGCAATGAAGTGCCTTTACATTTATCAAAGTCACTCACTTCTACAGGGCACTAATTATAAAGCTATGGAAAGCTTGAAAGAGAAAATGTGTTGTCAGAGTAATACGGTTATGAGAATTTAGAGGCATTGGTTTGGGGTATCATCTGTACTTAAGCTGAAAAGCTTGTTCTTATTGTCTTCCTCATTTGCTTTAATATATTCTGTTCTTCTGCACATGGAAACTACTTGTACTTAAATTTGAGATATGATTATCATCTACTCAGATTATTGTAGTCTTCATTCTCCCAATGGAACATTTTATCACTGCTATATAATAGGTCACCATCATTGTACAGATCTTTGCAGTGATATATGAAACACTTGTATTGCTATATTCCACCCTAACTGTAATTTAAATGGACGTTCAGAATAGAGTTTAGGAACAAATATATCATTTATTACCACCTATAGTGAGACAATTTATTTCAGAGCAACATCCTATTAACCTGAGTCCAAACATGACATTAAATTAAACCTCGCCTGTGCTAAATTATTCACCTTACCAGACAGAAGTGTCTAGACAGTGTCGCCAGTACTAAACAAAATATATGTAAATATTTTTCCTCTGTTATCATTTGGTATATTTTTAGATATTGCATTGTTTATCATCATGGAATAATATTCTATGCATTTGAGGAAAACAACATCTCAATTCACATGTATTTTTTCATATCACTACAAAATATTGCTGAGTAGTTCTATAGCAATTTACCATAGTCCTTCAGTCTACCACTCTGATGAAGACTGTCAGTTCTGCATACTACATATTATTATGTGCGTATCTCCATATTATGTGCAGAGTGGAGTAGACTGGGTGCATGCATAGTTCCTCATCACTGATTTGTATAACCAAACACCGGGCACTTTTTTAATTATAGAACATAAAATCATTAGAAAATCCCTTGGGAAAATACCACTTCCTGTTGGTTAAAGTAAAAAGCAGTTTGAAAACACCAGGTGAACACCTGATATAATTACAATATTACACTATATTGGTTTTCTAAAATTTCCACAGCTTAGGCGCTGATCTCCATATAAGGATAATATATTTCCTTCTTAGCTTGGGTGCATGCATAGACATTGCTCACTGGTTATATTGGAAATTAAGGAGAACATAATATGGTGGCACAAATGTGACTGCAGCGATATATTAGGCTGGATGCAATGGAGCTGAACTATTATATCTCTGAAATAAGTTATCGATCAGGGAGAGGGAAGTGCCTCTATCATAAGGAGAAGAGTTACAAAAATTGTTTTCCTGGTCCGTTAAGTAATTAAATTTATTTGTTAAATATCATGATACAGAATAGCATTTCACTAGTCTTGTTTGGTCTGTCTCAAATAACCATTTTTATCTCTTCCACTCCTACAGCTAAATCAGACAAAAACACCTACAGATTACAGTTCAATTACGGCTTTCATCCTTCTATATGTCTTATGAGGTTGCTGCTCCAATCTTGATTTTGTATGTTGTATCACTGTCTTAACTCTGCTTTACACTAATGAGCCCCCATAGTGAAACAAGCCAGTCTTAATTTGGGATTGAACCAGCAGTAGGCCATCTGAGCTTTAAAACCCAGTGAATGAACCAAAATCTATAGGTAATCCCTTGAAAATGGAAATTTATGGAGCATTACTGGGATTTCTCCCAAAATGGCTTCTGGCTTATATAACAATGAGGAGATGATCTTCTGATTGAAAAGCTTTTCATGTGGATACAATCCTTCCAATTTAGGAGTAGTCCTGACTTTTGCAGAAGTAAAGAAAACAGTTGTTTCCTCCATAACGCAAAAACAAAATCTAAAACTTTTTTTTTAAAAAGTTGAAGAAAATTCCATAGTGCAAAAATAACTGTCTATTATGTTTTGCCTGTTCACCTATATTAAAATAAGCAATGTTTGATCTCTCAGCAGACATTCCCACTCCTTCAAAATGCTTAAATATGCCAAATTCCAAATGCTGTTTATCTCCCAAAAAGATTTAAGATCTAAGATTTCCAATTCTACTAAGACAAGTCAAGGAGGATGGAATGGGTACTAAGCAAAACCTTGATAGTATCAGAAATCAATATTAAAACAGACAGCTGCAAATTATTAAGTGCTTAAAATTATGAAAACGTATACAGGCAATGGATTCAAATATCACCATCATAACAGGAAATATATATTTATAAGGACTTGCACATGAATTCAGTAGGCATTAATACTGCAATATTAATTATTAGTTGAAATTATATTGATAACTAAAAAGAACCGGTCAACAAGTAAATGATCATGGAGCAGAAATAACAGGTTTCTTCATGTATATACTGAAAGCATTGATCTCTTTTAAAGGGAACATAAACCATTCACCCATTGCCAGGAAATGTGATCATTTACTTTAAGCCAATAAAAAAAAAGGTAAATATTTAAGTATGACTAAAGAAAATAACCATAGTATTACCAGGTGCAGAAGAGAATACTTGAAGTCTAGAATATTTTCAGGTGCATGTTCAAGAAGAATTTGATTTACTACAAATGTGTTGAAGAAATACCCATTGGGGCAAACTGGCAGGTTGCACATGTAAATTCTGGGGGGATTAGCAAATGGCAGGCAGACAGCATAGGACAAAGG
>CM044442.1:41296150-41334776 GCA_024363595.1 Xenopus borealis | reverse complement strand
CAAGGAAAAAGTCATGATGAAATCGTAAAAAAAAATCTGAATCTTAAGATTTTTTTATATTTCGTGCTCGGAACCTACAATTCTTTCATAAAATCTAATGAAAGCTAAGTTTTTTCTGAAACGCAAGGCAACTCATAAAATCTTCCAGTTGTTAACGGGACATCTGCCATTGACTTTTACATGTTCTCGGCAAGTCTGTGGTGGAGGACTTTTTTGTTCAGACTTTTAACACCAACGGACTTTAATAAGTCTGGAAAAAGTCAAGTTTTTTTTCTCTGAATGGTATTTGGTAAATGGTATTTCCTCATTTAAAAGTCCATCCATAAAAATTCAGAACTTATTAAACAACCCCCTGAATGTTGACTGCAGCAGCCACAAGTTGGAAAACAGCAGAGCTGTCAACTTTCAGGCGTTACACATTCCCCTGACTTTTGATGACTTTTGACAATTTTCCACAATTTTCGGTTAAAAAGATAATGTGCACAAGTGCGTGACATTTCAGTACCGTCAGTGGGAGTGACGTATGCATGACCAGCATGGTTTCTGTGGTTTCAAGAGTAGTGCATGCCTGTGGCATAATTTCCATTGACATCCATGTATATCATTTACCTGGAAATATTTCTGCGGTAAGCCATGAACCACAAATCCCTTGACTGCAAAGTTGGCTCTGCCTGTTTCCCCTTCCCACATGAATGCATGTGAGTGTGAATCTCATGTGGTGGGAGTGGAGACTCATCAAAAATGCTCACTACTGTGAGTTATTCAGGCACAGTTTTTCCCCTTTGATTTACAGGTACAGGTATGGGACTTGTTATCCAGAATGCTCAGGACCTTGGGCTTTCTACATAACGGATCTTTCCGTTATTTGGATCTTTGTACCTTAAGTCTACTAGAGAATCATGTAAGCATTAAATAGACCCAAACGGCTGGTTCTGCCTCCAATAAGGATACATTATATCTTAGTTTTATTATTACAGAGAAAAAGTTTTTAAGAATTTGAATTATTTGGATAGACTGGTTTTACTTCTAATAAGGATTCATTGTACATAGTATTTGTTAGGACCAAGTACAAGGTACTTTTTTTTTTTTAGAGAAAATGGAAATCATTTAAAAAAAATTTGAATAAAATGGAGTCAGCGGTTGATTGCCTTTCTGCAATTCTGAGCTTTCTGTATAACAGGTTTCCAGGTTTTCACGTAGCCCAACTTAAAGGTCTATTCTTCATAGTTCCTGGGTGCTATTCTAGTCTATGTCTGTTATTGACCTTGTATGTCCTTGACCATTCCAAGTTTGCTGCCTGTCCTGACCATCTCTTGTTTCCTGAATATTCTCTCAGATCATGACTTTTTACTGTACATCATCCGTTGGTTTGGACCCTGGTCTGTGACCATGACTTTGTTCCTGCTCCTTGATTTGGTTTGGATTTTGGTTTGACCCGGCTTGTTCCACTGTCTGCTCCCCCTTCACTTCCTTATATGTTTAGTTCACTTGCTCACCCAGAACTCTCTCCCTGGTTCTCTAGGGTTAAGTCCTGGTGGCATCTGAGTAGCAGAGGGCTCCTTCCAAAGCCAAAGGCAGCTGCTTCTTTGACATCAAAATGTGCACCTACTATATCTAACTCAGGCAATGTCTGTCTGACTCTGGATACAGCTTACTAAATATCTCTATAAATTACATATTATGGATTTAATGAAAACAATGTAGGCAAAACACAAAACAAAAAAAATTTATGTTTATTGCAGAGCTAATGTGACAGAAGGCTGAGTAAGAGTTGCTTTGTTTTTGATGATATTGGATATGATCTTGACCAATGTGCCAGTTTATTCTGCTTTCTGTCTGTGCAACAAAGTAGCAATTTACATTTGTATCTGCAATTTATTGTAATACTTTATTTTGTATTGTTGCTTTTATTGATATTAGCCGTATTCTGCAATTCTAAATAAACTAAAAGATATGTCCTCATTAGAAAATGATAAAAACGTAGGCTTTTACAGCTCTTATAATTTGTTATAACAAATTGCTGATTGTGCCTATAACTGGATGTAAATGTTCCAATTTTAGTAGTATTACTAATAAACTCAGCATCACATGTGCTGTAGGAAAACAATGGACGACTGATTAGTATATAGAACTCATGGAAGCTACACATTATAGAAAAGTTTGCCTTGAGCAAAATGTCTACAGTATAATAGATGGAATACTCACGCTGTTAGCTGTTACTTTGAAATGCATTTTAGATTGTAAAAGCTATTCAGTAAATGTGTGCTGTAACTTCTGCCACCCACAATTCTTCAATCTCCAGAGGTAAAAATCCATATGCTTTATATCCTAGACATGTACTATTTTCCTTTACAGTTAATGTGCCCGCAGCTTTGATATAGCTTCTCACTAATCAGTTGCTATGGGTTAATGCCCAGGTGTAGTGAAGGGGCGAATCGGCGGTATTTCAATTCGCCAATTTTTTTACGAATTTATAGAGAAATTTGGGAAATGGCAAAAAATTTGTGAAACTCCACCGTGTCTCGTTATGGACGCAGGTGTCCAAAAACGTACTTGTGCGTCCATAACGAGATGCAGGTCGAATTTTCACCAGGCGAAACTTCGCCCGCGTTTGGCGGATCTCTGGAATTTGCTGCAAATTCACCGCAGACGAAAATTCGCCCATCACTACCCAGGTGCAAATTTGCTTATATAATGTTTATAAATAAGACCCAGTTACTTCCATTCCATTCATCCTTTCTCAATAGTGAGTTGGATTGCCATGTACTGTATTTCTTTGCCTTGTTCTTTATTTCCATCAATGCTCACCCACCACAGGATTCTCATGGTTCACAGGTATCCCTCTCTACTACTCCAGAGTAGTTAAAAACAAATGCTTGGTTAATTGCCTTACAAGAAATGTATTTGCAGGCTCTCAGTCCATATCATAACGTACAGCATATTCTCTTTCTTTATTATCCAGTTACCATATATATATATATATATATATATATATATATATATTCCACTCAATATAACATATTTGCCATTTATATGATTAGGATTTAGGGCCATAGATGCACCAATAATATTGTACAAAACACATTTTCTGTGCATGTATGGCAGGAGACAAGCTGATATTAGCAGAAGGCTTGGATATCAGTCGGCTCTAGTGATGGGCGAATCTCTCGGCGAAAAATTCGCGAAACGAGTCGCGGGACGCTTTTGACGCGCATCGCGTCAACTTTGACACACGTCGCGTCGTTTTCTGTGAAATTTCGTGCAACTCGTTTTTCGGCGAAATTTCGCTGGTGATTCGCGAATTTATTCGCGGGAATTCGCCGCAAATTCGACCCTGGCGAATAAATTCGCCCATCACTAGTCGGCTCCTCTATTGGCTCAGATGGAATATTTTTATCGTATGAATTTGAAGGCATCTGAACATCACCCACTGTTTAGTTGCTGAATTGTCGGGGACAGGAAGAATTTTATTGTTTCTATCTGTATATCTGACAATTTAGCTATACACATGTATTGAAACAAACAAACTTTCCTGGAAAGATAAAAAAATTTACCTCTAAACAGGTCAAGATGCTTATGCTTGCTATTTTAGAGTTAAATCTTAATACTGTGCTGCTGAATGGTGATATTGCATTGATTTGGAAAATAGGTACAGAAAGTGTTTTCTGTGGTATGTAGTTCTTATCAAGAAGCCACTAAACTATCAAGGACATTGAAACACGGTTAATGAAAACAAGAGTGTTTCAAGGATATTGTAATTCTGCGTTTTGAGTTTTTTTTATTTCTTTTAGGCGCTGAGATAATGTATAAAAAATGATAAATAAGCAATAATTAAATATGTGATTGATTTTTTGCTAATCTGCAGTTCGGTGTACCTTTCAATAAATCCTATCTTCTGAATTTGAGCATTATCCGTGTCTAAATGTGGTATTTACCTTGTAGTTTAACTACTGAACTCTTCAAATCTTATTTTTAACATGGCCACCTTTAGTCTGCATGGACTTAGACAACCTCTTATATAAATGTATAGGACTGTTGTTAACATGTTGGCTCAATTCATAGGATCAATAAAGGCTCAATTCACCCTCTGTAGTGCATGTTCACCTCAATGGTGCTCTCTGTCTTCTGAATCCCAGAGCAGAAATGTAGTTACCCTCTGAAGCGGTGGGAGGCTGTGGCATGATATAAATAGTATATCCAGCATTCTAGCATACAGGGGCATGAAGAATACACAGAAAAGAATTACAGAGAAAGTAAAATCTGAAGCATGTGGTACTGGATAGTGATGGGCGAATAAATTCGCCCTAGGTGAATTTCCAACATTCGCCGATGGCGAAAGTTTCGGCACGCGTCAAGTTCGTCGCACACCGAGTTCGTCGCTTCACTTCATAACAGCACAATCTGTGCAGTGAAAAATATTTTTAAAAATAAATGAATATATATTAAAATATGCCTTTTTAATGTTTCAATGTTTTAAATAATAATCACAGATGTTTTTAAGAAGCTGGCAAAATGGGAGGCCTTTTTTTCTTTTTAAAAGATAAGAGTCCAGTAACAATGCAGGGCATGTGTGTATACTAAGTGAAACACGCGTGTAAATTGCTCTTCTCATTGACTCCAATGCTATTCAGCACATTCACACACATAGCAAAAGATGGCATTTTTTACAATTTTTTTCCACATTTCCATACCTCCCAACATTTTGGAAGTAAAAAGAGGGACATAATTTTTTTTCCCATACGTAGCGCTGCAACATTTTGACCACAGCCATTTTTGTGGTCACACCCACTAATTAACATGTTCGTTTTACCAAATTTGGCAGGTTATGAAAGTTTGAAAATATTTCTCCTTATCTAAACTGTTACAAATACAATCACTTATTTTATTATATAAAATTGTTAAAAAGCATCTTTTTTGCACCTGTTAGCTGTTCTTCTAGGCTCTCTGCAAAAAGCCAATTAAGTTCACCGCGTCTCGTTTCACAAATTTTTTCGCCGTTTTGCGAATTTCGCTGAAAATTCGCGAATTTTTCAGCGAAGCGAAACGCCACAGATTTGACCATCACTAGTACTGGACCGGTGAGCCTAGGTAGCAGTGGGAAAGGAGATTTTATTGATTAAAAAATGCACTTGGGTCTGCTCCATAGTTCACTGATGCAATATATATTTTAAAAGATTCATTTCAGTTTACTTCTGTTCTAGCAACATAATTGAATATGAAGTATTTAAATAGTTTTTCTCGCTTCAGTAGTTTTTCACATTATAAATGTACCAGTAAAAATAATTTTATATTATATAGTAGCTGCATGTGATCTATTTGAAATTTTTGTTTTGTGTTTTATATGATGCTGGAAACCCAGAGTTTTTTTTTCTAGGGACTCACCATGAATTTTGAGCTACAAAACACACTACTAGTTTTGCTGTTTTCTATTAGGAAATTACATCTATTCATTATATGGAATTATATACTGAAAAGTCTGTTTCAATGGCAATATTAGTGACAAATGTGTATCTCTTCTCTGCTGTTTGGGGCATTACAAGGGAGTTGTTGGAATAGATGGAAAGGATGAACAGGGGACATTTATAAAAAAAAAAACATAGTCTCGTGGAATTATCTTGCATGATCACAATTCATCTAATTTGCTCCAATCAAGTAATCAAGAATTTGAGAAATACTCTGAATGGGTTCCAGGCCCGGATTTGTGGCGAGGCCACAAAGGCCCAGGCCTAGGATGGCAAATTATTAGGGACAGCATGTGCCCAGCTGTTAGGACCGGCGGGCGTTAGGATCACAGGGCATAGGGGCGCCCGCGATCAAAATCCGACACTGATGGTTCATCATAACTTAATATGTTTTGCATGAATGCAATATACCTTTTGCGAACCCGGAAACTGTTTAGTGACCACTTCCGCCAGCGGAAGGCCGTTTGTGAATTGTACACTTTGCGCTAATGCACTGTCAATGTAATAAAACTTCTTACTGAAAAAGTCGCAATGTTTGCTCCAAAAGATTATGACACCTTCACGCACTTCTTAAGAGTGCGCAATTATAATTTGCAATGCGCAATAACGATTCGCAATGCAATAACCGTTTAAGGAACAATATTACATTGCAAGATGTGGATTTTTACTCTTATTGGTGTGCAATGTTTTTCTCTCTGCGACTTTAATTACATTCCCCCCTTGTTTATCAAATTTAACCAAATTTGGATTCTGATTTCATCAAAAAAGTCAGACCAAACTAGAACCTATGATTGGATTGGATCTTTATTTAAAAAAATAAAAAACAAAATTCCCCCAAATTTATTTTTTTGGATTTTTGTCGTGCTAATTCCAGCGCAGATCACAAAAAATGCCAAATAGTATAGGAACCTCTCCAATGGACTTATATGCAACCATGACAGCAAAAATACCATTCTACAGCAACAGATCATTAGCAGGTACTGTAATTCTACAGAAGTGGATCTCAGTGTTGGCAAAACATTGGAGGCATCAATAGAATACTAAAAGATTCCAACACTGTGGGTACATTTCTGTTACAATGTTTAAGTTTCAAAGTTAAAACAATTGTATATACTTTTTGCTCAAACTGTGCTTTAACCACACTTTAAGCATTTATACCAAGGTATAATTCAATTTATACTTAAAGGGGATGAAAACAGATTAGCAAACAAGCTTTTCCCAAATGGTGCAGCAATACAATTCACATACACACCAATGTATAATCAATGGATCAACATTAGAGGTGCACACTAAACAAATATAGCCCTAGGAAGCTTTACCCCAACTCAAAAGTGGAACAGTTTATGGAGGACTTACAGCCCCTGCAAGGACTTCTCATTCCCGTGGGAACTGGAGCTTTCAGTATGCATTACAACATCTCTATGCTTCTAGGTGCATTCCCAGTTAATTATTTATTGCAATTTGATGCAGTTTTTGACTGAGGTAGCCATGGCCAAGTGGAAAATCAAAGCCAAAGGCGCACAACTCTGGCTGCCTCAACTGCACCACCTCTGCTATCACCCAACATAATCTGTCATCAACCTGCTATAACCTGGACTCCCCTTCAATAAACTGCCAAACAATTACCTGCCTTGATTTGGGATATTTTTGTATGTGCTGCCTGATCTGCATTAGTGTTTAGACTGCATCTTTAGGTGAGAACACAAGGGAAATGGGGAGCATTCATGCTCCAACACATTTGTATAATTAAACATCTGTACCTCTGCTCACAGCTATCCCTAGATCCTTAGGAACTTTGTTGGGTCTGGTAGCCAGACTATTGACTGTTCATAAAAAAACTATTTACTGTGCAGATTTAAACATACATTGCTCACTTTTTTTGCACATTCTATGGTATGGCCTAGGCTTATTAAAGCAAAATGACAGGTTTCTATGAAATGCCTACAGATTTATGGAAAATATAATATATGTCCATGATAAATCAAAGACTTTCTCATCTGCGTAATGTACTGAACAAAGATCTAGATCAAGGTAAAGTACATTTTGTTTTTATTTTTCTTATCCTACAAACATTGCTATATTTTAATATTGTTGAATATGAAATAAAAAAATAAAATAAAGGGGCTCTTATTTTATGACTCATACACAGCATTTCAAAATGTTGGTAAATTGATTGTTGCTGAAAATATTAAAGATATTTCATTCAAATGCAGGCAGTCTTTTTATATTCTAAATTCAGTCATCAGTATTTCTGGGTATACATCTGCTGAATTGCAATGACTTGCTGTCTATAACGAATGCCAAAATGTAGCAGAACAACAAACAATTTTCAGCTTTACACTAAATTTTCTGTTGTGTTTGGTAGCCGAGGATGAGGAGAGTATAACAGTGCTTTATCAGCAGGTTCATGCAGCCATTAAATAACAGCAGTAACTCTTACGTTCACTTTCAAGCTGTTCAGAAAGTCCTGTGTATGCATTTGTATAAACAACACATATTCCTTCTATGGTAGGAAAGCATTTGGGCAAATATAATAAACAGTAACAATTAAACCGTATGTATCTTAAAGCCATATATACATTATTCACATGACATAGTCCTTGGTCCATGCAGGTAGTTTTCTGATTCTCTCAGTATGTCTTATAGGTTCACTTTCTTCAGGCCTATTGTGGTAGGCATTATGAGTTGGAAAATGTCCTTCATCAAATGGAACAGCTGCAAAATCATATCTAGCAGGAGCAAGACGAATTGCATTCCATATGCTTCCATCAGAGAGTTCATATGTGTATGGTCCTCGCTGGCGTTTCACTTTAAGTGGTGTAGTAAAATTAGTCCTTGTTTCAGTATTACTGGTTTCTTGATTCTGACTAAAGATCCAGGCTGAAATTGCACTTCTCTTGCACCACATTTTCTGTCAGTATAAGCCTTGCATTTGGCTTGGTGACGTTTCACAATGTCAGCAGTAGATGAGTTTGTAGGAACAGTTTTTGATGTCTGCAATATGTAACTTAGTGCGCATCCATTTGCCATGTAATAATTCAGCTGGAGATGCTTGGGTTGTTGCATGACACTTTTCTCTGTAGTTATGTACTGGCCTTACTTCTGGTCTCAACTTAACTTTGTGTACAAAGTTCTTTGCACAACTCAGTGACGTTGCTTTGTGGTGAAATTTTAGACACTGGCTGTGTGGCAGGCACTGGTGTTGTAGTAATGAGACCATCAATTAATTGTAGGTTTAATGCAGCAAAGGGATACCTTCCAAGTATAGTAGTACCCTTATTCACAATGTAAAAGTCAAATTTTGCAGTATTTGATTTAAAATGTACAGTCACTGGCAAGCAACCAAGCACTGGGATTGGATCCTTTAAGTAACTGACCATTCTCAGGGCAGGTGCAACAAGTGTATGTTTTGCAAAATATTTCAAGAAAATATCCTTTAGTAGAATAGAAATAGCTGAACCTGTATCATGCACCAGGTTAATGGAGTGTCCCTTGTCAGCAGAAGTAGTAGTGACATTGACAGTGCATATAACCATGTCTGGAATAAATGAACCAGCTTTATCCACGCTGAACATTGTAACATTTGTAAAAGTGAGTTCATGAAAATCTTTAGTAGAACTACGGCAGACCATAGCAAAGTGACCTTTCTTTAAACATTTGTGGCACTGAATAGCTTTTGCAGGACATGTAGTATAGTTTGCAATGTTTTGTGTTGAACCACAGCGAAAACAGTATTTTTTATTTGTATTTGCTGTTTTGCAGTGATTTCCTTTCCTTAGCACTGTTTTTTTCCTGTTGTGCATTATTAGGCCACAGTTTTGAATTCCCAATCTGTACATTCCCAGCAGTTCCCTGACTAAGAGTTTTAGCCTCTGCCACAGCTGTTTCAATTTGGCTGACAACTGTAATAGCATTTGCAAGTGTTAAATCTTGTTGTAGGAGCAGTCTCTCTCTAATGTGTGGTTAGTTTGTTTTTTCCACTATTTGGTCTCTTAGCATTTCATCTGTTAGATTCCCAAACTCACAGGTAACAACCAGCTCTCTTAAAGCTGCTACAAAATGTTCTGTGTATTCACCATTACACTGTCCACTTTGGCGGAATTTATATCTTTCACCAACCACATTTACTCTTGGCAAGAAAAAGTTCTTTATAGCAGTAAGAACAATTTCATAAGTCTCATCAGGTGATGGTAATGTATAGAACATATGCTGTCCGTCTGCCCCCAGGCACGCTTTCTAGCGGTAGAAATCTCCCCTTGGTCAGCAGCAATAATGTAATTATCAAACATACGGATCCAAGCAGTAAAAGGTATAGTAGGCTCACCAGGGTTTGGCAGAAAAGGTGCAGACTGTTGCAGGGGTAGAAAAGACATCCTTATTGCCATTTGTTGTGTTTGGTAGCCGAGAATAATAGTGCTTTATTAGCAGGTTCATGCAGCCATTACATAACAGCAGTACCTCTTTCACTTTCAAGCTGTACAGAAAGTCCTGTGTATGCACAGTGACACCCGCAGGCCATCTGTATAAACAACGCATTTTCAGCATTGGATCAACTGTGGCCCCCCAGACTAGGGATTACTATGGTATCTGGCAGGTCACATGGGCTCCAGGACCTGTCTCTCTCTCTTAGACTGACTACTGATGTAATCTCTCTCCCTTGTTCTATTGGCCCCAGAATTTCATATTAAAATCTGGCCCTCATGCATCTCATGACACACTATGGTCCCAGACAGACAAAGTGACAGACCCCCACCCTTGAATAGCTTTCATCAATAGACATCCCCAATGCTTTTAGTCTCCAGGTCCAGGGTCTTATAAGTTCAATCGGCCAAAGACCAGCCCTGAATATTTTACCTAAAGATTGCGTATATGCAATGATTTATGATAAAGTGTAGAACTTGGGAGTCTCCTTATATGTGATTAAAGGGGTGGTTCACCTTTAAGTTAACTTTATGTATATTTAGTGTAGAGTGCCCTATTCCTATCATCGTTATAATTCTTTATTTATTCTTTAAATAAAAAAAATCCAAAAAACTGTTGCTCTGTGAGGGTACAATTTTATTGTTATTGTTTCAGTATATCACCTACTCATATTCCAGTCACTCATTCCAACCACTGCCTGGCTGATTAAAGAGAACCTAGCAACCAGATATCTGCTGAAATGCCAAACCAGAGTGCTAGTTTACAAAAAGCAAAATAACTGAAAAATGACAAAAACATCTGTTGGAAAATGTATCATCAATGTCTAAACAATATTTAAAATGAATTTGCAGATAAACAAACCAGGTATTTGGATAATCTTATACATTCTGATTAAACAAATTTATCTGGATGCCCCCGTGCTTCCCAAAAGAAGAAGCTGTGCAGTTTTTCCATACTCTAATACCTGTATTATTGCAGCAATATTGTAGAAAATACTTCTTGCTTATTTATTGATACATGTGAATAGACTAGTAGCTAACTTTGCACTCTTTGTGTTAGGTTTAGTTCAGTGGGAAAATTTATTTCATGTTTTATCATGTGAAAACTCATGGATGAAATTCAATTCAAGTAGAAAATATTTTTTTATTGGTTTGAATTGCATCTCAAATTGAATCTCATCCATGATAAACCTTTTTTTCACTGCATTCAATCTGGCTCTTTAAAACAGTTTGAATACCAGTGCCAAAGCATTTATCTTAACTATGCATCATTATTTAGTTTAATGCCTCTACCTTAAAATGTGAAGTGGCACTGGAAGTAGAAGTGGCCAGTGGCAGCTGGATGTCAACATAAAAGTTCAATCCTTATACTATTGGAGTATCCATATCTATGTATTTATTAAACAGGGTGTACTAATTTGTCCTTTTAGAACTGAAAATCTTTTAAGCTCTACATGAGGGCATGAAACAGATTGTTAGAGAGCAGAATGTCTAGACCAGGGGTCCCCAACCTTTTTTGCTCGTGAGCCACATTTAAATTTAAAAAAGAGTTGGAGAGCAACACAAGCATGAAAAAGTCCATAGGGATGTCAAATAAGAGCTCTGATTGGCTTTTTGGTAACCCCTATATGTACTGGCAGCCTACAGGAGAGAATGTTTGCAAGGACATCTGTTTTTTATGCAACCAAAACTTGCCTCTAAGCCATTAATTCAAAAATAAGCACCTGCTTTGAGGCCACTGGGAGCAACATCCAAGGGGTTGGAGAGCAACATGTTGCTCGCGAGCTACTGGTTGGGAATCACTGGTCTAGACAGTGAGTAAACTAAATTGTCCGGCTTGGTGACAACTTGAGTGAAATTCGAATTTGAGGGATTTAAATTCGGTAAAAATTTGAGGGTTCTTAGCCCTCGAAATTCGACCCTTGATAAATCTGCCCCATATTGTATTCCAAAAATCAAACTTAGTAAGACATTTCGATGAGCCCTAGCTAAATTCCAATTTACAAGCTATTTAGACGATTTTAAATAATTGTATTTGTGTTGATGTGTTTAGTAAAATTGAAAGAGTTAACTGCATTTACCAAGTGGGAGTACTTAACTACACAAGGGATGTGTGTCTCAGCTTTTTATAACTGTGGGAAAAAGCTGCACAATGAAGTAGAGTGTAATAATGAAAACAATTAGTGAACACGCATCAGCAGAGAGAAAACAATATGGCGTATCCATTGAGAATACTGCATCTGAGAGACACAGCCTGCATTCTATATTTGAAGAGCACAAATTATATTCCAAAACATTAGCAGTAGAGGAAGTTATTGAATACATGTTAGAATTATAGAACCATGTTTCATCCTTGATTGAATCAAAGTCTAAAATCTTATGCTTTGATGGCAACTAAATTTATTTAAATGAATGTTTGCATTATTTTTAATGTGCAGTCATAAGGAAAACGTTTCCACATTATAGCGACTTGGGAAATATCCATGACATATGTTGCACGTAGATACATAATGCTAAATAAATCAGAGGGTGACACAAAAATGCAGGACCTACAGTCTTTGCAAGATGGTATATTGATTTTATTCTTCATATGTGTGCTTGTGGTAACTTATTGGACTATATTGTACCAGTGTGCATGTGCATAGTAGCCTTCATCCCAAGGAAGCTTACAAGGCATACATGACCTAGGGGAATAGATTTGTACCAGAGCATTGTATATTGTATAGAACACACAGAACTGGATTGCTGTGTGTGGGTAAAGTGGCACAGCAGTCTTATATATAATATACTATAATTATTAAAAGAAACAAGGCTTATCTATGGCTTTCATTTAACTTTTTTTTTTCTTAATGTTGTTTGATTTTCCCTTTGCCAAAATGTTTTGTCAAGCGAAAAATAGCATATGTATAGCTAAAACGGACCAAATGCGTTTGGCAAAATGTCTTTGAAATAGCTATGAAAAATACTTTACACTTATTGAAAATGAAATAGTTTCTGTATATCTGTAAAATGTCTGGCATAAATCATTTTAATGTGGCAAAACACTAAAAAGGCTACACAAATACCAAGGAAAAAATGTTTACTGTCTGTTAAATATCAGCAACAAGCTCTCCCTAAAAATCAAAGCATGGATTATGTAGTATGCTAACTTTTTAAGAGCAACAAAATAAGAAAGAGCATTCATAAGGAGATACTTGAATAAACATACATTTCTGAATGTAGTAAAAAAGTTTGGTTATCAGTGAAATATGTTGGGTGGCGTTGGTGATTGTCCTTAAAGCTTAAAGCTGACGGTGGAATGCTACCGTACAATCCAATTGCCTTGTAATTGTGCCCATGTAAAGGGGTTTGGATGCAGTGTGTAGTACACCTTGGACCCATAAAGACAAATACAAGAGGTAGTCTGCGCTCAGGGTCAGACTGGGGGGCCTGGGTCCCACCGGGACTGCTGTCCAAGGCCCCGCTCCGGCCCTGCCCCTACTGAGTTGTGTGCATGCGTGGAAGGTGTTGAGCATGATTGAAAAGCGATCCGCATCAGCGAAAGGCAGCGCATTAGTAGTGCGCTTCAGTAGGGCTATCAGATAGTGACAGGGGGTCTTGCCAGGCAAGGGCCCATGATTGTTGAGGGCCAGTCCAACCCTGTCTGCGCTCAACCCAATATATTTGACATTTTGTGCATGCAGCTACTAAAAAATGTCTTACCCTTTAAACAAAACAGGGATTGTTTGTCCATATATTGCAATATATTTTTACGCTGGCCAACTACGTCAAAGTCAACCCCGGTCTGGCCAGTCCTACACCTTGGACTTCATTTGTATGCTATTCAGAAGGACCAATTGGTGCAGGGCACCCATGTGCTCAGTTGCTGTGTCTTCTGTGCCAAATTGCTGACAACCATATTAATGGAACCATACACTCCTATAGAGGTTTATTTAGCTCTGCACCTGTCTCAAGATAAATGAGATTTGCTGTCTTTTGTACATTTCTTTTGTACTGCAGGTTAAATGCAGGTGTACCAAAGCAATGTGCACATCTGTTTTGCTGGAACTCAGAAATATATGCTAAGATCTTCAGGCCCAGATTTGTGGAGAGGCCACCTAGACCCGGGCCTAGGGCTGCAGGACTTTAAGGGGCGGCATGCTGCCTAACCACACCCACATTGGTTCAGAAATTTCAATTTCCTGTGTGCCAATTCCCATTGCTCTTTCCTGATGATGAAAATTTGAGCAAATAAAAGGGAGGGGACAAGGGCGACAAACGACAGCGGGCCTAGGGGCCCCCGCTATGTAAATCTGGCCCTGAAGATCTTGGCATTTAGGTGTCTGTGTGTCAGTGCCATTGAATCTACAATCTATTGCAGTAAAGAGGTAAATAATCAAAGCTGTAAACAATGTTTTTATCCTGGATCTCTTGGCAGGCTGGAACTCTACTGCTTCCCTAAAGGGCATAAAATCATTGCCCAGTAAATAGAAGGTATTTTTTTTTGCAATGCATGTAGAGTGTTATCAAAATGCTTTTATTGTTAAAAATTGTGGTTAATATGCAGTTCTGCATTCCCATAGTGCTTTAACTCTCACTACATACTCTGTCCCTCCAGTGGTGCAGGGATTATTCACTGCTCTATAATTACACATGACAATAAAAGTGAGTAGGTTGGGAAACAGCCGATGATTCCACTAAGGTTAATTATGCTGTTTCAGCACTAATTGAAAAGCAAGAGCTAAGGGAATTAGCAGTGTGTGGATGATGTGTGGATAATATCTGCAATTCTTTGCATCCTGTAAATGTAGTAGTTGGTCTTAGATTGCCTTTTCATATAGTTTGTAGTGATGGGAGAATTTATTCGACAGGGGCGAATAAATTCGCGAATCGCCAGCGAAATTTCGCCGGAAAAACGAGTCGCGCGTCGTTTCTGAGGCGACGTGCGACGAAAACGACGCGCTTGAAAACGATGCGACGAAAGCGACGCGCGTCGGAAACGACGCGACAAAGTTGCCGTGACGCGCGTCAAAAGCGTCCCGCGACTCGTTTCGAGAATTTTTCGCCAATTCGCGAATTTCTCTGGCGAAGCGAATCTCGGGAGATTCGCCCATCACTAATAGTTTGTCATAAGCACACAAGCTTTTCAGGTTCAACTGATGAAGGCTCCACCACTAAAGCTTCTATAGTTTTCTTTGAAGTAATTTTATAAAATGTTATGTTGCTGTTTGGTCCGCTAAGAAGATGTGTGTGCCACTAGAACTGTAGCTTTTGCACATTAGGTTTTGGAAGATAAAGTGACAATGTCAAGACCAGTGTGTTTCTCTCAGCATTGTGAGAATATCTTTTAAAGTCACATCTAGATAACTGTTTTAAATAATTCAACACCTAAAAACGGATTTCTTATTGCTAGAAATACAGTAGGTTGGTTTTTAGTTAACTCGGAGTGGGCCAAACAACCAGATAATTACAAGCAGATAGGATAGGATAACTTCTAGTTTCTGATAAGCCCCTAGGGACTTGCATACTAGCACACCATGGATGTAAGCACATTTAAAGCTTTTTGAATTGAAATTGAATTTCAATTTTGAACTATAATAACTTCTCCCATATTTTCATTCCAACTGTCACAACGTCTGATAAAACAGGTTAATAAAGATGACCTCATTCCAATTTAAAATAGATATAAGGTAATTGCGCAGTAATATATATATATATATATATATATATATATATATATATATATATATATGACCCTAAATTTAGAAACCTAATTATGAGCATTTTTATTATATAAAAACAAATGCAAGGAGATGAAAACCTCGGGTGAAATAGAAGCTGCATGAACTAAACAGGTGCTGTACAGGGTATGAACTGAATTTGAACTTGGTAAAAAAAAAAGTAACTGGATTCAGGCAGGATGTGTTAGTGCGTTGGTGTGCATATGGAAGGTACAGTACATATAATGGCGCATATTGCTTCAACTTTATTTGGAGCACTGATCGGGACTTCAAAATGGTGGTAAGTCTTTCATTGATTAAGCAATTACAGGGACCAATTAAATGGGGTGCAAGGGAACAGAATTGTTAAAGTTAAATAGGACAGTATGGGACACAAACACAGGGTGGTGGATCCACGGCTGCTTCACCACAAGTTTGCCATGAGGAGGACAAGCATTGTACTGAACACAAAGGAGATTGTAGTAATAGCTAGTGATGGGTGAATCTATCCTGTTTTGATTTGTCTACAAATTTGCGAAACTGAGAAAAATTTCTGAAACACATTGAAGTCAATAGTCATCAAAATAATTCTGATGCCAGACAATTTTGACAGGAATAACAATTTTTAAATGAGCGATTCTTTTGTCCAAATGCATTAAAGTCAAAGGTCGTCCAAATCATTCTGACGCACGCCACTTTTTATGCATGCGTCAATTTTGATGTGTGACTGAATTCTTATCGAGGTAGAGTGTGTAAATAATAACATACTGTCAAACTATGCATAGCACAACAATAAAAGATGTATAGTAATGTGTGGACATCATTATGACACAGACCTTTTATTCATCAGGGCCCAGGTTCAGTTTCTGCATTTGTTCCTTGAGAATTAATTTAATGTGCTTCAGGTACCAGCATTTAATGCTATGGGAATAACCTACTGAGAATTCCACCATTTCAATGATTTTGAGAATGTAGAGAATGTAAAATAGCACTAAATTATAATATTATAAAATAATAAGAGATTTTATATGAGAAAATAGTCATCTGTAGGATGTACCCCTGCTATTTATGGGGGAAGAGGCTCAATACTTGTATCAGACCCTTGGCAATGTATTTCATTTCACTGTGTTTCAATGAACAAGCCTTGAAATAGAGTATAATAAAAGTTGTAAAGTTTATATCAGGATTATTAATTCATAGCAAACTCACGGATATTTGCTTTAAAACTGGGACAAACATAATTACATAACCACATTAGAGTCTTAACCCTATGGGGTGTAACACACTGAGCCAGAAAATTCTGCCTTTAGAGATCTTTAAAATCAACCACACTGCATAAAAATATTCATAATATAGATAAAACGGAAAAGCCATCACAAACTTCCACTTGTGTTTTCAGTCAGCTGGAAAACATTCCACATACAACTGTTTAGAAGCAGACTGTAGTGTGAAGGGATGGCATTTTAATACTGTAGCAGAAAACTTTATAATCTGAAATTCATAAAGTGTTTTTGAAATGGTGTTTTATTTGCATGTTTCTTGGATGGGGCACAAGTAGGTACTGTACCACATAAAAATGTGCTACACATTATATAGAATATTAAATTGTGCAATGCAATTTTTTTAGTTATGACTTTTATTGTAATCATCTATCTTGACAAATACATAATTTTATTCTTTTTTCATATAGTGCTGACATATCCCGAGGCACTTTACAGAGATTATACGTCATTCACAACAATCATTGTCCCAGAAGATTGACATAACTGTCACCTTTATAAGAGAAGAGTGACTAAGCTAATGAGGGGTATGAAATGTCTTGTTTGGAGAAAGGCTGAGTAAGATGGGATTATTTACACTGGAGAAGAGGTGCTTAACCATGGGGCAAAAATGACAATGTACTGTATAAATATACAATCAAAACATGCACTATAGCCTCTACTGTGTTGCTCAACAGTAAATCCAAAAGGGCAGTAGATTTACTTTTAAAGGTGCAAAAGAGATTTTTACAGATACAACTGAGGACATTATAGACAAATATCAGGGGACCTTTTTACCCATAAAGAGGATCACCGCACCAGAGGCCACCCCTTCAGACTAGAAGAAAAGGACTTTCATTTGAAGCAGTGTAGGTGGTTCTTCACAGTCAGGACAGTGAGGTTGTGGAATGCACTGCCGGGTGATGTTGTGATGGCTGATTCTGTTGATGCTTTCAAGAGGGGCTTGGATGATTTTTTGGACAGACATACTATCAAAGGCTATTTTGATACTAAACTCTACAGTTAGTTTAGCTATGGGCATATATGGTTTGTGTGAAAGAGTGGAGGGGTGTGTGTGTGTAGGGTGTATGCTGGGTTTTAATTTGGAGGGGTTGAACTTTTTCAACCCAATTTAACTATGTAACTATGTAACTGTAAAGATGTGAAAATCTGTCCAGGGTTGAGTGGGTGGCCCCTAATTACAGCCGCAGTTAATGGGAAAAGCTGTGCACAACACGAGCATGCACGGGGAACATCCAGGGAGACAAAGAGACCTCAAAATCATAGTCCTAGGAGACCACACACTCCCCAGTCTGAACCTGAATCTGAATCTGTCTCAGTGCCAGCAGATACAGTGTACATTAGAAAGGACTAGATGTTATTTTAGAAAACGAGAGACAACATGGCTACTGAAATCAACTTAATGGGACTTATAAGAAGTAGAACAGCTTACTAATAACCTATAAAGGCCTGTGAAATTTTTTAATACTGTTTTAAAATAGACAAATGCAAGAATTCCTCTGCACTCAACCCATTATCAATATATTTAAGACAATCCCTGTTTTGTTCAAAAACATTTACAGTATCTATATGTATTTTGTGGTCACAGCCTGATTGCATACATGCATAATGTTTTTAAAAATTAGTGGTGAGCACAACTTTCCCTTGTTTGTTATAATTCATATAGGAGCAGTGACCAGCTCCTTACTGTAGCACCCACCCCTACCAGCTATAGTCAGGTGATCCCACTGGTGTCTAATAAAAGGGCAACCAAGTTTTGGAGTTTTACTTTAAAAGCAGCAAGTAAGTTGCAGGTAAAATTTAGTCCCTTTGTAAAATGTATAATGAAGCAATAGAATTCTTAATGAATCAGATGCAGTTTGAGAGTAGGACTGGCCAGAAATAGGATGACTTGGCCAGCTTAAATATATTGCAATATATGGACAAAACAAACATGTTTTGTTTAAAGGGTAAGACATTTTTAGTAGCTGTATGCACAAAATGTCTCACTGTCTTAAATATATTGATAATGAGTTCAGAGGACCTCTTGTATTTGTCTATATGTATTTTATGGACACAGCCTCATTGCACCCCCGCCTAATGGTTTTAAAAATTAGTGGTAAGCACAACTTTCCCTTGTTTGTTACTGTTTTAAAATAGTTTAAATATCTTAGTTGCAAGTAGGCGCCTTAAAAGAATAAAACATTTTCTTACTACCAAACTATATAACATTCAGGGTTAATTGTGCAACAGAGATGTCCTATATGTTCTACATTTTCTAATATAATTTCTTAATATATTATGCACCAAACATAATTTTTACTGTCTAGTAGTCTGGGCCTAGATTTTCTCCAGCAAGTGTATCACTAATCGCTGCTTAGATTGCAATAGTCAATAGATAGATCAATAGTCACGAAACTGGAAAAAAAATTAGGTCTTCGTCTTTGTTTTTTCTGCATTGGTCTCCTGTGTGACCTTAATTCATGTTCAGCCAAATGCTTCAATTAAATCTAACTAAAATGACTATATGCACTGTATATTTTTTCCATTCTCAAAAGAGGCAACTAATCATCAGAAAAGAAAAGCAAACCATTATAATTGTTTCTGAAGTACTTAAATAAGGTCTGCAAAATGAAGGCAAGTGAAAGAAAACCCCACTTTATTTTTTCCTTTCAGCTAGAGCAGTTGCAATGAGAGAAATGAATTCCAAATTGGAATGTCCTGGTGAGGCCAATTAATGTCCTACCCAGGCGGCAAGTCTTTTTTAATTATTTAACTTTTTTAATGTATGTAAGCCCTTGACTGCAAACCAAACACTAAAAGAACTTTTTCAATTTTCGACATAGAATGATTTTTTGATTTTTCAGTTGTTCAATATACTGTATTTTAAAGAGCTTTAGGTGAGCCACAAAACAAATTAGCTTCACACATTTCCTCAAAACACATTTAACGGTGTGATTTTACAACCTTAAAAGGAAGATGGCACAATCTCTGAGAGTGCATGTGTGGACTAATAGGGGCAAATTCACTAAGCGCCGAAAATGCTACGCAAATTCACTAAAATGCGGAGTTACTTCGTCAGGCAAAAAAAATTTCTTACTAAATTTGTGTAGATTCTCCCCCTTCGCCACAGTGCAACTTCGCTACCATTAGGGTGCGAAGTTGTGCTAGTCTATTCACTAGCAAATTAGCACTAGCTTTAGCCACTTTGCGCATTAGTGAATTTGTCCCATAAGCGTCATCCCCATTATTGTTCTCTGATCTTCCTGCACATGTTTGGTTCCCGTGTCCGAGTAGCGGAGGGGTCCTTCCGAAGTTCTTGGGGTATGTTCTGGGTTTGGGATATATTAAATTACAGTATGTTGGGCCAGGCATGGATGCTGAAGGAGCCCCTGCTTTCCCTGCCACCATGTTAGCAATCCTGACAAGCCTCCACCAGCGTCTCGGGGAACAAGAATCCATGCAGGACCAGATGGTCCAATGTCTCCAAAAATTGTAAGCAAAGTTGGACATGATTCAGCAGCAAATGGTTGCTACCACTCCAGTTCTGGCCTCTCCGGGAAGCTACCATCAACACCCCTGGTTAATACCTATACTCCCATTCCCTGAAAGGTTCAGTGGGTTGCAGGTTTTCCACTTTCTGGGAAGCTTGCAAGTTACATTTTGGTTTCCTACATCACTCCATCACAGAGGAGTCCAAAGTAAATTTCATGATCACCTTGCTCAAAGGGGATCCTCAGCTTTGGACATTTAGTCTATCTGCCACATATCCAGTCGATCTCTCTCTGGAGGCTTTCTTTAAAGCTGTGGCAATCATTTATGACTATCCCATCCTTGCGGCTTCTGCCATTGCAGGTATCCAGCTGGCTGAAGTCTGCTGATGGGGGGTAGAGATAAACTGGAACAATGCTTTTACTTTACCAGTTCAGGGTGAGGCTGCAGAAAGAGTCCTGCCTTCTTAGACTCTGGGGCAGCTGGAAAGGTTGGGAATGAGAATACTTGGTGGTCCAGTCCTGCTGTGGGGCCCATCTCATCCTCTCCAGTTATGCACTGATTCTAATCTGATGCAAGCTTGCAATAATTATACCCAACCTGCATCTGACGTCATCACGTGTGGCAAACAGTTCAAATATAAAAGGGCTCACGGCCAATTGTTTGTTGCCCAATGTAGATCTAGTTCTAATAGTTCCTGGGTATGTTTCAAGTCTGTTTTGTCTGTTCCTGACCCTTTCCTAGTCTGCTGCCTGTCTTAACCCTTGCCTGTTTTGACCATTTTCTCAGATCACGGTTCTGTACTGTGCTACTGTTGGTTGTGACCTTGCCAGATTGATACTGACCCGGCCTATCCCTTGTACATGCTCCTCGTTGTCCCTTCTTGCTGCATACGTTTGGTTCCTGTGACTGCCAAGAACTCTCTCATTGGTCCTCTTACTATGAGGCCTGGTGGCATCTGAGTAGCAGGGGGCTCCTCCCAAAGCAAAAGCTTCTCCCAAAGCAAAAGGCGGGGGTAATGGGCAGAAGCTGAGCTGAGGCCAGGACTTTGGGGTTTGTGATGGGTTTGGGATACCTTACATTATACTCCTGCCCAGTAGTGATGGGCGAATTTATTCGCCAGGGGCGAATTCGCGGCGAATTCCCGCAATTCGCCGCTGGCGAATAAATTCGCGAAACTGCCAAAAAAATTTGCCAAAAAAAATTTGCCGCGCAAAAACAAGTCGCGCGTCGTTTTTGACGCGACGCGCCGAAAACGACGCGACGCGTCGGAAACGACGCGCGACTCGTTTCGCGAATCGGCGAAAAATTCGCGAATTTCTCTGGAAATTCGCTAATTTTTCGGCGAAGCGAAACGCGGCCGTTTCGCCCATCACTACTGCCCAGGGCCAGCCCAGAAGGTTTGAGATGTGAGAAGCAAATCTAATATGGATGCCCAAATGCAGTGGTTATTTTCAAAGAAGGCACAGAGCAGCAGCACTGTGAGTGTTTATGGGTGTATTAAATATTATCTTTCGGATAAAGCTAAGTTTTAAAGGGGTTGTTCACCTTTGAGTTAACTTTTAGTATAATGTAGAGAGTGACATTCTGAGACAATTTGCAATTGGTTTTCATTTTTTATTATTTGTGGTTTTTGAGTTATTTAGCTTTTTATTCAGCAGCTCTCTAGTTTGCAGTGTCAGCAATTTGGTTTCTAGGGTACAAATTACCCTAGCAACCCTGCATTGATTTGAATAAGAGACTGGAATATGAATAGGAGAGGGACTGAATAAAATAATAAGTAATAAAAACTGTCAATAACAACACATTTGTAGCCTTACAGAACATTTGTTTTTAGATGTGCCAGTGATAGCTGCAAAG
The DNA here is from genome assembly GCA_024363595.1 of Xenopus borealis. NCBI lineage: Eukaryota > Metazoa > Chordata > Amphibia > Anura > Pipidae > Xenopus > Xenopus borealis. The sequence continues at coordinate 41,312,583 of CM044442.1, read as the reverse complement.
AAACAGAAGAAAATTGCACATCATTAAAAAACTATGAAAAATAAATAATGAAGACCAATCGAAAAGTTTCTTAGAATTGACCCTTCTACAATATACTAAAAGTGGTGAACCACCCCTTTAACCATTCCTTCTCCTATATTATCCATATTTTAATTTGAGGAGTCTTGCTTTGACGTTCCCATATACAACTAATGAGCTTTACCTGCTGAATATTTATTGGAATTACTGTAAGAACACCAGTTCATCATATTGCTTATCTTTACCTCACATAATAATAATATGAAGGGATCATATTAAGAGCTCGCTATGTTTTTTTTTTTTACCAACATTGTAGCATTCTCCCCCATGAAATTACAATAAAAATCTTTGGTGTTTGGATGCAAATGCAGGCTGCTGTGTTTCCCTCACAAGAGGAGACAGAACACAATGTTTTTTGTTTTTTTTTATACTGTCATATATTGCACTGCTGTTTTTTTTTATCTTTCTGTATTTTTAAAATCTTCACTCATTGTCACTTATATTAATAACATGGATCTTGCACTACATCTGCTCTGCTGCTATACTTAATTTAAAATTTTTCTTACAATTCTTACTTTTATGGTAATCCCTTTGTACTAGTTGTAATATTAAACTCATGGCCGGAACTAGGGGTAGGCAAAGTAGGCGGCCACCTAGGGCGCAGTCATAGGGGGGGGGGCGCACTTTAGAAGGGAAATGTTTTTTTTATTTCTTTAAGTTTTAACTTTGCCCAGTCTCCAGCAGCAGTGTTCTGCTCTATTTCAGTCCCCACCTCCCTCTTACTTGCCCTTTGCCTGGCACAGATCTGGAGCAATATTTTTGCTGCTGCCCTGGCACAGGCTGATGGCACAGGTACAGACTTGGGGGGCAACGGCTGAAGGTACAGGTACAGGCTTGCGGGGGAATCGCTGATGTCACAGGTACAGAGTTGGGGGCAATGGCTAGTACAGACTTGTGGCACAGGTACAGTCTGGTGGCACAGTTACACAGGCACAGTCTGGTGGCACGGTGCTGGTGGCACAGTTACAGTCTTAGGGGGCCAGCTGGTGGCACAGGTACAGACTTGGTAGACAATGGCTGGTGACACAGATACAGACTTGGAGGGTCATGGCTGATGGCACAGGTACAGACTTGGGGGGGCAATGCTGGTGGCACAGGTACAGACTTAGGGGGCAATGCTGGTGGCACAGGTACAGACTTAGGGGGCAATGCTGGTGGCACAGGTACAGATTGGGAGCAATATTTTGGGTGCTGCTGGCACAGGTACAGATTGGGGACAACATTTATGCTGCAGGCTGACAGGTACAGATTGGGAGCAATATTTTGGGTGCTACTGACTGGCACAGGTACAGATTGGGAGCAATGTTTTGGGTGCTACTGGCTGGCACACGTACAGTTTGATTCATTAATGTGTTATAAGGTTTCTTTATTTAAGAAAAAGTGAATAGGTGGGAAATGGTCATACATAACGGGGATGGGGGTGGGGCGCTGATTGAACCCCTTGCCTAGGGTGCCAAACTACCTTGGCCCGGCCCTGATTAAACTAGTATGTTGTAATTTTGCACAGTCTAAAAAAGTGGATCAGGATGCATTTCACTGCATGTTGTACCTGTATAACTATGCATGTAATAAATAAAGAATCTTATCTTATCTTACTAGATGTTTAAAGCATACTCAGTATTTTTCATATTATAATATTTGTCTGATGCTGTCCATCTCTACTATAGATCTCAAACCTCTATTCATATAAACATGAGTTGTTTAAAAATTTGTGATGGGTGTGTTTATATTATTATTTATAGCACTGTAATTAAATGCTTTTTAAAACAGCATTAACCTTCGTTTACAAATAGATTTTCCAATATTTATTTTTAATTGTTCATCATGAGCTGTAGTTCCAATAACTGCAATGCAAATAGGAATTAGTGTTGATGATTATTAACAATGATATGTTTCCCCATCCATATTTATGAACAGATTAAACATATGAATATGAATCTGAAGCTAGCTTCTTTGTATTGCATTATATGCTGCACAAATCCGTGTATCATTTAATTATCACTGTTGTGTCACTGTGCATAACTAATTTAGCTCTATAAATAGGGCACCACTGTATTCTTAAAACAAAACAAAAAGTTTCTCATGGTAATCTGCTGATAAAGGGTTGTGAGGAAAAAAATGTAATGAGTTCCTGTTCAAGTTTGATAAACTAAGTCTGTAAATGTGTGTTTAATGCTTAATTAAATTTATTAGTGTTTTTGCGCGCCCCAATAAAAATCTAATATGGAAAGTATTCTCTTTCTCATAACTTTTATCATTGAATGATAAACGGGATTCAACTAAGGATGTGTTCTTTCAATTTTATATGTTCTCATTAAGGCAAAGCAGATGCATCTGCCGATGACCCATAATATTACAGTATTACAATTTTACTTTAGAGATGTCACATTGAAAACCAACTTTATACCTTAAAATGCCCCTTATTTGTGAATGTGCAAGGTTTCAGATTTGCTTATGCTAGCTAAAAAAGAGAATTGAATGACTTCAAAGCTACATGCAAAATTTCCCTGTGTTTTCATATTATTTTTCAATCCAAAGGGATTGATTGCAAATATATGAAAAGTGGATTTAGACAGACATGGATGAAGCTATTTGGCACAGAAATACAAGTTTATTGAATCACTAGACATTAAGCCCGTTAAATTAACGGGCGCTAGAACATATGTAGTCAAACATTTATAAAAACAGACTTGTTCCAGTCCAAAAAAAAGTGGACAACCATGGTGGACACCTAGAGTGCTTCTCAGTTGTTTTAAAAATACGGAGAAGAAGATGGAGCTTCCGCACACCGGATGGTTAAAAGCCAAAAAGCTTTATTCAGTCATCTTAAAAGCATGAACACACCACGTGCTCGACGCGTTTCGGGCGCGTGCGCCCTTAATCATAAGCAAAAGGAACAGCATATAGACACTCCCCATATATATAGTCCACCAATATAGCGACCCCTACAGGTTCAGAAAATATCATAAGTACTTAACCCTTACAGGTCAGTACCAATTATAAGTAGTTAACCCATACAATATAAAGTACTCAAATTGAAAAACTGTGAATGTATACCAATATAAGTTGTTGTGCCAATATATAGTTATCAGAAAAAATAAGCAGAAAACAAAATAATTAAAAATAATACATAATATCAAAACGAGTATTAAGACCACAAGGTTCTCTTGTATTTAAGGAAAAAATCCAAAAGGCCTCACGTTTGTTCAATGATACTAGAGGGTCCCCACCTCTTTTGGGAAATTTTACTTTCTCAATTATTTTTACTCCTAGGTCAGAAATACCTTGTGTACTACATTGGCTGAAATGTCTACCAATAGGAGATTTGAAGTCACATTTTTCAATTGCGTTCAAATGTTCTCTAACTTTTTTTTAAAAAATACTACTGCTTCCTAAAGCGTTTGGGCAATGTTTGTTTATGGTATAGATCACATTTTTTCCACAAAAAAATGTTTGTCCTACAGAATTTCAGATGTTACTTTTAGAAAAAGAGCCGCCTGACTTTGTCAGCTCAGCATCCCTGTTGCCGTAGCAACGTCAGGGACATGCGCTGAGTGAGCAGGTCTCGCTTTTAACGCAAGATTAAAGATAGGAACAGTTGGCACCGCCCCCGCCTCTTGATCATTCGCACTTCACGTTTGCATGCCCATTTTCCGCCAATCATATTTTTTCCTTGGCGTCCTGTAGGCGGAGTTGAGTGAGAGAGCTGGAGGTACTTTCACAGCTATGGGAGGCCAGATAGTAGCTGTACCTATGTCACCCCCTGCCAGGAACGCTCTATCCCTCTGCCATTGGGCAGTACAACAAAGAGGGGCGGGGCAGCGCACTGGGATTGGCTGCAGCTTTCCTGTGAGGGTGGGGCTTTTAGGCAATAAATAAAGAGACAAGACGCTCTGTGAGGAGCTGGTGGAAGTCTCTCTCTACCCCGACCCCCCATTTACCTTTACTGACTGCGCCGCGGACTCCCCGGGTCACACATCCCACAGCTCGAGCTGCTCCTCTGTCACATGGTGCTTGGGCATGTGTACAGCTGGCGGTGTAGCGGTGAGCAGAGGAGCGGCACATCGTTATGTAGTGCTGGTCTTTCCATAGATTGAAGGCAGCAGATTATAAACCTCTAACGGAAGTCTCTGCGCTCTAAGGTGGACACTCACTAAGATCCAGAAAATCACTAGAGCAGGCTTCCTGAGCGTTTGCCACACTTCACCAGGCGAATTTTCGCCTGCGATACGCAAATTCACTAAAGTGCGAATTTACGCTCTGGTCGGCGAACGGTAACGTATTTACGCTAGTGTTACTTCGCTAGGCATAGCGCAATTTCGCTAGCGAAGCCTAATTTGCATACGGCGCAAATCCCATATAATAAAGTTCAAGTGTCTCTGCGTCCAGTCCCTGTGTCCGTGGGATTGCGCTACTGCGCATGTGCCCCACGGACAGCCAGCGCGAAGTGTCTAACGCTAGCGCAAATTCGCCAGCGTTACGTCAAATCGTAATCGCAAATTCACTAACACCGAATCTGGCGAATTTACGCTAGCGAAGTAGATAGACTTGCGCAACTTCACACCCTTACGCCAGGCGAAGTTGCGCACTGGCGAAGGATTGTAATTACGCAAATTCACTAAGATCAACTTTCTGCTGTTCGTTAGCACGTACGCTAGAGCAATACAATAGATAGGAGGTTGAAAGTCCCAAAAAACGCTGTGTTTTACCATTGTGGGTGATAGTCTGAAAAACATTGTTTGTTTTGGGGGGTGTTATCCTCCTTCCCCCCTACATTTCCTGACATATGGCAACACTACTATATAGGGGGCACATGTAGGGCAATAGGACAACTTTATTTTTTTTGATTAAAGGTGTCCTGGGCATGTGTAGTGGCTGTAACATAAATTTATTTTCAGACTATCACCCACAATGGTAAAACACGCCACAGCGTTTTTTGGGACTTTCAACCTCCTATCTATTGTATTGCTCTAGCGTAAGTGCTAACGAACAGCAGAAAGTTGAAAGTTTTTTTTTTTCAACCTCCTATCTATTGAACATACACTTCTTTTTCAGACTATCACCCACAATGGTAAAACACACCACAGCGTTTTTTGGGACTTAGAAAAATTGTCATTTTTTTTTCAACCTCCTATCTACTTCGCTAGCGTAAATTCGACAGAGTCGGTGTTGGCGAATTTGCGCTAGCGTTAGACGCTTCGCGCTGGCTGTCCGTGGGGCACATGCGCAGTAGCGCAATTCCACAGACAAAGGGACTGGACACAGAGAAACTTGAACTTTATTATCTAGGATTCTGCAAGCCCCCACTAGTCAATTAAAATACAGGAAGTGATTTAATAACCTAATAGTGAGAGATAGGGAGAGGTGCACTAGAACAGGGCAGCTGGAGGAAATATAAAGAAGGACAATTTAAAAAAAAAAAATGTGAAGGGATAAAAACATAAATACATACACCCATTGATAAGCACTCTTCTATTTCTTTACATTTTTTTCACTCATATTCCTTACACTCTGGTTTAACCTAGTTAACCTCTTGGGGACTTTTTGGTGTATTATGCATTTGGTACAATTATTATTATTAAAGCTACCATGTTTTGGGTGATTTAAGCCTGGGGGCGATACACTGTATTAAGAATTGGGGTGTGTAAACATTTTATCAGGGTCATTTGGATAGTTTGTGCAGTGATTATGATTTAAAAAGAGTAAACACATTTGTTTGACAGTAAATGGCTTCAGTTAACCACTAACATGAATGAATGAAAAGTTTTTGTGTTATCATTCGTATTCTCTGAAAAATGGTTAAGAAATAATAAATTCTGCCAGGAAATGTAAACTTATGAGCACAACTGTAGATTTTCCTCAATCTTCAGTTACTTATTTCATATTCTGAGTGTAAATTTCTTCTAATTTCAAAAAATGCCGGTGACTTTTCATATTTCCAGGGTGATAGTCTTTAAAAGGCATAGGGGCAGATTTATTAAGGGTCTAATTTCGAGGGTTAATAAATCCTCAAATTCGACCCTCGAATTTAGGTCAAATTAAAACCCCTCGAATTAGAAATTACAATTTGATGGGTTTTAACGCAATTCAGCAATTCTAATTTTCAACAATTCGATTTTCAAATTTGGCAAATTTGAATCGAATTTTGGGCTATTTGATAGTCGAATATACCCAAAATAAATTTGAATTTTGAATTTTTTAAATTCAAATTTGATTAAAATTTTCACTTTGAATGAATCCTAACCTTAGTAAATCTGCCCCATAAAATTTCTTTTTGGTACTTGGTTTCCCTCATACATTTTCTACCATATGGCACATTATTTTACAGTTGGCTTATGTGTAGGGCATTAAAACAACTCTATTGACTTTATTAAGGTTCCCTTGGAATGTCTAGTTATCAGTGTAAATGTAATGTATTAGATGCAGCATGTAACATAAATAGCGCCATTCCACTTTAAATTTCCCACTGCATGCAAATTAGCCTGAGTGCAAGACCTCTACATCTTCGCTTTGACTTGCTCTCTAGTAGCACTAGTGAAAATTCACCAGTAATCGTTGCCCGGGACGAAACATTGCAATTTGGTAAATTTGCTTTGTCTGAGTAAATTTTCACCTGGCGAAGTGTTGCAATGGCAACACTTCAGCGTTTTTTTGTCTTAATGAGAAAAAAAGGATGTGAATAGTCAAAATGTATTAAATGCGATGTGATGATGCGAAAGGTCACCAGAAAAACTCACCAAGTAAATGTTAATGGGAATATTCTCTAACAACTTCATTTATTCATTTATGTATTATCACAGTTTGTTAAAACATTTGAGATTTTCGGCCTCATTGAAAAGTAATGGAATAATTTATTTTGCACAGGCATGAGGCTAAAATCTGCATGTCTATGGCTATCTTAACATAAAACTAGGGGGTCCACTTTTTTTGACACCAGGCTTCTCCTGTCCTCTCTCTCTGTTTATGAAATATAGGCATTGCTAAGAGGGATTTAGATTTTGTGATGACAGCAAATGGAGCACTACTTTCTGCTGTAGGCTAATTACACACTGTTTCTCAGCTTGCACGGTGCTCACAATTGCTCTCTCCTGTATCTGCATAGCTGTGTCTGATCTGGTTGCAGGCACACAGAGTGGATTTTGTTGCAAAAAAAAATCTGCTCCTTTTGTTGACTGTGCAATGCCTCCAGGCACAGACACAGAAGACAGCAGATGCGTGCAGAGTGTAGGCTTAGAAACAGCCCAGTGTCACATAAGCTTTAGGTCATTTGTAAAATCTGAGAAAGGAATGGGACTTGGAGGGAATACTGGAGGTGAAATATTTCTTGAGAAACACAACAGCATAAGCACAATTAATTTATTTGTAACCTTCTGTAACTTTTACTATATTATAATAATTTTGTGTTTCATAAAACATTTTATATGTAAACCCAGCGAACAACCAATGTAAAGGAATGCGCTTCAACATATGCATTCCTAGGCTTTTGGGAGGAGATAACAGCTTTTGTCTAGCAAGTCTATCCCCACCAATGGCTTGGTATAATTCACATGGCACATACAGTACGTCTTGAGAAAACATATTGAGAAAACATTTTTGAAGAATCACATGCATGGGCTCAGCTAGTTACAATCAGTCAGCTATCAAGACAGTTTGCTCAAAGGTTATTAAAATGCAACAATCCCTTTTATAAAGGTGCCATGTGCAGTAGTCATGTTTGCCAGTTTTGCATTGTTTCTTTAGGGTGCAACTAATTCTGTTAAAGGAAAACTATACCCCCGAACAATGTAGGTCTCTATAAAAAGATATTGCATAAAACAACTCATATGTAAAACCCTGCTTCATGTAAATAAACTATTTTCATAATAATATACTTTTTTAGTAGCATGTGCCATTGGGTAATCATAAATAGAAAATAGCCATTATAAAAAATAAGGACAGCATCCTGGGATCGTATATAGACAAAAAAGTATGTGAATAGTCAAAATGTATTAGATGCGAAAAAGTGATGATGCGAAAGGTCACCAGAAAAACTCACCAAGTAAAAGTTAATGCGAATATTCTCTAACAAACATACCAAACAAACTATAAAGTTAGGTCACATGAGCCAATTAACAGACAGAGTTGTGTCTTTTGCTTCCACACTTCTTCCTGTTACAGTTTGGGGACGATTTACTAAGGGTCACATTTCGAATGGCAAAAAAAAAAAATCGAAATTCGACCAGGGAATAATTGGGGAATAGTGGGCAATTAAAAAAATTCGAATTTTGAATTAAATTTTTTTTAGCGCAATTCGACTGATCTAATGGTCGAATAGGGAAGTTCGATCGAATTCGATTCGAATCGAATTTTCAAGCGAATTTTAAACGATCAATCGAATTTTTCCTATTCGATCTTGGGGAATGATCCCCATTTCGGTAGGTTTAATCTGGCGAACTAGGGGATCGAATTTAAAGGGGAAGTATTCGACCATCGAATTTTCAAATATTCGAATAAAATTAAATTTGAATATTCTAATCATTCGAATTTGAATATTCGATGGTCAAATTTGCCTAATTTGCATATTCAAAATTCAAATTTGAATCTTTTTGAAAATTCGATCGAATAATCGAATCCTTCATGTGAATACATGGGAATTTTATAAATTTGCCCCTTAGAGTTGAAATATTTCTGGTCAGGTGATCTCTGAGGCAGCACACAGACCATCATGAAATGGTGGTTCAACACAAGAGATGTAAAAGGGCAATATTTACTTAAATATATATATACCAGTTTGGTAAGTTTCTTTAATATGTCACTTCATTTGATACATATAAACTATCTGTTGCTCAAGTATTCATTTTGGGGGTATAGTTTTCCTTTAAGTAGAATAACCTTTCACCCCCCCACCAATACGACAGCTTGTGGGTCTCTGATTGATATTTTTAACACTATCCATCAACTAAACTGGGAGGCAGCAGTGGACACCCCCATCACATGTGCCATTATCCTAAATGCCTCAGCACTAAATACATAACAGCTTATTAGTTAATGAATAGTTATTATTATAAAGTTGTCATTATAAAGTAATATTATATATATTATAATTTAATGAAATCCTGGATTCCAGCACAGCTATGTATGAATATATTATGAAAGAACTATTAATTAATCTAAATAAGAGATCCTTAAAAACTCAAATCTAAGCACCACAGTGTCTGCTGTGAAATGTATGGCTTGATTAATAAGTACTTTGTTTGGATTAGCAGCTAAAGCCCATCATGTCTTATCTTAATTCCATTGCATTTAAATACTTAGTAAATTAACCGAAACTTCTGATTGAGAAAACATTCGCTAGTAAGATGTCACTGGGATGATTTAGAATTCTAATACATTTATTTACCTTATCACAGCTCCATTTAGATTTGGAAACCATCCCAGATTTGCTCTGAAGTCTCAAGGAATTTAAAACATTATGGGGGGAATGTAATTAAAGTTGCAAAGAGAAAAACATTTCACACCAATAAGAGTAAAAATCCAAATCTTGCAATGTAATATTGTTCCTTAAACGGTTATTGCATTGCGAATTGTTATTGCGCATTGCGGATTGTAATTGTGCATTCTTTAGAAGTACTTGACGGTGTCGTAATCTTTTGGAGAAAACATAGCGACTATTTCGGTAAGAAGTTTTATTACATTGACAGCGCATTAGCGCAAACGGCCTTCCGCTGGCAGCTGTGGTCGCTAAACAGTTTCCGGGTTCGCAAAAGGTATATTGCATTTGCACAAAGCAAAATTTTAATAAACCCTACGGTATAATTTAATGACTGCCATGTATATTTCCTTATTCCAAATATATTTTAATGCATGAATTTAACTGTCATCTTATTTTTTAATATCATTGTGAATATAAGCTTCTAAACCAACAAAATTCTGTTGACTACTTGTATAGAAAAGCACTTTACATGTGCATTGTGTTAAACTCCATTATTGGCAAAAGAAAGCCTTGGATTGTTCAAGCTTGCTAACAGTGGCTTATTGAAGCCTTTTAATTAATCAAAAATGATCATGAAGGCAAGAAACATCTTCCAATTGTAAAAGGGATATCTACCACTGATTTTTATATGAATTAGAGAGGTTTTAGCTGGAGTATTTTTGGATTCAAATTTGTTGCAATTTTGTCACATAATAAATCCCCCCAAAAAATGCTTTTTTTCATGGAACTTTTTTCTGATTTTTGGCCAGTCCAGAATAATTTGGCATTTAATAAATGTGCCACTAAAAGTAGACAGTCTGGACCTGTGAGACTGAAATCAATACTTAACAAGGTAACAAAATGACTGTATTTATGAAAAATATATTTAAGAGTATGTCTTGTAAAGGTGAACATCCCCTTTAAAAGGATAAAATACCCCCTTTTTTGACATGACATGAGCTCATTTAGTTGGGATTATTTAAAAAAAGTAGCATGAGCACTATTTGAACTGCAAAAAATGTATATATTTTAAAGTGATCTGGCTTGAGAAGCAGAGTGCACTGCTATAGGGCAGTTGATTATCCTCTCTTGTGGCTTCTCCCTAACTTGCACACCAGAGATTGAATGACCCCTAATGTTCTAGCATCTTACCAATGTCTTTACTAATGCATTTGCTTGCTTGGTTTCTTCAGTGGGCGAGGAACCATCCTCATCATTCTCACTTGAAACTAGCAGGACAGTGTTTACTGTTAATTGGTTGATGTAATGGCCCTGTAATATTCAGTCTGATAGACTGCTAAAATTTTAAATTCCAGTTCAGCCACAAATATTGTTCTCTAACACAAAAATCATTTGCAATTAGTTTGCAGTTCGGATAAATGTTTGCAAAGTGAAAACTTTTGCCTTTGCAAACAATTTACCCCTCACATGACAGTAGGTTAGCAAATGCCAATTGCATAGTTTGCAATTTTTTTACATTTCCCCCTTAAAATGCTGTGATGGTGCTTGTTTCAAAATGGGTGGGGGAACCCTCCTAACTTACCCAGTCCAGGATTTATCCTTAGTTTTTACCGTGTGCCAGTTCTTAACTTAGCCCTACCCCATATCTGGCTGTCATCTAAACACCACTCAGATAATGACCAGCTCTAGTTTCTCTGACTTTGCGCTTACTATATTTATCAAACTGACATGGCTTCTAAACTTTTTATTGCTACCTGAAGCAATACCTTGCCTGGATTAGCACCTGAACCTCAGCCTATTATTGGACATAAGAACTGTGATTTGGTGTTCTATACTTGCCCTTACACTGAGGTCTACTTTTAACACAAATTCTCTTTTGGATCTTTCCTAAACAGCAGCATTACCACTGCAGGGTTTTTCCCCATAACATGCTATTTGACTTAGGATGACATCTCTTGTCCTTTTAGAAGATAAAGCTTTTATTTTTGGTCAGCTCTTTAACTCCCCTGCCACTCTTGAACTGAAATAAATGCATGAAAAAAACAGCATTGAAATACACCACATATCCACTTTGATGCTACACGGTGTCATATCATGAGTAATTATAAAGCCATATAATAATTTAATGTGAATGCAATTTATGTGGATGTTTACAGGGTGTAATATATTGGCATAAAATGAGCTGTTGAAAAAACCTCATAAAGCAATCAGACTGCCACAGCTCTTTTCTATATACCTAGATACCTAAATAAATAAGTGACTTTGTAATGCTTTTTGTAATGCATTATTTGCATGAGCAAGATGCACAACGTTAAAGAAGAAAAAAATAAATTTTCCCTATTTGAAAAAATGCCCCTTCTTATGTGTCTTTTTTCCCTCCTCCCAAACTGCATTTAACAGTTACCCAGAGGCTGACCCCTTCTTCACTACTTGGTGGTTAAAAGAAAAGCTACTCAGCCTGGTTGCTGCACACAGGGTATCCATGTTGTGCAATTTATGAGCATGTGCACTGGAACCCCGTACTAAATTACTCCTGCCAATCAGTAATGTAACTTCGAAAAAAACTTTTTGAGGGCCACAGCGTGCACTTCAACCTCTACTGGCCTCCCTACCCCACTTCAGGCCCAACTGCTTGTGTCTCCTGCTCCATGCCACTCTCTCTCTGTGGTTGGACAAGGGGTGGGGATGCAAGAATTTCTTTACAATTAAAGGAACAGTTAAATCTAAAAACAGAAACTGGGTGAGTACATAGTATGCACAAAATAAAAAATGATTACTAATATATTTAGTGAGCCAAAAATGTAAATAATGGGACATAACTGTTCAGTGAGTTTGCAATTGATCCTTAGCATTCCGGTTAGATTCAAAATAACTGATTGGTTATTGCCTGGCAACGAATAAGTGGAAACCAAGAGAGCTGCAAAGCAAGAAGTAATCTTCTCTTCTGTTAGATATTCAGTCACTCCAGCCTTTATAGATTACATTTTTGACTAACTAACTATATTAGAAATATTTTTTATTTTACACAGCCTAGCTGTATACCAGTTCTTAATTTTATACTGAACAATTCCTTTCAGAAGGAAGCAGACTCTGCAGTCAGGGAGGCCTCTGCTTTGTCTACACTGCTGCACTGCTCTTCTTGTAAAGCTCAATTTTGGGGGAAGCCTCTGGGGAAATATTTTACACGGTTAGGGGGGGAGCTGTATGCCCAAAAGACAAGCTTTCATACTATTTCATACATTTTATACAAACTATAAACTTCTTTTTGGTGTAGAATACATTACACACCTTCCTGCAACATTACTCAAGGAAATTATTCTCTTCTACAGTCTAGCAAATGGAAAGTTGACAGGTCAGATCCCAAACTAAAGTATTTTAAACAAATTGTTTCTGAAGGGAAAGGTGAAAAAATCTTTATCCGACACTTAAAGGTCTTAATATTCTATGCCATTTCAGCAGTATTTTCCAAGACTAAAGTGTCTGTCTAAATTATTGCTAAATAACCTTTTAATGTTATTTTGTATTTCATCAACCTACATATAATTCAACACTTCCAGTGAAGGATTTCTATCCTAAAGCACATAAAACAGGCCATAAAGCAATTTAAATGCACACGTCTCTGCTTTAATATATTCAAAATCTAATTTTGGTTGCCTAGTAACAGGATGCTAAATTGTTTTGCCTGTGGCCATAGGGATTTTATTCAGGGGCACAATCTATAAATATTATTACTTAAATATTCCCAACTTGTACTATTTCAATATCCCTGGTTTTATTGACTGTGTGGCTTTGTTTTGGAGCATATTGCTTGTAATTACCAGAAATTATTAATTTTAAGTTGTTTTATTAACCACATCAGTCAATGTCTGAGTTCGTTGAAAGAGATACACATATTATAATGTTCTTCTGAAGTAAGGGACCTTGCAGCCATGTTCTGTTAAAATGTATTTTCAAGCTAGCTTTTTTCTCTCAATGAATAGATGAATAAGATTATTGTTCTCTCCAAGAAGCAGAAAACACAAAGAACAAGAGGTTTTCCAAACAGAAATATGATTACTGTACTTTACAATTTAACCCATTATCTGGGCAGCTCCACATGAAAATTCCCTGTACCTTGTGCAGTATGAGACAGGCAAGGAGTGTCGTTTATCAGAAGGACTTTTACTGACTCATTCTCAATCCAGAAAGTTTATATAGGCCAGGTCATTTTCAGTAACTCACAGGCAATGTGTTATTGTCGTACAATTTTCAGTGCTACATACGTTTAGAATAGAAACCAAAATAAACTTTTTTTTAACCTTCTACTAGTTGTCAAATAAAGGTTCTCTAAATGTGTTCGAGTAAGAATAATCACCCCAACATTTTTTGTACCATGTAGATCGGTCAGGTTAAAATATTTATGCCAACTAACAATAATATCTCTTTATGTATCGCTTATATGACAATATCCATCGGTGACTGTCACTACTATTTGTTGGACATAACTTTCGTACAGTTGCTGTCAATTAGTGGTCACAACATCATCTGATTTAACTCCTAGTATGAAGTGCAGCCAATCCAAAAAAGAAACATTGATGGCTAGAAGCTCTTTGTTGCCAATATAAAATTACTCTCTGCTTGACTGAGCTTATAAGAAATGAATGCACAAATAAGCAGTAGTTACTTATGGGAGAATGTAATAAAAGTTGGTAACAGAAACAATATTTGCATTTCAAAAAGTTATGCCCTTGTGCAAACACATTTTCCCTTGTGCAAATGTAATATTGGTTTTGTGAACCCAGAAATTGTTTAGCAACCTCTTCCAACAGTGAAAGAAGGTTTGAGAACTTTATAGTTTGTGCCAGTGTGCAGTAAATGTAATAAAACCTCTTACTGTAAAAGTTGTTTGCTACAGAAGCTTACTACACCTTCAAGCACTCCTTAAAAGTGTGCAACTAAAATTTCAAAATATGCGATTAAAATTCTGAATGCAATAACAGCTTCAGGTAGAATATTAAATTGTGAAATGTGAATGTTTATTCGTATTTTTCCAATTTTATTTTCTCTTTGCGACTTTTATTACATTCCCCCATAAGTGTCTTGCCTGTGTGAAAGCAGAGTGTCAACAGCAATAATGGATGCCTCAACCTTGACAATCAATGGCATTTGGGCATGAACCAGAATAGAGGCAGAAGTTAATAGGGCAGGCACAACTGAGGTGGGTGCTGGCCATAAAGCAAAATTTTTACTTTTTATCCATTGTGACAAAGAGCCCTGTCCCAGTAGTGTGCCTGTATATGGGAGGTATATAGCACCCAGCCTGAGGTACTGACTCCTTTAAATCTCCAGGGTAAAACATGCTAGGACCCTGGAGCAAGGATAGTTCAGTATGCTGCCCAATTAGTCAGCAGGTGGGGCTGTTTAAGGGAGTCTTGCTGTGCAGTGTGTGTGTGTGAAACTGGGAGAGAGTTAAGCTCTGAACACGCTCAGATTTTGTTTTTGAACCAGCTGGTTATCCAGTAAACCAGCTGGTGTGTTCTGTAAACCTGCAAACCGGTGAGGTTTTCATTTATAATTGACTGTTATACCAGAGAACTTGTGACTCTTTAAGTTTGTTTTGGTTTAAACAATAAATCCTAGGAAGGAGCCTGTCCATTTTTGTTGCAAATCCAAGCCTCCTGTCTCCTCTGTAAGAACTGTTTTACCTGAGCCCTACCAGTTGTTACGAGCAATTCCCCACACCATATACAGTAAATGTCTTGAGATTATCTCAAAGGCCAGAAAGTTAATCTTGGGAATACATTTTTCTAGTTTGGAATAGAGATGAGGCTTTTTCAAATACAATAAAACCTCCTTGGCATGGTTTCTTTGCTGATCAAGATTGTTTGAAAAGCTTAAAATATTGTCAAGATAGACGGTGAAAAATTGGTCATGGAAAACATCAGTAACAGAACATTATAGCTAGTGATGGGCGAATCTATCCCGTTTTGCTTCGCCGAGAAATTAGTGAATTGGCGTAAAGGTTGCGAAATGAGGCGCGTCACGTTTTTGACGCCAGTTAATTTTCGGCGGGCAAATTTTTGCTGGCATTTCACGAATTTATTCGCCAGTGGCAAATCAGGGGAATTTGCAGCGAATTCACGCCTGGCAAATAAATTCACCCATCACTAGTTATAGTGACTAAATGACATAACTAGGTATTCAAAATGCCTGTGTTGCGTTCTGAAAACCATCTTCCATTCATCACCCTGACTAATGCATATTGAATTGTATGCCCCTCTCAGATATTTGTTGAATACACTGGTTTCAACTATACAGTCAGGTAAGACTTGTAAGACCAAGGGTAAAGGGTCGCTATTCTTGATTGCGATAAGGTTTAACTCTCTATACTCAATTTAAGGACATAATGTTTAATCTTTCGTTTTGATCAAAAAAGTTGGGAGAACCAGTAGGTGAGGAGTGGAGAACAAATAATTTTTTAAAAATTTTCCTTAGGTTCCTTTAACTCAGACTCTAACAAATTAAACACTCTGCCATTAAAGGACCTTAGCTCCAGATAAACGATCAAAGGAACAGTGATAGGTAGGATGTGGGGAAACACATTTGTGAATTGCTGCTTTTATTATAATATCAAAAATAAATAATAAGG
The DNA here is from genome assembly GCA_024363595.1 of Xenopus borealis. Lineage (NCBI taxonomy): Eukaryota > Metazoa > Chordata > Amphibia > Anura > Pipidae > Xenopus > Xenopus borealis. Next base: position 41,296,465 of record CM044442.1, on the reverse strand, counting down.
TTCCTTAAGCAATCAACTATAGGATTATTTATAACTAGCCAGAATCTTGACAAAGCACTAGGCACTCCTTACCCACCCTGTTGCAATCCTATTCTAGTGGGCATATACTGTAGATTATTGTTCATCTACCAATCGGATCAAAGAGAGCTACCCAGTTCCATTGTCATACATACACACACACATATAGCAACGTTTCTCCAGAAAATTACAAGAAGATCATCTCCTCCTGACTCCATAATCAAATAATTCAGATTTTTAAAAACTATTTACATTTTTTAATACAGTACCTTGTATTTGATCCCAGCTAAAATATAA
>CM044442.1:41253638-41267674 GCA_024363595.1 Xenopus borealis | reverse complement strand
AATTAAATGTAGACACCGTGCAAACTCAAAGTTAATCACAGATTGTAAACAAACAGAGCAAATAAGAAGCCAGTCTTTCCTTTGTGTAATGTTCTGCAAATAGCAGCCACATGTTTGTTAAAAGGCATCTTTTGTTCATTAAAGGAAAACTTTACCCCAAAATGAATACTTAAGCAACAGTTTACACCATATAAAGTGGCATAATAAATGGCATGAAATCTTACCAAAATGGAATATATATTTAAATATATATATTGCGCTTTCACATCTTTTTCCTATAGCCCTCATTTTATGATGGTCTCTGTGCCCCTGACCAGAAATATTGCAGCTTGAACCAGTGGCGGAAATACCAGGGCCCCGCACCCCTTCGGTGCCTGTGGAACTCTCACGCCATCAGGAATGTGTCAGGAACTTTGTCTTTTAATTGGCTCATGTGACCTAACATGTATGGTTTGTTTAATTTGTTTGTGTGCTCTTTAAATTGTGGATCCCTAAACTTTAACACCATGGATTAAGGCTATTTAACATTTAAAACATTTAGGGGCAAATTTACTAAATTCACCCAAAAAATATTCGTTTTTCCTCGATATTTTATTAGCATTCGATTTTCGAATGCTAATCGAATAATTTTAGGCTACCCTTTTCTTCGATCTTCAATCATTCAGCGATCGAATAACGATTGATCATTTCAATGAATTATTCAATCATTCCAATAATTCGTACGATTCGAATGATCGAAGACTTTGATTCGATCAGGACTTAACCTTAGAAGCCTATGGGAGGCTTCTATTACAATTCGGTAGGTTCAATCTGGCGAAGTAGGCAGCCGAGTAATTTTAAAATTTTAAGTCCTTCGATGAACGAATGATCACATATTCGATCATTCGAATCCATTCGATCATTCGATCATTCGATATTAGATGATTGAATAAGCCAATCGAATAAATCCTACGATCGTTATTCGATCGTATTCGATCGAACTTCGATCTTTTCACGTGAATTTAGTAAATCGGCCCCCTAAAATTAATTTCTGTTGAATTAAGCTAGCGTTACTGACATTAGGAGGCATATTTATTATCTGGTGTACAAAAATTACAAAATAATTTGCCAGGCATCACTCTTTAAAAAACAATGTAAAAATCTTTTAATTTTTGTATATGCTTTTTCTTTGAGGAACTTCTGGCAGACAAAAGTCTGATGCAATGTAAAATAATGGAGCAAAACCTGGGGTCCTTATGTCGTAAAATATCAGTACTCTTGATAAGTTTGCCATTGATTTAAGACGGCTTTTAAAAAAGTTTATCCTACAAATTTCAATTTAATACAGCAAAATAAAAAGGCCCCTAGGTGTAATATACTAGGGCTCATTTACATCCACAAGCATAGCTCACAACTAATGCTTTCCCCACAGCGAGTTTCTAAAAAATTTTTTTGTAAAAGGAACTCAAATGCGCTCAAATCAATTTCATGTAGTTGCGCTGGGTGCTGCACTGTCCTTCCTACCTTTTATTCCAAATCAGGCAAAAGGGAATCCTGGAGATACCAACACCTCAAAACCATGGTTTCCTCAGTGTCATCAGAGTCAATAGATGCAGCATATTTGTGCCTAAAGAACTCGGATATAACTGACATAAGTGAACACAAAAAATTACGCCAATTATGACAGGTTTAGCACAGTTTGTGATTAAAAGGTGTCTATTTTGCCAAATTGGAAACAGTAGTATTAGATACTGTGCAGTTGTGCTAAAATAATTGCCCTGTTGTGCCCCCAGTGTATCTAGCATACTGGTAAAAAAGATGCATTGTGGGAAAAAAACATGGTGATTGCGCCCCACTACACCAAGGTAAGCAAATGCATCCTATTGTCTTATTCCTACAGAAATAAAGCAAATGAATATAAAATGTAATTACATTGGCTTTGAACTCATCTTTATGTCACAGGCATTCAATCTGTTTAGTCTTTCATCTACTTATATTTGCATTTGTAAATAAAATATTCCAGTATCTGTCTTCATTTTGAATGTGAGCCATCTATACTAATACAAATGTCATAAAAACCAATAACACCAAGAGATTTCGGTAAACATCTGTGAAAAGAGATAAGGATGCATTATTTGAATATAATAATAGTCAATGGTGGATGAGTTGAAAGAAAGACAAAATATGTATTGTTGTACAAATGCAACAAAAGAGACTGATGTGCACACAATGAAATAATACTTTTCCTTTTTCTCCCGTGTACACATTTGGGGCTTTTGCAAAATGTATTTGTATATTGTGCAACTTTTGAGACTTGATAAACTGTCTTCTCTTGTAATTTTAAATGACATTTTGGGGATCTCTTGGAAGATACATTGGCTAAATGTTTTATAGCATGAATGAAAAGTACAATGCACTAGATAGCCTTGAAATGTTTTAAGTAAAAAATTAAATTTTAAGGGGGCTTAAAATCCTCTTTCATGGTTTTTTGACTGCATAATCTTGGGTCATTAAGTTATCTGCACTTTGAATTGCAATATAGTGGTGCTCAATTGCTGATCGCGAGAACACAAATTGTCCATTTTAATCAAATAATTAAAATTTTTAAAACATTTCCTTTTTCTCTGTAATAATAATACAATTCCTTTTACTAAATGCCAACTAAGATGTACAGTCATATAAAAACATTTGACAATTCCTCTTAGTTCTTTCAAAGTAACTTGAAAATAGAGATAATGTCCTAATTGTTATGTGTCTATACACCGCATGTTTATAAATACAGCATATAGTTTGTCCTGCTCCCACCCTTCTGTTAGTACCCACCCATGAGCAAAACCTGCCTGTCTACATAGGCCACCCCATCCCTATGTAGATAGGTAGGTTTTGCTCATGGGGGCAGAAACGGAAGGGTGGGAGTGGGACGAACTATATCCTGACACATTTAGAATTAACCCACTGGGAGGTGTCTATAATTCTTCTTTTGGCACCACAATACCACTATTTGACATTTTTAATTTCATTTTAAAGACACTTGTCCTGCACTGCTAACAAATGGTTACAGCAGTGTGTGTGTGTGTGTGGCTATTGAGTGCTCTCTTTTTAAGTGTAACTTTATTAAAGGTTATGTTTTAACCACTAGTTACTTTGTACAAGTATCCATCTTGCTTTAGTGTTTTTGTAATTTTGATTGAGCTTTTAAAGTAGCAAACTTCTTTTTAATATATAACAGGCGTTATAGAAAAATTAGTATTTCAGCAGTGACATAAAGTTTATTGGATTAACAGAAAATATGCAAAATGGTATTTTTGACCATTTGTCCATACAGGATCTCTCCAGTTCAGTTAAATTTGATGGCTACCGAGCATGGACAGCCTGCTTCAAATCATCACATAGATTTTCAATGATATTCAAGTTGGGGGACTATGAAAGCTATCTACAGATGCAGTCACTTGGATTTGTAAGTTAAATGCGTCGTGACTCAGGGCTAATTGAAGAAACTGTGTTATCCAAAGTTATCTTAACTCATTTAATGCATTTAACCTTTTCATTAGCATACCAAAGCACCATTGTTTTCAATGGTGAACTCTTTAATTGGATGGGATGCTGTGACACAATATTCTGTGATAAGTGGGATAAATGAGATAGATGAGTTGTCACAACGCATTTAACACACAATCCAAAGTGACTGCATCTGTATAATAATCTACATCCCCCTCTGCATAAAAGTGTGTTTAGGGTCATTGTCTTGTTGGAATATCCAACCCCTGTGTAAGTTCAACTTGGTGACTAATACTTGAACATTATCCTGAAGAATTTGTTGATATCGGGTTGAATTAATCTGACCCTCGACATAAACAAAGGCCCCAGTCCCTGAACTAGCCACACAGCCCCACAGTATGATTGAACCTCCACCACATTGGACAGTAGGTAGCAGGTGTTTTTCTTGGAATGCAGTGTTCTTCTTCTGCCTTGCAAAGTGCTTTTTGTTATGACCAGATAACTACATTTTTGTCTCATCAATCCAAAGCACTTTGTTCCAAAATGACTGTGGCTTGTCTAAATGAGTTTTGCATACAACAAGCAACTCTGTTAGTGGCAAGAGTAGTGATGGGTGAATCTGGGGTGTCTCGTTTTGGATGCAGGCCTCCGTTTTTGGATGCCAGCACACATTGCTGTAGTAAAAAAAAAAGGATGCCGGCATCCAAAAACAAACACCCATGTCCCAAATAAGACGCCAGTGAATTTTCGGCAGGCGAAATTTTCCTGCCATTTTGCGAATTTATTTTGTGGTGAATTGCGGGAATTCACTGCGAACATATTCATATTACTGTAATTAATCCATACTGAAGGCAAAACAATCAAAGTTAATCTTTAACTTATTTTTTAGCAAGTGTAAGGTAGTGTGATCCAAATTATGGGAAAATACCTTAACTAGAAAACCTAGGTCTCAAGCATTCTGGATATTAGGGTCCCAAGAAAAACATCTTGGGAAGCCCCAAGTAATAAAAGTACTAGGCAATTAGCATAAGTAAACACATATTTATTCATTTAGAAAAATTGAGGTAATTACTGTGCCAAACAAAATAGAAATTTTTGAGCATAGATAAACCATTGCTTGATGTGTTTAGTTCCATAAGCATAAATAAACACATATTTGTTACAGATTAAACTGTGCTCTTTAATATATACAATTGTCTGTATGTATATTATTTTTTTTTAGTATATAAATAAAAGCAATATAAAAAGAATATATTCCAAATGCTTGAAATTCATAGGTTATACTTTTTTTTTTTAAACTGCAACAATTATAGAATTGCTCTTGCTAAACTGTGCACCCACAATGACATTGGAGATCTGAGAAACAAATACTCTCTTGTTGGTAAAAACATATATGTATGGGATCCGTTATTCAGAAACTTGTTATCCAGAAATTACGGTAGAGACTCCATTTTATCAAAATAATCCAGATTTATAAAGATGATTTCCTTTTTCTCTCAAATAATAAAACAGTAGCTTGTAACTAGTGATGGGCGAATTCCCACGATTTGCCGTGCGTCAAAAAACGCGACACTCATCGAATTCCCATCCCATCACTACTTGTAACTGGTAAAAACTAAGATATAATGAATCCATATTTGAAGCAAAACCAGCCTATTGGATTTAGTTAATATTTACATGATTTTCTAGTAGATAAGTATAAAGGTCCAAATTACAGAAATAGCCATTATATTGAAAACCCCAAGTCCTGAACATTCTGGATAACAAGTTCCATACCTGTATATCTTAAATCCTTTGGTTGTTTACCTAAAAGGAAAGAGAAGAATCATGACTACCCGAAAATGCATTTCTCTATGCAAACATAAAAAGGAACAATAACTTTATCTAAAGCAAAAAAAAAAAAGACCTTACTCAATGACACATACTTTTTTCAAGAAAAAAAACACGTTTATTCTGACAACGGTGTCCCGTTATTTAGTAACACAATGCAAGCATCTGAATTCTTTTAAATACTCTATATAATATTGATGTACAAGTAAATAATTTGTGGAGAAGGAAATTTAATGGATACTGAATCATCTAGTATGCCATTAGAAACAAATTTATGGCAGCACTTAGGAAAATTTATTCACTTCATTTGGAATCAGTTAACAATACGTGTATCTTTTCTTTATTTTTCTTATTTTTATCAATAAAACATAAATGTTACGGCAATTGGCTTCACAGTCTTGATGGTTCAGGATTATCTCTTGCAGTTAGTTGTTTCCTCAGGGCTATAGTTTTCCAAGGCTGTTTTTTGTCTTGGCTAATTGAATTAAATGGAGCTGGGCTTTCCAAATTCAGATGTTATTTATAAATTTATAAAATTACTACAGTTACATATAACCCAAGGAAAACACTACATCCTTTCCTATGAAATTGGAATGATGGCATTGTTGAATCTCCACTTCCCATTTCTGTGGATATGTAGCATATTGTTTCTCTCGAACAGAGAAAAGCTGATTGCTCTGTTATCATGGCAACACACACCTTAGCATGATGCTTCAGAAAGACTGACTAATTGGTTATCTAGTCTACTATTCACAAAGGTCTTTTTTTTTTTTTACACCAATAGTTTACGTCCAAATAATAATGATGATTACTGAGAAGGAAAACATTTCTCCACATAAAGACACAACAGCATCAAGGCTTGCATCCCCTGAGAGCTGTATATTCGTTAAACTGTACATTAATTTAGACCATAATATTATATTTTTAAATAACCTACTTCACCAGTGTTTGCCTAGTATTTATTGTCAGGCCTTGACTGGCAATCTGTGGGTTTTGGCAAATACCAGAGGGGCTGCTATAAGATGTCATAGAAATTCAGTATTTAGTGGGCTGGTGGGGGCTGTTTGGGCCTCTGTGTACCTGAAATGTCAGAGACTATTTGACTCTCAGGCCTGTTTACTGTACAATTGAAAAGCAAATATAATGATATTTTAAACTATTCTTGAGTGTCAGCTTCTAAAATAGCATTTCTACTCCATTGGATTTACAGTGTCTGTAACATAATGAAATTGTTCTTATTTCAAAGAATCTATATAAAGTTAAATCAGTGTTTCTGGGGACAGAAATGTAAATATAAAATTAGATTTATAAAACCAAATGATTTATATACCAATGTAGGGACCCATAATTATAATGGCCCTTATGGATTTGTTCCCCTCCTAGTGCCTTCCTTTGCCCTGTTGTTGGGTTAAACCACATGTAACATATTGGTATCATTTGTATATCATTTCTATCGGTTATAGTTTGTGAGCACTTCCTGCAGTGCTGTAACAAAGTGCCTTGCGGGGAGGGGCACTTCCTCTTTGGCCTGCAGCAGGGAATCTGGGCAGTTGTTCCACTGAGCCTGGAGTCAACAAGGCCCCAGAAGTGTTAGGTCCTAAAGGGATTTCCCCTTTAGAGAAGTCGGGGTACAGGGACCCCATGAACGAGGTGAAGCCATTGTATAGGATATTTCTCTTTCTAGTAGGGAAGCACCAAATCCAGGATTCGCTTCAGGATTCAGCCTTTTTCAGCAGGAATCCAAATCATAATTTGCATATGCAAATTAGGGCCAGGGAGGGACTTTTTGGCACAAAACAAGGAAGTAAAAAATGTTTTCCCCTTCCCACCCATAGTTTGCATATGCAAATTAGGGTTCGGTATTCGGCCAAATCTTTCGGGAAGGATTCAGGGGTTCGGCAGTGTTCTTAAAGGAAAACTATACCCCTGAACAATGTAGGTCTCTATAAACAGATATTGCCTAAAACAACTCATATGTAAAACCCTGCTTCATGTAAATAAACCATTTTCATTATAATACACTTTTTTAGTAGCATGTGCCATTGGGTAATCATAAATAGAAATAGCCATTTTAAAAAATGACAGCCTCCTGGGATCCTAGGATTCAACAGTGCACACAAACATACCAAACAAACTATAAAGTTAAGTCACACAAGCCAATTAACAGACAGAGTTGTGTCTTTTGCTTCAACACTTCTTCCCTTTACAGTTATAGTTGAAATATTTCTGGTCAGGTGATCTCTGAGGCAGCACACAGACCATCATGAAATGGTGGTTCAAGGCAAGAGATGTAGAAGGGCAATATTTCTTTAAATATATATACCAGGTAGGTAAGATTCTTTAATATGCCACTTGATTTGATATAAACTGTTGTTCAAAAATTCATTTTCGGGGTATAGTTTTCGTTTAACCCTAATCCACGTCTGCTGTAGGGATCCGGTCCACATGAGGTACTGAAATCCTGGAAGGTGATCTTATCAACTCCCCATCGCTCTTCCTACAATGGTGTCTTGCTGTATCTGCTACACCTCTGACTGTACCTGGCATGTGATATATTTACCTCAGTTGTGAGTATTACCAACCCTGTGGCGCTTTGTATTGTAAATAAAGCCTGTTTTACCCCTGGCGTCCAACACTCTGTTCTTTTGAAAATTGGCAGTAGTGAGTTTTAGTTCAACAACTGTAACGTGTGTTTAGTTCAAACTATGTTTTAATAGGAAGATGATGCATGTAATATAGAAGGTTCTATAATGTGAGCATTTTACTTTGTTTTATACGGTATCTGATACAATGTACAAAAATTACTTTGGTTGTTTTTGTCATATACGGCAGACCGTACATATTTTATAAAAAGCACCAGCTGATACACATTTGAAAAAAAAAACAATATAGTAATACAAATGTCCCACATGAAATTTATTTGGTGCATAAAAAAATTGAAAATGTATCCACATTTTGTGATAAAAATGAACCATTCCTAAAGGGCATAGGCACCTCCATGCTTCATGGTCCCTAAGGTCTAGGAGGAAGGCACTCAGGGACCATGGAGCACTGTGTGTTCCGTTCCGGAGTTTGCAGTCCACCCTCCTGGCCTTTTAAGGATGCACATGCCCAGGGCAGTGCCCAGTTATACTTAGCATTCCTGAAAGCATTGCACCATGAATCTTCAGCTCTGATCTCAGTTTTTGGTTTTGGACTTTGATGAACGATCATCCCCTTCAGTACCTCGCTCGCCTGGACAAATTTCAAGGCTTGACTGTTTTCTCAGACTTCAGTTCCTTCTATTCCTTGTTGGCTCAGTTGCTTGGACAGACTTCCTTGGCAACGACTCAGTTTTCTCATGTTCATTGTGAGTTCTCTGATCTTGATTGAATTGCTGCCTAGTTTAATATTAAGCGCTGGTGTTACTTCTGCTAAAAGACTTGTGCCATAATCCCTACTGAACTGTGAATCCTGCAGCACTACTCCTGCTAACTTTTTTGCTATTAATTCTTGCGGGACTGTTTGCAATGCAGCACTACTCCTGCTAACTTTTTTGCTATTAATTCTTGGGGGACTGTTTGCAATGCAGCATTACTCCTGCTAAAAGACTGTTACAATCCTTGCTGAACTGCAACACTCCTCCTGCTAACAGTTTGTGCTATTAACCCTTGCGGGACTGTATGCCATGCTGCATTACTCCTGCTAAAAGATTGTGTTGTAATACTTGCTGAACTGCAATTGTATGTCATGCTACACTACTTCTTCTAAAAGACTATTAGTAATGAGTGAATTTATTCACCAGGCGTGACTTCCTTGCAAATTCCTGTGTTTCGCCGGCATAGAAAAAAAAAATCCGACGTCGGCGTCCATTTTTTGACACATTTCCATCAACTAATTTTTTCGCTGTGCTTATACCCTTTCATGACCTGTTTTACCTGCAATCCAGTCCTACCATAGACTGAATCGTTGTTCCTGGGTTGTTCGTTCTTGAATTCTTTGCAATAGACAGAGCTGTTACTCCTGCAGACTTGTCTACAAAGGTATGCCTGTCAGGTCTTCTCTGTGTACCCCCCCAAGTGGTAACCGCTCACTTACGTTACTCTGGTCAACCATTCCCGGCTGGGTCTGTCGGTCCTCCTCTCGTCCTCATTCTGTGCATACTTACCTCCTTACACCTTCCAGCTATATTAATTACCTCCGGAAAAAGGTTATCATTAAGATGACGTTTCTCTATGAACAATATTGCCCACATACAGACTCGTCATTATAAGGTACATACAAATGTCTGGCTGCTTTACAAGGGATTCCTAAATACCAAACATTAAAGATCTATCACTATGGTATCTCTGTCCTTTAAGTAGTTTAAGTAATTTGTAAAATTTGGATTATTTATTGTTGTTTTTTTAAACAATTTTGGATAAATGTACAGTATGTTTGTTTTGTGCACAAAATAAACACATTTCATGTGTAAAACTGCCTTCTGCTTGTATTATTAGACCATATTTTTTTTGTTAATTTCTTTCTACAATATAAAGATCTGTAATAATCAGTTCAGTTCAGCTACCCCCAAAATTAGTAAATGGATTTCAACATGATTAATTCCCTTTAAATTTTTACCAAATAAACAGTTCAACATTAATGTGTCTGGTTTTTTTTTTTTTTCACATCAAATTTACTGCATAATCTGATAATTTAATTCAACACGATTTGGTTAGGCTAAAAGTCAGTTTTGCCAAGAACCTTTTCTAAGTCAACATTTGGGGGCAGATTTAATAAGGGTCAACGTGAAAATTCAAATAAAATTTTAATTTTTAAAAATCAAATTTAGAAGTAATTTTGGGCTACTTTGAATAGAATAGCCCAAAATTTGATTCTAATTTCGAAGTACTAGCCCTTTAAAAATCCTTTGAATTAGACTATTAGCCCCCTTAATCCTGCTGAATTGCCATTTTAGCCTATGGGGGACCTCCTAGAGCCAGCCCTTAAAATTTTTCTAAGATTGAAATCGTTCAAATCAAACAATGCATTTGAACTAGTCCAATTATTTAAATTAATTCGAAAATGGACCTGTTTGGTCCATTTTCTATAGAAAATGCCCCCCCCCCAAAAACAATTTGATGGTCGAATTGTTTTCCATTCGAAATTTGACCATTAGTAAATCTGCCCCTAAATGCTCAACTTGTTCCAGTTTATTTTATCAAGACTTGTTCAATGTATAATGGTGTGACCCATTGTGATATCATAGACAGCAATACACAGTCATACATAGTCTAGACCCTTTTTAAACTTTATTAGCTCTAGCTGTGTTTTTATTCTTTTATAAATCAATCTAATCAGAAATCTCTAGAAAGACAATGTTGTTTATTTACTGGTGAATTTTTAGTACTGCTCATTGTGATGTCATACCTTGCCGTTACTGTGATTAGTTTAGGTTTTGACCTTTTAAATAACATTAAGGGGCAGATTTACTAAATTCACGTGAATAGATCGAAGTTCGATTGAATTCTGATCATACAATTTAATCGGATGATCGAATATGCAAATGTGGCCACTTCGATCATCGAATACGCAAAATTTGAATGATCGAATGATTGGATATTCGATAATTCGACCATTCGATGATCAAAGGACTTTATCTGTAAAATTTTATTCAACTGCCTACTTCGCCAGATTGAACCTACCGAATTGCAATAGAAGCCTATGGGAATCCCCCTGCTGGAATACCATTTGTATGATCGAACTCCTTGATCGTTTGAATCGTACGATTCTTTCGTGAAATCGAATGATCAGTATTCGATCGTACGATTTTATCAAGGGATTGAATATCGAGGTAAAATAGCCTAAAACTATTCGATAAGAATTCGATAGTCGAATGCTTATCAAATTTCTAAGGAATTCGAGGGTTTTTAGGGGAATAATAGTAAATCTGCCCCATGTAAAATGAAATATTAACCATGCAAAGTTTGTTTTCAGTGAAGGGGAATTGTGGGTGCCATGTCACTACCTAATTAAAGGGATTAGGTAGTGACAGGGGTTGCTCCTTTTTACAAATGAGTTTGATAATTTTGTGTACATTTGTTCTCCCTTACTAGCTGCCTCTTCTGCTTGTACCACAAGGTTGTCTATAAGGGCTTGTCTGTCAGACTTTGCTTTATTCACTTTCAACCTCAACCTAATCGTCAATTTTCAGTAGTCTTTAATGTTTCTGTTGTGGTCTACTCCTGTTGTTCCTTTTTCTGTTTGTATCCCAATTTTTTGGCTGCCTTAGTTGCATGCAGAAACAATTTGTGCCCTTTCCTAAAGAAGTGGAACCTATTCTTAACCTGAAGAGTACATAAATTCCATGCCAGCATGGAAGAGTCTCTGTGTTCTTGTCTGTTGAGTTCTCAGTTTCATCTTACAAATTAATGGTTACCACTCAAGTCAGCCCCTCTCCTCATTTTGATATGAAGCACTGGGTGACTTCAGGTACTGTTGATCATCAGGTGGTCATTCTGGTTTCTGTCTCTTCCATTGGGAGAACACAGTGTTGGCTTCTAGACATAAGTGGGAACAAGTTACCTCCTATGACAAAATGTCCATGGTAGAGAATACCACTATTCTGTTTTTGTTATTTGGTTTTAAGAAGTCAGTTCTCCATTAAGTGTGATATTCTGCTGGCCTACTGATGCTGTGCTTTGCTCCTCAAGATGGGGTTTCAGGACCAGAGCACATTTCTCCCCTTAGACACAAGTACTTGGTAAGTGAGCATTAAGGGGATGTACTTAAACTGCATGGGCAATGTGTCACTGTTTGATAAAGATGTCCCTAAGCTTCAGAAAATAGTTATCTTCCAGCACATATTTTATGCAGCTCCTGGCATAGATGGAGCAGGTTGAAGGTTAAAAAACCCTCAAATTCGACCATGTGAATAGATGGAGAATGAAAATCCTTCGAATTCGGATATCGAATTAGAATTAGAAGGATTTTACTGATTGGCCAAACGATCGAATAGGAAGTATTCGATTCTAACAATCAAACGAATATTTCTTATTCGATCAAAAATAATTAAATCCGACTCGGTAGCTTTGATCTGGCGAACTAGTCAGTCGAATAAAAATTCAAGGGGAAGTACTTCGACAGTCGAATAGTCGAATATTCGAATTAAATTGTATTCAAATCATTCGATTCGAACGAATTTTCAAAATTCACTGGTCGAAGTGTTCTTCAAAAATTTTAATTCAAATCTTTTTGAAAATTCAATCGAACTTTGAATCCTTCATGTGAATTTAGTAAATCTGCCGCTTGGTATTGGGTTGACCCAGATCATGGTACAGCAATTCTAGGTAATGTTTTGTTGTTGCTATTTCTTTTTTTCATAGATACAATTGACATTTTCTGCACTGTAAGTAAATGACTTGCATGATCATTTCGTGTTCACAGACTGTGCTTCAGTAGCAGATGGTAAAAAAAAATTTGGATCTCAAGGTTCCTAAGGGGCCACAGCTCACAGGTTACAGTATGTCTAATTTGGGTTTTGAAAATGAACATAAACTTTACAATTGTTATAATTAAACTCCTAAAGCTCCAGAATCCGAACAAACATTGTAATTTGGATTCATAAATACCAACCATTGGTAAAAAAGCAGCAGAATTAATTCCAATATTAATATTATGCAGACATTTTAGATGTTTTCATTTGGCTCTGTAAGTTAAATGCTACTTTTCACAGTTTGATATCCAAATTTGATAAAAATGTGTGTAATTGCATTTTGATTCTAACTTGTATTTTAAGGTCTTACAGAGTTCTGCTACAGTCAGGGTCAAATATCAAAGTCAGACATAAATTGGATTAATTTGAAGTGTCTGAGTCAGATGTTGGACAGAATTTTCTGACTGATTTAGGAACCTCTTGTTGTCAAAGTGAGATGCCCGGCTCAGGCAGGAACATGGTTAAAAGTGTCTAGATATGCCACTAAGAAATGAAAGGCACTTCACTATATCAAAGTCAATAGCAAGTACTCTGAAGTGTTACATTTGACTTTAATGACACCAAAATAACTTGGATCAAAAACATCTTAAACATTTTGTTATTCCCTATATCATACTGACCTCTGTTTCAAGGGCTGGTTATTTTTTTAAAGATAAGTCAGAAAACCTCCTAAATAAATTTAGACCAATAGTAACAGAGGGGTGTGATGGGCCAGGGTGGACATTTCTAGCATCCAGAGCATTATAGTTATAATCGATTCTATCTTGTTGTTGGTTGCTCTCTGTCTCTGACAGCTTTAATCTAGTAATTTGGTTTTTAAGAGGAACTTTTGATTTGGGTTGGTTTTCAACTGCAGCTGATATTTTGTATGCCATGAAACGTACCAGATCATTGGTATTTTTATATATTTTTTTAAAAATGTTTTTATTTTTTCTCAAGTAGATATGGATATTGTAGATAGAAATATAGCATACCAAGCACCCCATGCACACTGGACCTTTACTTAAAAAGTAAAGGTTTACTTAAAAAGCGCATTTTATTGTATCGGTTAAAAATAGGTTGATGTTTTGGTCCTCATATTGGACCTTTCTCAAGACTACATTTTACAATAAAACAGTAACATATAAATAAGTAAAAGTCACTCAACACAAGGTATGCATCCTTCCCCCGAAAGTAAAAACTGTAGGACCAACCACAGAGAAAATGAACATTTCCCTTAACATAGCAATATAACAAGGGTATATAATACAAAAATACAATGATATATATATATATA
>CM044442.1:41232795-41243863 GCA_024363595.1 Xenopus borealis | reverse complement strand
GTTCCTGTCCCGATCCAGTCTGTCTACGCCCTCATCTCCCTGTTCCAGCCTACTCCTTCCAAGATCTACGCCTGCACCGTCCTGTCCCATCAGTCTGTTCCTGTCCTGATCCAGTCTGTGTAAGCCCTCATCTCACTGTTCCAGCCTAATCCTTACCAGTTTCCTGGGCACAAGACACCCTTGCCTTTAGGACTCACACCTTCCCCTTCAGACTCTACAGCGCCCCCTACCCAATCCTTGACATGATGATGCTATTACAAGGTTCACATTTCTTTATCAGTTCTACTGCTGCTTGAGCTTAGGGACCAACTTAGATAACTCTGAGCTGTCCCTCATAATCTAGGGTCAGAAATGCGTGTAAGAGAGAGTTCTGCAGAGAAAGCAGGCTAATTTGATGGCTATTGAGCTCAAAGCTGGAGGGTCATTGGACAACTTTCAAAGGAATACGTGATTTTTTAAAAAAAATTTATGTGAATTGTGCTTAAAGAAGAAGTAAATGTTTTTTTTCCTATCAATAAATTTCCTCTAAACAGCCCCCCAGATCAGTGTACCGTAGTCCCTGCTGCCAGTCTGCTCTGGTTTCTGTGTTATCAACAGCTTCTTTCCCCTACTTCCTGGTGCAGAGTTAAGAGAACAGCAATTTGTCTATTACCCACATGTTATATTGTTTCTAAGCCAATCTTTAAAAAAAGCAATAAATACAAAACAGTGCTATTTTCCAATAAAGGAAATTATAGCCTTTCAAATATATTTCCATATTTCCAGGTGTAATTGGTGGTTACAAAGCTTACTCTAGCAACAGTTAAACAATCTGAAAGTAGAGCTGACATGACAGCACCTAAATAAACCATTTTAAAAAAGTAATGAGTATATCTGTCTCATTTACAGCAGCTATAGCTACAGTTCTGAGCTTCAATACTTGATTATCTTCTCTGCCCACCAGTTAGGAGTCTTGTTTTCATAATAATATTACTCATCTACCTAATGCCTCCACCTAGTGGGATCCATGGGATACACCTATGGTTGGTCCCACTAGGAACAAATAATTAAACACACCAATTGCAATAAACCAAGAATGAACTTTATATAAGTGAATAAAGACAAATTGCAATAACAATATAAATATCACCCCTGCCCCAGGGAAAACATATGGTAAATCCATGCCTGGTACTGTCTTTCCCAAGGCAAAGTCCCACACTCCACTCCTTAGTGGACAAAGAGAGTCACAGTACCTTTTCTCCAATAGCTCTTAAATTTTCATCAGGTAGCTCTGTCTGCCCAATTACCTCTCCAGATGGACATAAGTAGTTGCTCCCATGTAGCACGCACACAAACAGGGGCACTCACTCATCAGGAACTCACACAGCAACTTAATCCTCAGGCTAGCTCCCAAGCTAATCCTAGCTAAGCACAAAACCATGCTTTATTCTTCAGGGAACAGCTCCAACACTATCTGCAACACCTCACAAGCCCCCTTTCAAATCAATCATCTATCCATAGGCAGCTGCTATCACAGTCTCTCCATGCCTAAAAGCTCTAAACCCTCTAGGGTTGAGTTCTCTAAACTTCGGGCTCTGTATCCAAAGCCCTCCAGGGCCTCTCAAATTCCTCAAGGCCCCTTACATCTTTGCTGCAGTTCTTTTTCACTCATGCTGAAGTGAAACTGTAAGATGCACTGAGCACAAGGCAGCTCAGCTTTTTATACTCCTTGCACAACAGTGACACTTTCTGGCTAAATCTGGAATCTGGCAGGGATCACTCGACAAAGCACTCACTCCCCCTCCCTGATCCAATTTAGGTCCAACACTTTGCTCCATAGACTCCATTTTATTAAGGTATGGAGATTATCCAGAAAACCACAGACACAGAGCATTCTGATAGAGTTCAAGTTACTACTGTTGTGTAATGTTGCATAAGCCTGCTAATAAAGCACTGTTATACTCTGCTCATACTCCACTATCAAAACACAACAAACTGGCGACAAGATGTCTCTTCTACCTCTGCAGCAGCCTGCAGCTTTTCTCATGGTGAGCCTAACATACCTTTTACTTCTTGGATCCGTTTGTTTGACAATTACATTATTGCTGCTGACCAAGGGGAGATTTCTGCTGCTAGAAAGCGTGCTTTACTTATTCACTGCCTGGGAGTAGAGGGACAGCATATATTCTATACATTACCATCACCTGATGATACTTATGAAACTGCACTTACTACTACAGTATAAAGAACTTTTTTCATGCCAAGAGTAAATGTGGTTGCTGAAAGATATAAATTCTGCCAACATGGACAACGTAATGGTGAATCCACAGAACAATATGTAGAAGCTTTGAGAGAGAACAGATAAAATTGCATTTGTTTCTCATATCATATCAGTTACAGTAATAACATTTCGGTCTACAGTCTTCAGCAGAGAAGGAAATCCAAAGGAGTTAATATCAGACAACAGACCACAGTTTGTCTCAGCTGAGTTTGAATTCTTTCTGAGAGACAGGAATATTGTGCATAGGAAATCTTCAGTGTATTACCCACAAGCAAATGGAGAAATCAAGCGATTCAACAGAAGTCTAAAAGAAGCACTATAGACAAACAAATCTTACTGGGAAACCTTGGAAGTATTTACAACAAAGTTCCTACATAACTACAGAGCAATGTGCCATTCAACAACCCAATCATCTCCAGCTGAATTACTACAGGACAAACAGATGCACACTAAGTTACATATTGCAGACATCAAACTTCCACAAAATACTGTTCCTACAAAACCATCTATTGCTGACATTGTCAAACGTCCACAAGCCAAAAGCAAGGCTTATACTGACAGAAAACGTGGTGCAAGAGAAGTGCACTTTTAACTTGGATCTTTAGTCAGAATTAAGAAACCAGGAATGCTGAAACAAAGACAATCTTAATTTACTACACCACTTAAAATGAGACGCCAGAGAGGACCATGTTGTATAATGGCTGCATGAGCCTGCTATTAAAGCACTGTTATACACTGCTCATACTTGGCTATCAAAGCGTAACATATTCTATATGTACTGTATATTTTGAGTTGGTCCCAAAGCTCAGTTACTACATAGTGTAACACCATATTGCTGGGTCAGGTACTGATGTCAAATATTACCGCTGTTATTACAAAAGTGTTGTCAGTAAGCGCTGTGAAATATGTTTAAGGCAGGATGAAACCTAAAATCACTGGCGAAGAAGGCAATTTGTGGTGCGCCTCTTCTTCAAAACATGCACAAACCTGGGGTCATTTGGCGCACTGCAAGCCATCATCTTGTTGTCTGCTATGAATACCATTAACATTATGACAAAGCACATAAAACAGATTCTATGCTACTTTTTGGAACACAGAAATTGGTCCCCATGCTGTTTAGTAATTAAAATGAGGTACAAAACTGGTTCTAAACAGAATTTTGGGTCAAGCTGGTCCCTTGACTATTCAGGTCACCTCCAGCTGAAGGGTTACAACAAACTTGCTACAGTAGCTACTTGCTAGTAGTAAAATTCAAAGTTCTAATGACTTTATTTGGAAATGTGTTCTGGAATTTGAAAGGTCTGGAGAGGCAAGGCTAGACCTGAATTGAAGCATGTAATGTAAATGAAACATAGTATAATGTGCAGATAGCATTCCAGTCCCACAATATGATGGTAAGTGTTTGTTCCTTGGAGATTACATTGTAAAATTGTCACATTTGCCACTGACATGTAATCGCAGGAAAATATAACAAGACAGAACAAATAGCAAAGAAAATAAATGACAATTTAGAACTCATATCTATGAGATGACAGATGTCAAATGGAAATACAATGCAGATGAGGCATTTTAAATGCAATATGAAATAAATGGATTTGAACTAATTTTGGAAGATATCCAAGGTGACCCTGCTAGAAGTGGATACCATTTTTTATTTAGTATATTACATTGAGGGCTGCAACATAAATCAAAATGCCCCAAAAAGTATAACCTGGCACAACAAAATCCAAAAGCTTTGCTGAGATAGAACAATATATAATATGGGTATTGAAGGACTATGAATGAAAACAACAATTATTCCTTTAACATACAGATAGGGATGGCGCAAACTGTTCACCGGCGAACTTGTTCGCGCTCGCCGGAAGTTCGGGAACGTCGCGCGACGTTCGCATTTTGGGTTCGCGTCAATTTGGCACATTTTTTTTGCCGCATTTTTTTGCCCTCTCACCCCAGACCAGCAGATACATGGCAGCCAATCAGGAAGATCTCCCTGGACCACCCCCACACACCCCCTGGACTAAAAAAAAAAAAATGTGCATACCTCCCAACTGTCCCTTTTTTGGAGGGACAGTCCCTCTTTTGCGAGCTCAACCCTCTGTCCCTCATTTGTACTGGAAAGACCCTCTTTTTTCTGCACTGAACAGCCAGAAAAAGAAGCAAAGATTTGAACTTGGCTTTTGGCAGAGAGTCCAGAACAGCTAACAGGTGCAGGTAAGATACTTTGCAACACTTTTGACATACGAAAATAATGGATTTTTCTTTTCCCTTGATCCCCCTCTGGCATGCCACTGTCCAGGTCGTTGCACCCTTTAAACAACTTTAAAATCATTTTTCTGGCCATAAATGTCTTTTTTAGCTTTTAAAGTTCGCCTTCCCATTGAAGTCTATGGGGTTCGCGACGTTCGCGAACCGTTCGCGCGTTTGTCGCAAGTTCGCGAACGCGTCCGCGAACTTTTTTGCCGCGGTTCGCGCCATCACTACATACAGACACACTCAGAACACATAGCAGGTTGGTACAGAGACTATTTAATGTATAAACAAGGCAATTTCTTGTATTATAACCTTCAGAACTCCAGTTTGGCACAGAGGCAATTTCATTTTTAAAGATGTCGCTATGGAAGAAATAGAGATAACATGCCAATGAATGATAAAGTTGTAGATGTTATTACCAGCATTTTCTATTTCCACTAACAGTTTTGTCAAGGGAAGGGGGAACTGCAGACTCAGATTTTTCCTGTCAGCCAGTCAATTCAGCACACTGCCATAGCCAGGAACACAATTTTTTTCCTCCCCTGGAGACAGCAAAGCAGGACAATGAAGCTGGTGCATGCTACCCATCAGTTGCCTGGACAGCACTCTCCATCCTACCAAAGTTCTGTGAGTCAGAGATGAATGGAAATCCTTGAAGGAGGGAGGAGGAGGGACACAGAAGATCAATTCCTCCTCTGTCCTGAGAACAACAACCTTTGGTGGGGGCAGCTCTGTTTCCACAGGGAAAGTTTGCATAGGCGGGGATGCTTATGCAAACGTGGCATACTGACAGAGGGGATGGAAATTTAAAAATAATTAGTGGGATGTCATTCCACTGTATCCCACCCCAATTCCAGCACTGAAACTAATGTAATGTAATGAATTCTTAATGGAAGCAAAACCAGCCTATTTAATGTTTACATGATTTTCTAGTAGACTTGGGGGCAGATTTACTAATGGTCGAATTTAGAAGTGAAAAAACGTTGAAAACAACCGTATTCAATCTAATTGAAATAGTTTTAATTGAACCGCATTGTTTCGATCAATTCGAATGATTTTCCCCAAAATCCTTTCTCAAAACATAGAAATTTTTTCTAGGAAATTTGAAATTCAAAACTCAAATTCAAATTTTCAATTTTTTTCAATTTGAATCAAATTTTGGGCTAATTCAAAGTAGCCCAAAATTACTTCGAAATTCGAATTTAAAATGTTTTAATTTTATTCGAATTTTCACTTTGACCCTTAGTAAATCTGCTCCTTAATTATTATAGATCCAAATTATTGAAATATCTATTATCCAGAACACCCCATGTTCTGATCATTCTAGATAACAGGTCCCATACCTGTAATTGTTTTCTCCTACGTTTATGGCCCAGAGCTTATATATGTATGCAATTTAAGTAGCTCATGCATTAGTGATGCTGTGCAATAGACAGAAGTGACGCTTGGGGGCAGATTTCCTATTGGTCGAATTTCAAATTGAAAAAAATTCGAAATTCAACCATTATTAACATGTATTTCTATTTCTTAGCGCTGACCATGTGAATAGTTAGGGAAGTAAAATCCTTCAAATTTGAATATTGAATTAGAAGGATTTTACAGCTATTTGAATATTCCAACATTCGATTAAATAATTTGATCAATCACTTAAATAATTCGATCGATTAAACGTTCGAATCGAACGATTTTAACCCTTCGATTAAATTTTTCTTATTCGATCACAAAAAACTTTAAAACACCTATGGGAGCTTCCCATAGGGTTTTAAAGCAATTTAGTAGAAAAAGATACCAAAATTCAAGTGCTTATGCTAAATATCCATTTAATTGGATATATACACTTTAGAATCAATGCATTATTAATCTGATCTCATATTATCAATCTGGTAATTGAAATGTAATTTTCACAATTTTTAATTAATTTATTGACGGTGAATATTGGTTATAGCCAAAAGTGATCAAGCCTATCCTAATCAGTTCCTTTTGTTTCCCTCTTTTTGAGGGAAATATAAGAATTTGTTTCTACAAAGCAATTTAGCAGGTCAAATTTGGTGAACTGGGCTATCAAATTTTTTTTAAAGAGGAAGTACTTCGACCATTGAGTATTCGAATACAATTAAATTTTAATTATTCGAATTATTCGAATCAGTCGAATTTTAAAATTTGATGGTCAACGTGTCTTCATTTGCATATTTGAAATTCAAATTCAAATTTTTTTTAATTTAAATTCAATAGAATTTCGAATCCTTCATGTGAATTTAGTAAATGGACCCTTGTTCTTTTGCAATCCCCATATTAAAAACTGTATGTACTGTAACTTTAAGCCTTTATAGTGAATTCCTTCATGGTAGCATGCAAATTGTGAATATTTCCAGCAGTGCATTAAAACATTTTTTTAAACTGCACTACTAAGCACAATACAATACAGTTCTATTAGACTGCACATCAATTGAATTACTAAATATTTAATCATCTCTATCATCCTGCTCCCTTCATGGAGATGTAACTTGGAAGCAAACTATCGATTATTTAAAGAGTTGAAGGACATCTGATCGAAATTTGCCCATGTGACTGTTGTTTACGTTAATTGAATTAATGAACTGTTATGTGTTTTCAATGTTTAAAAGAAAGCTATATTTTTTAGAAATAAAAAATATAAATTAAAACATCACATCTTCAAAGTGTTTGTCTGTTAAATTCTGTGCATGAAAGTCTTAAAATGTAATTTATGGAGGAAAGAGCATTTGACACTTTGTTCCTGTCTACAGTATTACAGATCTATGAACCTCTTGAGGATTTGCCTTTATGTTTTAGCCAAACACTGTCTGGTTTTCACAAAAATAACTGCTCCCAAGCGATCTACAACAGAAGGATTTTTCATACAGAATTAAAGACAGGTTCTGCTCTGATATAATATATCTTTGGAGAGTGCTTTATAAAACAATGTGATCTGATACTTTGTATGAGCCAAAGTCATAAGTCTCACAGCGCATTTACATTCACTCATTTATTGATGTGACACTGCAGGCACTGTGTTTTATACTAACAATCTGGCCTTTTGTTCTTGTCAATACAGATATACCTATTTTAATACATTTACATGCTGTAAAGTTTTGACATATTTTCCCCAGTATTTTTTTTTTTTTTTATTTCAACCAAATGGCATCTTAGTAGATGGACACTCCATGAAAACAAATTCTGCTGCTCAGTAAAATAGCAAAATACATGCTATTTATTGTTGCAACGTTTTTGTCCAAATGCATTAAAGTGGACCTGTCACCTAGACACACCTTTATAAAACATATCTGTATAATAAAAGTCCTTTTCAAATTAAACATGAAATCCAATTTCTATGTTTTATTAAAGCATTCATAGCTGCTGTACACTCATTTTAAAATATCAGCTGTCAATCAAATATTGTCTGTCCTCTATGCCAATGGCATTGAGGCGGGGCAGAGAATTACTTTCACTTTCCATTCAGCACTTCATAGCTGTCACTGCTCTTCACACATTCCCCCATTCTCTTCACTGTTTAATTGTGTAGCCAGGACATAGGGATGGACATTGAGTCCCCCATTCTGGTGCACAAACAAGATTCTAATATGATATAATGCTTGCCTTAATAACAGTGTCCACAAAATGGCTCCTGCCCGCTTGATATCATTTTGAATTCCCAGACTGAAGGAAACAAGAATCAAATAATTTATATAGTGTAAATAAAGTTCATTTTGCTTGACTAATGTAATAAAATAGGATTTTGAATATTTATTTTGGGTGACGGCTCCCCTTTAATTTTTTCTTATGGTGACTTTTTTGTCTTGGCAACAATTTTGTTGCAGCAAAAATTTTTGCAGAGGATTTTTGTGAAAATTATGAAATTTTCTGCTCATCACTACTTACCAATATATACTGTACAAGCCCACATGAGCAAGTGAATAGATAAGCTACATACTTGGATGTACAAGTGTAATGTTGCAGAAATTGATCTCTATATGCATTATCATGGTGTATAAATTATTTACTTATTAACAATATCACATTAGGTACAACCTGCACATGAATTAGGGTTGCCAGCTGTCCGGTTTTGACCCTGACAGCCCAATGATTTGAAGGGCTGCCCAGATCAAAACTTCCTGCCCAGTTTTCCAAATTAGGAAAACTGAGCAGGATTCTCCATGATTGATGAGGCTGTGTCACAACCCCGCCCATTCACATCACAGCCTAGCTTCGGGTCTCCACCGGCAGAAAAGGTGGCATCCATAACATGAATACATTCCAGGAGTTCTCAAGCCTAAAAATGTATCCATCTGTCTTTGTTGTTTATTTTGTAGCACACTAAGGTGGTTATTTATCAAACTCTGAATGCCGAAAATCAGAAAAAATTTAGATTTTTTTTTTATAATATAGGACTTTTTAAAAATCTCAAACCTGCCGAGGTTGCATAGAAGTCAGTGGGAGATGTTCCATTGATTTTTGATGTGCTTTGGGTTTTGTCCAATTCCACAATGTTAATGTTTCAGCCACCAGGAAAGGAAGGGATTTTCTCCAGATGATGATAATAGAGACAATCCAATTTACTGCAGCACACTGAAATGCTTTTCAGAAAGTGATTTTTTATTAGCTCAACACATATGTGCAGACAAAAAAAGTGGCAACGTTTCGGGCCTCACAGCACCCTTTATCAAGCCTATACAACAACATACTGTTCAGTGTTAAATAGTGCTAATTGTGGGAGGGGAAACAGTGGGTGGAACTACCAGTGTCCATCAAAATATTTGTTCCCCAAATATCCCAATTGTGTCCCAGTCCATTCAATACAGGTTACAATCCCGACTTGAGAGGGTGTAAGTGAAGATCACAAGTAAGTCACAACCTGATTTTCAAAAGTGTCCTGAAAAAATCTCTTAAATGTATCCAAAGGTAAATTGTTTCCTTTTGAGTGAGTCAGTGTTGCCTTATATCAAATTGTGCAAAACACAGTGAGTCCAAATAAAGAAAAAGAGTACACAAATAATGATAATAGAGACAGTCTGTATCCTGTTGCAGGACTTAGGTGTGCACACTAGGGTTTGATGGGTTTTCAGGGGGCTGTTCATGGCTAATTGTCATAGTTACTGCAGTTTTCTGCTACTGTTAATTTTCAAACCAATTCTTTCTTACAGCTGCAGCTGTTTAATAAAATGCCATGTTGTGTGCCTGGTTACTGAGGCATTGGGGTGTCACCGGGCTAGGGAAAGCAGACTCATATTTACTACTGCCAGTGTCTTGTATCCTTGACATAGGAAAGGACTTCTAGGATCAATGAATGCAGAACTCTCTCTTGCAGTAATTACACCTTCATTCACCATTTTATCCAATCAGATTTTTAATCTTCATTTGGATGGATGGTGGAAGGTTATTTCTCAATAACTGATAAAACTCCTGACACAACAATTGTGACTCAATCTCAGCTACTGTATATGTCCAGTACAAAAGTAGCACCTCCTTTATCAGTTAGACATCTGTTACAAGCCTGTCTTTATTCTTTAGTGATGTTGAGTCTTATCAGAACACAAATTGCCAGATTAATTCATCTCATTAATATCCCTTGGTATGTTTTTGTGAGGTTAGGGGGCTCTGTGGAGGCAGATGAGGGAAGGTTGAGTTCTTGATTCAGGAGCTGTATGTGCCTACGGGACATGAAAAGGGAAGGGCAGGAACAGGGTAAATAGGCAAAGAGTCAGAACTGGACTGGACAAGATGAAAAGGGTGATGAGTCAGGACAGGACAAGTAGGGTGATGAGTACAGGAGCAGACTTGGTAGGGGCAGGAACAGGGCTGGCATTGAATAGGAACAGGAGCAGACTGATTAGGACAGGATGGAGCAGGCATAGAACAGGAACATGGACTGGAGCAAGAATAAGGTCAGGACAAGGCAAGGATCAGAAGAAGTACAGAGCAAGGTTCAGACTAGGCCAGGAAAGGTAGCGGATGTTGGTTCTTTATCGTGATCTTATTGAGGCCCCTGTAGTCAATGCAGGGATGCAGTCCGCCATCCTTCCTTTCCAGAAAGAAGAGTCCCGTCCTGGCAGGAAAATAGGAGGGTCTAATGAATCCTCACTGGAGGTTATCCCGAATATACTCCTTCATCGTTAAGGTCTCGGCAGGATACAAGGGGTAGGTACGCCCCCTGAGGGGCATGGTACCGGGAAGAAGTTCAACGGGACATGGCGAGTGCAATGACATTTTTACTACTTCAGGAAGCTCTCTGGAAACAAGATCATCTTTCAGACAATTGGAGGGGCCTTGGTAGAAAATAGCATTGTATGCCTCATCATTCCATTTAGTTTCTGCCATTAAGGTTCTAAAGTCAATAGCATATTCACTGGCACTGAGACTTCCCTGCCAGATTTGCAGGAGCCGGGAGGAGGCATTAGCGACTCGACCTGGAGCGTCAAAGACAATTCGGAATGCCTAAAGACATGCTTTAGCATCATATGTCAATGGAGAATTCTTCTCCCAGAGAGTTGTTGCCCACTCGAGCGGCTTGCCCTCCAAACAAGACATCACATACCCATAGTC
>CM044442.1:41190255-41225949 GCA_024363595.1 Xenopus borealis | reverse complement strand
ATATATATACTGTATATATTTTAGGAGCACTCACAGATGATTCTTTAAAGTATTGAAATGTTCATATAATACTATATATATAGTACTAGTGCAATAAAAGAATATAAACTATGTAACATGAATCCTTTAGTGGGCAATTAAATATAACCATTATTACTCTAAGGATATCAAGGTTGTTTTAATAGTAATCCTTACAAACACAGTAGTGATGAAATGTTTACATAGCAATACAAATATTAAGGCATTTATACTGTGGCTATAAAAAAATTAATCTGTCGCTCTAGGACCAATATACCACTAGAAGTGACAATTTTCATTATGGGAGACTATCGCTGAAATGAAATGAGGTTGATTTATCAAAATATGAACTGGGAAAATAACAGTAGTAACCATGTCCCTATGTTTTTATTTGTATTAAGACATTATGCTAATAGGGTTGATTGGGAAGAAATAAAAATAATTCTTAAAAGGTTTACATTTTTATATGTGTGTATATTTCCCTTGGGGGGGGGGTTATGGCTGAGCAGCTGCACACAAGCATAGCATTACCATGTATGTCAAGCATTGGCTGGGCTGGTGTTAAGGTCTCCACAACTGGACTCTAGCGCAATAAATGATAATCTGGTAGTTTGATGGATGAGTTTGGCAGGTATCATGAGAAAAACTCCTTCCTGAATGCATAATGCTGACTGCAAAAGTCTAAAGAAGAAATAGGAATAATGGTCTAAAGCGGTTTTTAATTCTTTGGTTACGGACTGTTGTTCCAGGGAAATAAAACCTCAACCCTATTGTTGATATACACAATAAAATATAATACAATATAATATAAAAAATATGTGTCAATAGTTTGGGAAAAGGCCCTTTACTACTTTATATCTGCACAATAATTCAAGCAATGCACAAACCAAGGCTCAAACAGAATTGGTTTGCTAGGATTTCAGTAGAATTACTTAACTAGACTGCACTTCAACCTTTCTGAATAGCTACAGAATGAACTGTGAGAGCTAATCCTACTCATCTATCATCAGTGCCAAACTTCATTACTGCTCTTCTGGCAAAATGGAAGAAAATCTAAGCAATAATTTTCCAGCACTTACTAGAAAGCCTTCCCAAAAACACAAAGGCAAAGAGAAGACCAATTCCATATTAATAAACTTGTGCACTTTTTTTTTTTACTGTATTTAACAATACATTGCCTCAGAAAATCTGGTGTGGGAAAATATTCTACCAAATCATGAAAAAAAAAAATCATACGATTTTTTTGGATTTGACTCCAATTTTATGCCTGAAAACTGTGACTTTTTCGGTTATCGCCTAAAAAACACAAATTCTTTGTGATTATTGAATGGAATCCAGCACAGATCATATCTTCCAATTGTAAATGGCAGGTCTGCCATTGACTTCTACATAACCTCAGCAGGTTTGAGATTGACTACTTTTTATTTGGTCTTTTAACACCATTAGGGTTTAATAAATCACAAAAAACGTTGGTTTTTTCATTTGAATAAATTATATTTTCCCCATTTAAAAGTCACAGCACTCACAGGATTACAAGAGCTTGCACACACACAACACACATGTAACACACAATTTGCAATGGTATACAAGCATACTCACTTTCACTATTTTGTTTGTGGGGGTTTCTCTTATTGCTTTGTTTTTTGCCATTGCGAATAGCATATTTACTAACCAAACTGCGCAATACCTTTTGTATGGTTATTTGGTGATTATATTGCAGTTTTAGGTGCATCTTTAGCCATTTTATTGCATTTTCTGCTCTTTGTAGGTATTGTTTGCTTGGTTCTGTCCTTAAAACCTATTTGGCCAAGATAAAAGTTTCAAACTGTGATTCTGACTGCTGATTACACTAGACAAAAAAAGCATACATTTTAGTGGCTGTATTGGATTTTAGTGATTTTATTCCATTTTACACTCATCTTTGTTACTTTGTTTTAACCATGGAGGTTTTTGTTTTGTCTGCTATATTTCAATTTGGACTCTCTGGGCATAAAACTGTTCAGTAGATCATATTTAGGATGTTTTATGCTGATACATTATGAAATGTGGGACACGTATGTACCCATTTTTATTCATCAGGGTACTTTTAAAAAAGATATGGTTTTCCAGGGTCTCCATACCATTAGTGGGTCTTATGGCACATAACGTGCTTGCTGGGTTCTCATATAGCAGCCGCTAGAGAGTCAGTAGTGATAATTCATTTACACTATTTTCATTTGGGTGTCTCTGCATATCACATAATATGGTTTATCTATACATATTGGGCATAAAAGTGTTCAGTAGACACCTGATGTTCATATTTTATGCTGATATATTACTTTTGTATGTGGGGCATACAATGGGGTAAAATGCAGGCTTTGTGGCCATTTTTAGAAATTTCATAAAAAATGCTTCACATGGCTTTGCAGTTTGGTAGTTTGCAGTAGAAAGACACGGATACTGTAAGGACTCACCCTGGTGGTCTAGTGGGTGACAGGGGTCTAGTGGGTGACAGGGTCGCCCACTGCGTCTCCAGCAGGGACGCCCGCCGCATGCTGCCTTTCTCCTCTTGTGTTGGTTTCCTCTATGGGGCAGGTGGATGCACTTCTGGGTTTCATAGGAGCATTTACGCTAGCGTGATGATGTCACAGCACAATGGCGCGAAATTCAAATGTCTTTAAAGAGATCTTAGTGCTTAACTCACTGATCGTTGTTAAGTTCTATTTGCTAAGTTCCTGGCTGTTCTATTCTTGGTGAATCCTATTGATCTCCTGTTATTGACCCTTGCATTGCCTACTATTCTAAACTCTGTATCCTGACCCTTGCCTACCTGCTGACCATTCTGATCTCTCCAATCCTGACCTTGTACCTGTCCTCTGACAGACTGTGTTGTCTGGCCTGTCTTCCAAGTGCCGTCCCTTCATCTAGTTTCCTTAGTGAGATGATCATACCCCTTTGCCTGTCCAGAACCTTTAGCTTTGCTCCCCTCTTAGTAAGACCTGGCGGCATCCAATTAGCAGAGAGCTCCTCCTGAGGTGAAAGGTAGCTGTTATAGGCAGAAGAAAGAGCCGAGACCAGGAAGCCTGGCATTGGTTCTGGATTTAGGCTGCCGTTCGTCAGATATACATTTTGGATTTGTCAGAATGTGTACATTCCAAAAATAAATGGTTTTCTAGGTTCTTGTACTATTAGGTTGCTTTATGGCACATAATACACATACCTGGTGCTTATTTTGTTGCAACCAGAGTAATACGTAAAAATTATTCTGCACTATTTTCATTTGGGGGACTCTGTATGCCACATTTTGTTATGCACAATGGACATCAAATGTTCAGTGGACCCCAGACATTCATATTTTGGGAGATGCTAGAATTTGAAAGCTTTGAGGTGATTTTCAGATATCTAATCAAAATCTATTTTGGCAAAGCATTTTTAACTCAGTAGTTTGGAGTAAAAGACACCCTTCTTAGATTTGGCTGAATGTGTACTCTTCAAAAATATATGGTTTTGGGGGGTCAAATTTTTTGTGTTTTTAACCTGCAAAAAATGCAAAGGTGATGATTATTCAATTGCTGAAGTTGTTTGGGCAAATTTCATTCAGGGGTCTCTAAATGCCAGAAATGTTGGTAATCCTAAGCACAATGGGCCTCAAACTGTTCAGTAGATCCCTGACATTCATATTTGCAATGCTTCTTCTTGGTACCTAATTCTATGGTGTATGTGCTAACTGAAGTTAGAGCATACAAACTGTCTCAGAAGTCACTTTAGCTACTGCATAATCAACTGTGGTGAGAGCACTACTAGGATACCTGGAAAAGTCCAGGATGGAGATTATTTATGCCCCAGGTTCCTTACAGAGTGGTTCCGGGACTGCCAGTCCAGCCCAGGTTTTTTTAGTTTTCCTGAGGAATCCCAGGTGGATAATTAAACCAGCAGCTCAAGCCAGAGTGTGGAGCTTCAGTCTGAGGGAAAGACACAGGGAAACTGCCTGTGTTAGCACAGAGAGACATTTCTGAATCACCACAAGGTTTGGAATTTTGTATTTTCCTTAAGGTTCTATGTTTTGGGGAGACAGGTGGTAGGCCTCCTCCTGGTTAGTTCAGAGACTGACCTGTGTAAGTTAGAAGCCCATTAAGTGACAGTGATTTTATTTTGACCTGTTTATTTTGTTTTGTTTGCTGCAATTGAAAAATAAACCGCCAAAAGAGACTATACTCTAGTGACTTGTGATTGTGTCGTGGGCTATTTACCCCCAGAAAACTGTTCCCAGCTACCTAAGCTCTCACACAACACATTCACATAAGCTAGAAAGCTTTGATGCCATTTTCAGGTATTTCATCAAAACTAACAGTTTTGGTAAAGCATTACTACTTTGGAGTAGAAAGACATGGTTACCCATTTTAGATTCAACTGAATGTGTACTTTCTAAAAATATATGGTTTATGATTAGTGATGAGCGAATTTCTCCCAAAAAATTTGCACAAAAATTGTGGAATCGGAAAGTTTCCCGAAAAAGTTTTGAAAATACGACATTTTCCAGAAAAATTGATATTTTGTGAAAACCGGAAATTGACGCCCACGTCCAAGCTTAAAGTAAATGGACGTGTGTCCAAAAGAAAAATTTGTGCCAGGCAAATTTATTCTGCCATTACTATTTATGGTTCAAATTATGGTTCAGCTTATTTTTTTGTGAAAAAAAATGCAGTAAATGTATTGCTTATTTAGTTGCTGAAGTGACTTCCAGGACAACTTGCATGCGCTAATTTCATTTTGGGGTCTCCAAACACCAGAAACGTTGGTAATCCTATGCATAATGGGCATCAAGCTGTTCAGTGAATCCCTGGCATTCATATTTAGGATCCTATTTTCATACATTTTTATAGAAACTACTACATTCAGAAAAGCTGTGATATTTGATACTTTTGAGTAAAAAGACATGGGTACCCCTTTTTGGTTTTGGCAAAATGTGTACTTTTCAAAAATATATAGTTACCTTGTGTAAACCTAATGTTCCAGGAATTTTTGGCTTTGGAATCTAAAGTATGCTGTATTCTACTGTAGTTCTTTGAAATTCAGTAATTTACTGCTGTGAGTTTTTGATCTACAGATGTCAGAAATCAATAAACCTATACATAACTGTTATTGACAAGTTGTAGACACTTGAGACTTTCCAAATAAGTTGAATTTGTGTGCATAAAATAACTTTTTTTTCTGGTATAAAGCTCTATATCATGAAAAATAGCAATAAATAAGAGCTGCGAATCTTTATCCAGAAGTGGAAATACACAAAAACACAAAAGGTAGATTTGGAAAGCTCAGGTTCTTCTGGCAAAAAACTAGGAAAAACTAAACCCCCTTCAGGAAATGTTCCTAAGATAAGAGAGCGCAAAATGTTCAAAAAATGTCTGGCACAATGTCTGAGTACAAATGAAATGCAAAATTCTGTTGGCACGTAAAAGGTTAAAAAAGTTGTGTTTCTGCTTTTGGTTCTAACATGGCCCAGTCATTTTTGTTTATATTGGAAAGCTGAGCATTTACTTTTATATTTACAATATTTATTATGAATCAATGCGCATTCTGCACCACTGTGCAAGGGTAAGATAAATACATCAAACATACTGTACCACAGATTACATAGAATTTCCTGAATTTATGTGCATGCACAGACAGATCCTTCATCTTATTTCTGACTCAAGAAATAATTACACTCAAGAAAAGTGTAATCTTGTCCTGATTTGTAACCTGTCATTTTATTAAATAAGGCAATTTGTGGCAATATCTTCTTAGGTGTATTACAATAGACACACTTGAATTTCTTCGAAATATGCTTCGCTTTTACTCACATAAATAATATATTATTATACTAAAGTTGATTTTTTTTAGCCATTTCCAACACTGCTTGCTCACGTTTCTTGCTTTGTATATGCTCCCTAGTATGCCCCTGCTTTCCTTTCATTACTCCACTCATTTCTCTAAAAAAAAAATACATTTGATTTCTCCTTTCTCAAATGATTGTAGCTCTTTTGACACAAATTATGAAATAAAGAAAAAATATGCTCAAGTATGAAAATTTTTGTATCAAACTTGTCTAGTTTTCAGCTAAAGAGCATTTTTCTTTCCATTTTGCATTGAACTGACAGTATAAAGCACAAAGCTTCTTTATGTCTAACAGTAAATTAAACCTTGTGCCACCAATGTTGACTTCTGTTTCAAAGATTTGAATATATCATTTATTGGATAGCACACATTAGTTTTTTAAACTATGTTTTATATCCTAAACACATTTGAAAGGCCTTTCTACAGCATCAAAACATGATTATACATTATCTTCTAACTTGTTTGCCCTAGAGGCATAATCATCACTAACAGATCTGGGAATTCACAATACCACATTTCACAAAGCTGTTCATAAGGATCTATTTTGCATTATTGTATAATGTACCAAGCCTGTTATTTCTAGGACAATTCAAAAAGGAAACTGACAAACAATTATACCTTCAAATCAATTAACTGACCTGTTGGGGTTTTTGTTTTTGCATGTTTTTCTTCTTCCACATATACATTGACTGTAAAATGGCATTGTCAGAGAATTTCAGGTGTACCAGAGGGTCACTACCCATATACAGTGTTTCTCACTGAATGATATCCACTGGGTGGAAGGAGATTTCTTAGTCTAAATGCATGTGTATCCTTCAAAGCTATGATGAAATGATGAGCAAAATGCAGATAATATTCTAATGAAACCTTTAATGCTAAAGATCAAAACAGGACCAAGAAGCTTTGAGTCCATTAATTGTATTTAAGAAGTAGGAGCTAGGCTACTGTAGATGGACGAGTTTACTGTACAATGTATTTATTAACAGGGAATTCAATTTTTAAGCCACTGAATTTGACACCTTAGGCTGCCATTCAGCAGGTGTTGGCAAATAGTTATAGGAGAGCAGGTTTAAGATTTATGGGTGGCAAAACCTGAACTTAACCAACGAGGCCCATAAATAGCGCTCAGTCTTAATTCGAAAAGCCTCCTATTAGCTTTGTGACCTAAACTACCATATTGCTAGTTAGGTTAGTAATACATGCTCCATCATCATGCTCAATTTATTTAGGAAAAATCTAGTGTGGGAAAAGACTTGCTAAAATCGTGAAAAATCCATATTGTGACATTTTTTCAGATAAAATTCCCAATCATGATATCTTCCAACTGTAAAAAAGGACATCTGCCATTGACTCCTACATGATTTTTACAGGTTTGAGATGGAGTACTTTCATATTTCAGATGTTTAGCATCCTCAGGTTTTAATAAATCTGCTACGAAAAACTCTGGTCTTTAAAACTCAGACCAGAAAAAATCAATAACCAATTCAATAAATAACCCCCTTTCTCTTTAAATCCTTTTGACCTGGACTTTCTGTACATCTTGAATGAGAAAGTAAGGCTTACTGCTGTTGTGTAATGGCTGCATGAACCTGCTAATAAAACACTGTTATACTCTCCTCATCCTCGGCTACCAAACACAACAAATGGCGACAAGGATGTCTTTTCTACCTCTGCAGCAACCTGCACCTTTTCTACCAAACCCTGGTGAGCCTACCATACCTTTTACTGTTTGGATCCGGATGTTTGATAATTACATTATTGCTGCTGACCAAGGGGAGATTTCTACTGCTAGAAAGCGTGCTTTACTTATTCACTGCCTGGGAGCAGAGGGACAGTGTATAGTCTTTACATTACCATCACCTGATGAGACTTATGAAACTGCTCTTACTGCTATAAAGAACTTTTTTGTGCCAAGAGTAAATGTGGTTGCTGAAAGATATAAATTTCGCCATGTGGACAAGATAATGGTCGAATCCATAGAACAATTTGTAGCAGCAGAGTAAATGCGGTTGTTGAAAGATATAAATTTCGCCATGTGGACAAGATAATGGCGAATCCATATTACAATTTGTAGCAGCTTTGAGAGAGCTGATTGTTACCTGTGAGTTTGTGAATCTAACAGATGAAATGCTAAGAGACTAAATAGTGGAAAAAACAAACTCACATTGCATTAGCGAGAGACTGCTCCTAGAGCAAGATTTAAAGTGGACCCGTCACCCAGACACAAAAATCTGTATAATAAAAGTCCTTTTCAAATTAAACATGAAATCCAAATTCAAATTTTTATTAAAGCATTCATAGCTGTTTTAAGCTCATTTAAAAATTTCAGCTGTAAATCAAATATTGTCTGCCACTCCTCTATGCCTAAGGCATAGAGGCGGGGCAGATAATTACTTTCACTTTCCATTCAGCACTTCCTAGATGTCACTGCTCCCCACACATTCCCCAAGTTCTCCTAACCATTTAATTGTGTAGCCTGGACATGGGGATAGACAAACAAGATTGCACAAACAAGATTCTGAGATGATGCAAGGTTTGTCTTAATAACAGTGTCCACAAAATGGCTCCTGCCTGCTTGCTATAATAATGAATTCCCAGACTGAAGAAAACAAGATTAAAATCATTTATATAGTGTAATTAATGTTCATTTTGCTTGACTAATGTGATGAAATAGGATTTTGAATATTTTTTTGGGGTGACGGGTCCACTTTAACCCTTGCAAAGGCTATTACATTTGGTAGCCAAATTGAAACAGCTATTACAGAGGCTAAAACGCTTAGTCAGGGAACTGCTGGGAATGTACAGATTGTGAATTCAAAACTGTGACTTAATCATGCGCAGTCAGAGGAAAAATACAGTGTTAAGAAAAGGGATTCACTGCAAAATCGTGCAGCAAATACAAATAAAAAATACTGCTTTCGCTGTGGTTCAACACAACACCTTGCAAACTATGCTAAATATCCTGCAAAAGCTATACAGTCAGGTCACTTTGCTACAAATGTCCATGAAGTCACTACTACACATGTCACAGTATTAAGTGTGGATAAAGCTGGTACATTTATTCCAGACAAGTTTATATGCACTGTGCAGGTAGTTTCCTGATTTTCTCAGTATGCCTTATAGGTTCACTTTCTTCTGCCCTATTTGTATAAACACCACACACAGGATATTTTCTTGAACTACTTTGCAAAAGATACGCTTGTTGCACCGGCCCTGAAACTGGTCAGTTACTTAAAATATCCAATCCC
Source organism: Xenopus borealis (assembly GCA_024363595.1). Taxonomy (NCBI): domain Eukaryota; kingdom Metazoa; phylum Chordata; class Amphibia; order Anura; family Pipidae; genus Xenopus; species Xenopus borealis. The sequence goes on along the minus strand of CM044442.1, from coordinate 41,216,827 downwards.
TGTGCTTGGTTGCTTGCCAGTGACTGTACAATTTGAATCAAATACTGCTACACTTGGAAGGGATCTCTTTGCTGCATTAAACCTAAAATTAATTGATGGTCTCATTACTACAACACCAGTGCCTGTCACACAGCCTGTGTCTAAAATTTCACCACAAAGCAACACTTCACTTGGCCGTGCAAAGAACTTTGTACACAAAGTTAAGTTGAGATCAGATGTAAAATCAGTACTTAACTATAGAGCAACATGCCATGCAATGACCCAATCATCTCCAGCTGAATTATTACATGGCAGACAGATGCACATTAGGTTACATGTTGCAGACATCAAACTTCCACCTCAAACTGTTCCTACAAATCATCTACTGCTGACATAGTCAGATGTCAACAAACCAAATGCAAGGCTTATACTGACAGAAAACCTGGTGCAAGAGAAGTGCACTTTTATCCTGGATTTTTTGTCAGAATTAAGAAACCAGGAATACTGAAACAAGGACAATCTAAATTTACTACACCACTTGAAGTGAGACGCCAGTGAGGACCATACACATACAGATGCAGTCACTTGGATTTGTAAGATAAATGCGTCGTGACTCAGGGCTAATTGAAGAAACTGTGTTATCCAAAGTTATCTTAACTCATTTAATGCATTTAACCTTTTAATTAGCATACCAAAGCACCATTGTTTTCAATGGTGAACTCTTTAATTGGATGGGATGTTGTGACACAATATTCTGTGCTAAGTGGGATAAATGGGATAGATGAGTTAAGTCACGACGCATTTAACTTACAAATCCAAGTGGCTGCATCTGTATGAACTGTCTGATGGACACATATGGATATCTTGCTACTGCTAGATATGACTTTGCAGACGTTCCATTTGATGAAGGACATTTTCCTACTCCTAATGCCAACTGCAATAGGCCATTGAACATATAAGGCATAGGGAGAGAATCAGAAAACTACCTGCATGGACCAAGGACTATGTTGTGAAGAATGTATATATTGCTTTAAAGAAAAAGTAAACTTTTTTTTTCTATCTATAAATTTCCTCTAAAGAGCCCCCCAAATTAATGAACCTTAGTCCCTGCTGCAAGTCTGCTGTGGTTTCTGTGTTATCAGCAGCTTGTTTCCCCTTCTTCCTGGTGACTATTTATCAGTGATTTCAGGGCATCAGCTAACTGCACACTCCCCCTCCCTCAATAATGTAAGGGGGCATGGCCTAGAAGGACACAGATTGAGTTTTTATGACCTCCTGTGAGAAGGAACTGGACCAAGAACATAATGATCATAACTCCATATAGGAGAGAGATGATTTTATATTCATTGATTCATTCTCTCATGGATTCCATAGATACTAAACATCAGTAATGTGTGACCTCCCCTGCCCAGATATTCACATTTGATATACAGAGTACCAGATCTAGTCACGTTTGGACTCATCTGAAAGCTAATATTACTTTGAACCCATCAACAGTTTTTAATGCTGTAGGCACAACAGGTCTGGGTTGTGTGAGGATGAATATGTATTTGGGTGTGTTATTTGCGACCTTCAATTCACCTGTAAGAAGCCTTGCTGTGAACTTTAAGTTCTCCCTCCTTGGGCTTTCCCCCTCCACATGGAATGGCTCTCATCAGCCAGGGCTTTGGGAAGGGCATAATCAGTTGTGACCCTGTTACAAATGGCTATCTCCAGATCTTAGTGAAGAAAGGCCTGTTATGTGTCTAATTTAGACATGCATCTTCATGATACCTTGGCCTGTTTTATTAACTATTACAGGCCTGTATCATGACATTCAGTATAAAACCACCAAGCATCTACAGATGCAGTCACTTGGATTTGTGTGTTAAATGTGTCGTGACTTAACTCATCTATCCCATTTATCCCACTTAGCACAGAATATTGTGTCACATCATCCCATCCAATTAAAGAGTTCACCAATGAAAACAATGGTGCTTTGGTATGCTAATGAAAAGGTTAAATGCATTAAATGAGTTAAGATAACTTTGGATAACACAGTTTCTTCAATTAGCCCCGAGTCACGATGCATTTAACTTACAAATCCAAGTGACTGCATCTGTATGAATACCAAAATTAGTAGCCCTACAGCAATTCCACTGAAATCAATTGTTAAAAGCATTCAAACTGTCTAAACTAAGCAACAGTCATTAACATTTTCTGATATATTATTTGATTTACAAAAACATTCTTTCAGTTGGATCCTAACTATAGAGTTCGATAATTTATGTTTGTCAGATTGTTTTCCCTAGTATTCATAAACTTTTAAAGACAAAATTGTTTCTGACTGATCATAAAGAGCCCAATAAATTAAATTCATAAGTTTAAAACTGTAACAGATTCCACACAAATTCATATCTACTGGCATTTGATATAGCTTTTATTCATTAGTTGTCTGAAATTCTTTATAGCCACAAACTCAAATGCATCATAGCAAGATAAAATGTTGATACAGAGGAATACATTTTTTTTGCTGTAATTTCACACAGAGACCTGAAGCTTTGGACTAAATTACAAACTGATCCATTACTAACACTTTAGGGTGACGGCACATGCTCTGCCACAGGTAACTAACCTGCTGAAAATGCTTTCCTGACAGAAATCATGGCTTTGTTTTTTCTGCATTTGCATTGCATTGTTCAATGGCTTCTCTGTACAGATGGAGCAAAACTATGGGGTGAAGTGACAAACGCTGGCGCAAATTCGCCAGCGTGACGTCATTTCGGTACTTTGCACATTTACTAATGGTAGCGCAACTTTTTTTTGGTCTGGCGAAAGAGTGTTACTACGCAAATTCACTAAGTTTTTTTTATTTTACTGACCGTTACCTCTATCGCCAGACTTGCCTTCACCACCTCAGACCAGGTCGAAGTGCAAAAAAAAGTTGAAAATTTTTCTAAGTCCCAAAAAATTCTGGCGTTTTTTCCATTTCCATTTCAGGCTGCAAAAGGATGATTTTTTTTTTTTAGTATCTTACTTCCCCCTTATTTTTCCTAACATATGGCACATAAACTATACTCTGGGCATGTGTAGGGCAATATAACAACTCTATTTGCATTTATTAAGGTTCCCTGGGCTTGTGTAATGTAATTTTTTTCTGTAACATGTACGCCCATTCAAACTTTGTTCCTGCCGTATGCAAATTAGCTGGCGAATCTGTGCTGGCGCAACTTCGCTACCTTTCATCTCCCTGAGCGCAACATCGCATTTTAGTAAATTAGCGGAGCTCTGGCGAAACATACGCCTGGCGAAGTGCGGCGAACGCTGCACTAGAGAATTTCCGGACTTTAGTGAATTTGCCCCTATGACTCCTGGTCAGTTAGAGGAAAATATAGCTGACCCAGACAGAGAAGTGCAAACAATTTAATAATGTCATAATCTTATATATTTGACTAGAAAATGCAGTATGTTTTACTTTATTCCGCCACTCAAACCAAATTAAATTGCTAATTGTACATATAATTAATATTCTAAAATGTTATCATTCATCTGCTTGGAAAAGAAGCCCCCGAGTAAGATATATTGGATCTAACTGTCAATGAATATCTGACACCCAACTCCTGCAAGAAGACATAATGAAAAGAAACAGATGCTGAGAGAGCGATAGTGAAGTTAAACCTCATTATTTCAGAAACAATGCAAAATCTTTAATTGATTTTATTGAGCTAGTTACTTATCCCAGTATCATGAAGCTTATATTGAATTTTCATTTTCGTGATAGTTCCCCTTTAAACACACGGTGAAATTGTCCATAGCTGTTTTGGCATTAGTTGATGAATTACACCAGCAACCAATCAGGTCTTTGATTTTATTTTCTGACTTGTACTAGAATCTTCAAAGATATTTGCTGTGCAGTTTAGACCTATACAAATAAATGAGCCCATAGGGATCTTGTGCAACACAATTCCTAAAGCCTCTAAAAAGTATTTTTCTTCAATAAACATAGCTTAATACTAGCTCAATTAGCACCAAATATGTGTTAATCTACTGTACAAGCCTGAGGGGATATACAGTATATAGTGGTTGGCAGATATGTAGCCCCCGTCTTTAGGTTCTGAGCTATACATTTAAGAGTGACCCATGTAATAAACACCAGAGGGTTAACCAGCCAGAGGTGTGGGCTGTACAACCAAGGGATGTTTTAAGGGAGTGAGCAGCAGTTGTAGAGAGAGAACAGGAGTTGCATAGGGGAGCTGCCCTGTAATTTGACTTTCTGAAGCCAGCGTGTTTGGGCCTTCACACTACTTATCATACCATAAGCAAATACCATACCAGAAGCAAATCAGTCATAAACAAAGAATTGTTTGATTAAATAGGACACTATGAAAAATGGCATACTGTATAGTTTTATTGGTTTTCAGATAGATCCCATACCTGTATGAAGAAACCATGCCTTTTATGTTCGCTCAGATGGTGTGTAATGTACATACAATGAGGATCTCTCATTTAAAAAAAGTTTAGAAAACTGTTGGTATAATGTTTATACTGATATAAAAGAAAGATTTATATGAAAACAATTTCCGCTATTACAGTATATTTGACTGAAAGAAATTCCTTGTTAGAACTCCAGTCTAGAAATGTTTAACTTTACCTAAAATGTACTTTAAAAATTCCCTGACCCTCCACAGTCTTCTTTTCACCTGTTACTCCCACAAAAGAGAACTATGCTTTTATCCCGCAGTACCTAACTAAATATAAAGGCAGTATATCGAAGTGTTCCGTGGCCCTTGGCTTTGTGAATCACTGTCTGGAAATATAGTGCTTGCTTTTATAGAATTTCCCCTGAGCAAGCTGATGTCCTGTTTATTTTCCATTCTTTGTCCTGTATAATAACGGACTTGGCTCCCAAAGCACAGAAACAAAGTACATCATATGTAAAAGACTGACACATCAAGCCAGATTTCTTTATACAGTACCAGCATCATAACTTTCATACCGTTATGCAGCATCATTTGTCCCCCTTGAATGTCAGCCATCAGCTATTTATGATACAAGGGGAATAATGTTCCCTGTGAAAATAACTTATTACATTACAAAAACATCAATTATTCATGTCTCTGAAGAACAGTAATTTGTACCAAGTGAGGTTATTTTATGTACACTGTTTATTTTAACTGTATAATGATTTTATTAGGGTGTTATTTTATCAGTTAACTTGTTAATAACAATAACCGTAATATACAGTGTTCACTAAATGGCATATATATTTTTCATTGCTTGAGAATACTGCCATTTGGTAACATATTGTCCCTGCTTCTTTATTAATTAATGATAATCATGTCTCTGAAGAAAAGTCATTTGTACCAAATGAGGTAATTTTATATACACTGTTTATGTATTGTATATTAATTATATTTTTTTTATCAGTTTGCTTGAGACAACTGCCATTTAGTAACATATTGTCACTGCTTCTTTATCAATGAAAGCCTGAATATTTTTTTAGTAATGATGGCAGCAACATGACCTTTGCTAACAGGAAAATACTCTAAATTTGAAATGTAGAGCATATTTGTGCAAAACACAGAGCATACAGAATTTTATTAAAAGAAGAATGCAAGTAAAGAAGGAAAATAAGAATCTCCTGTTTCTTATTCTGTGGGACAATCCTCACTTGTGCAGGGTATGTGCAAATCTAATCATGAATGGACTCCTTGCTCCCCATTGCTATACATATATACATAGCTCCCCATTGCTATAAATATATCCCCATGCCACCTTTTCTGGAGGCTAACCCCGAAAAAAGGAGTGTTGCTGGTGGCATCATGGAGTGGGGCAGTGATGTTAGGGGGAGGGATAATGATGGTGGGTGAAGATATAATTCTGGGGTTATTGCCAAACTTAGCAGATGTCACCCCTACTAATTAGGACGAAAACGTGACGCGACTCATTTTGCAATTTTTTTTGTCAATTTGCGAATTTCGTTGGAAATTCACAGATTTTTTGGCGAAGCGAAATGGGATATATTCGCCCATCACTACTCTCCACCTTGTGGCAAGGTACTGGCTTCTGAATGACATACAAAGGGTGTTCAAGGGGACATTCTGTCTCCCCTGCATGCATCACTGCTTAACCAAATAAGCATTATGTACAGAAAGCGGCACAACTCCAGTTCAAATGGCAACAGCAGATCACATGGCATATTCAAATATACAAACATTTGAGATCACTTTCTTCCACGGTTCAAAATTGCAGCAATTTTTTTTTTGAATTTGTATTTTCTGAATTTCAAGGTTTATCAATCATAAAAATCTTTGAAAATTCATCTGAAAAAAATGCCAACTAAAACCTGGTGAACTTCTATAAAAGTCAATGGAAGTGTATTTTACCAAGATCTACGGTACATTCATTTTCTCTTTCCAGATCGTTAGAAGTACAGCTTTATGATCTATGGTTTCTAGATAAGGCAAGGAGTAATTTAGATTTCCTTACCTTGTTTGGTAAAAATCATGTAAAAATTATTTAAAAAAATTAAGGGATTACTATAAAATACAATTTTTTTGTGGAAAGCCACTGCTGCAAAAAAGGTTGATTTCGAAAAATCCAGCATCTCAGACCTGCCAAGGTTGTATATAAGTCAATGGGTGATGTACCTATGCTATTTGGAAGTTTCTGTGGTCTACACTGGACTTAGCCTGTAAATTTTCCGGCAAAATTTTTTTCAGGAAAAAGCCCCAAAAATTCAAGCAATCCAGAAAAAATCTGAAAAAACTTACAATTTTGGATTATTGATCAATTTTATCAAGTTTTTTCCTGATCCAATAAAACCACGCTTTCTAGTAATAAATAGGGTGAAATCATGTATCCTAGTTTGGTCTGACTTTTGTAAAAAAAAAAATGTGAAAAAAATTCAGATTTTGATAAATTAGGCCCTAAATAAACCAAATAGGACTTTTTTGCCTTCAATATTGATTCATGCGCCTTAGTTACCATCAAATTCAAGCTACTATTTTAATAGAAAGAAAAAAGAACCAATTATTATCAGTCTAATATAAAGTTTTTGAGTGTCAGCCATTTGTTATTTAATTATGATACAGCTAACATTTATGTATTTTGATCAAACCAGTCACTTGATCAGACTTGTATTCTAGTGCATGGAATGAAATTGTATTTTACCGTATCTTCTTATTTTAAAGAAAATACATTCAAGTCTTTTTTGATCTATTGTATTGGACAATACAAAGAAAATGTCATATCTTTACAGTTTGGAGAAGATGATGGTCAGAAAAACATCCAAAGAGTTTTAAAGCCTTTCTCAAACTATATAGTTTTCAGGTACATAAGGGACCCAGGTTTCGTTTATGAAGAGAACCCAGGTTATTTCACCCCTTATAATGCTTTTAGAGCATTATCTGTTAACCAGTATTTTGTAGAATGGTTGTAACCACTGTCCCAGATATAAAATGTACAGCATGATATTAAATATGTTTTGCTCTCAGCTATGGAATCCTGTGCTTAGTTATCGAGTATTGCTAGCAAATTATTGAAAACCCATCTTAGTTGCGTTGGGTGTAGTGATGGGCGAATCTACCCCGTTTCGCTGAAAAATCTGCGAATTTCCAGAGAAATTCGCGAATTGGCGAAAAAATTAGCGAAATGAGCCGCGGCACGCTTTTGACGCGTGTCGCGTAGTTTTTGGCGAATTTTTTTCGGCAAATTTTTGCTGGCGTTTCGCAAATTTATTCGCCAGCAGCGAATCGCGGGAATTCACCGCTAATTTGCCCCTTGCGAATAAATTTGCCCATCACTAGTTGGGTGTTGTGTAACTTGCAAAGTGTTGTGTGTGTGTGTATATAAATTATCATGATATCTTGAAAACCATGTGAAGTTTTTCTGTAGGTAACATTTAGCAATTAATAAAATGAACAAAAACATTTTAAAGTTGTATTTTCCCTAGTTCTTAACCATCCAGATAATAGGTCCCATATCTGCACTAGCAATACTGACTTGTTTTCATTTTACTGCAATATTTCACTTTTTAATACACAATTGGTATATTATGAAATGCGCTCATTTAAAATGTTAAAGTCTAACACACACACAATTTAAAGGAATTGTTCAGTATAAAAGTAAAAACTGGGTAAACAGATAGGCTGTGCAAAATAAAACATGTTTTCAATATAGTTAGTCAGGCAAAAATGTAATGTATAAAAGCTGGAGTGACTGTAAGTCTAACCTAGCTTTTCAGCTCTCTTTTGTTTACACTGACTGGTTACCCTGGTTACCAGGCAGTAACCAATCAATGACTTGAGGGAGGGCCACATGGGTCATAACTGTTGCTTTTGAATCTGAGCTGAATGCTGAGGATCAATTGCAAACTCACTGAACAGTTATGTCCCATGTGGCCCCCCCTCAAGTCGCTGACTTACTCAGATTTAGAGAGCTGAAAAGCAGGATGTTGTGTTGTATTCTGTTATATGAGACATCCACTCACTCCAGCTTTTATATATTACATTTTTGGCTAACTAACTATATTAGAAACATTTTTTATTTTGCACAGCCTATCTATTTACCCAGTTTTTATTTTTACCCTGAACTGTTCCTTTAAAGCCCCACCTCCCATACCCACAGTTCCATGAAGCAATAAAAGGGGTAAGCTCCTCAACTGCATTAATTTGATTGCGTGCTGCTCTGTATGTTTGGGACCAAGCCAGTGCAGTGTTTCAGAGAACAAAAGTGCTGTGGATTTACTACATATAACACACCTTTAGATTAAGAAAACATACTATGTGTGTGGACATTTATTTTTCTTTCTTCATATTACTGTAATTTCTAAATCATATAACTATATACTATTGTATACACCAACTATAATTACCTAAATGCAACCAAACACCATGACATTCCAATGACATCTTTTAAGCATGTTTGAAGTGCTTGTCTGTACAGTATATCCCTCCTTGTTATGACCATTATTGTGAAAAAGACAACTGTAGTTCAAACTGAGAGGATCTTAATGTTTTTAAAATCAGAAAGTGTTGCTATATGCAGTTTGTTTTGTTCAACCTAGAAAACCAATTTCAACTGTTGACGTGACACAATTATTATAATACTTGACAAAGTGTTGAAATGTTATAGCAATTCCATCGGAAACAAATTACGAATTCAGACAAAGCATATTTATTCTGTCTCCAATTATTTTTTGTGAATATTTTCCAATAAATTGCAAGTGTTAGCAAGATGTAAAGCAAACATTGTAGCAATAGTTTAATCTCTTATAATTACATTTTCACACAGAATGAGTACATGCAAGGAGAGTTTGTGTTTATTTACTTATATTTATGTATAAAAGTCAATTGTACTCAATTCACATATTAATCTCATTTATATATAAAACATATTCCAATATTCTGCTCAGTGAAACTGTCTGGAAGGCACTTAGTAACTTCACCATATAAAGGGGTTATTTATCAAAACCCTAAACCCCCCCCCTATTTCGCAATACATTTTTACAAAAATTTATTGTGCAGGAAAAAACTTTATAAACTAGAGAAAAAATCCAAATCCTACATTTTTTTGGATTTGTTGCCGACAAACGTAACCATAATATCTTCCAATTATTGAACAAAACCCAGTGTAGATCAGGATATCAACGGGACATCTGCCATTGACTTCTACATGAGCTTGGCAGGTCTGAGTTGGATTACTTTTTATTTGGACTTTTCACATCATCTGTGTTTTTGTTTTTAAAAGTCCAACCAGAAAAAAATCTGACTTTAATAAATAACCCCCAAAATGTGTAACCCTGAATCCAAAAAAACATTGTGATAAAATGTTCTAACTAAAGTATAAATTATACATATGGTCTTGCCTCCACTATACATTTTTATTAATGACGCGAGCACATACAGTAGTTCCAGATTACAGTATATGAAACAAAATAAGAATATATTTATATCATAATCCTAGTTCAGAAATAAATATCTCTCTGTTGAACAAAGGAGCCAACATATCTTTTGGATATAAAAATTCCCTTTCATCTGCAAAAAACGTTAAGAAAAAAATATATTTTAAAGTAGAAGCATCGAAATATAGTGCAACAACTTCAACAACAGTATTTTAAAGTTAAGCTGGGGTGAAAAAAGCAAAGTATGTCAAATTCAAGCACTCCAAATTATCTATATACTGATGTACATAAACTATATATACAAATCTATATATATATATATACTTATTGTAGATTTTAGTATCACAAAAGCATTTGATATTATGATTTTAATAGCCACTCTTAAAGGCATCTCCTATCATCTGGCACAACCTCAACCTTACTGCCTTCTGTGCTGCTTCAAATAAAAGTGATGTTCCTCTAATCTAACCAGATGGCCTCGTTTGTCTATAATGTGCTCTAATGTACTTGTAAAGCATAATCCTGTCCCCTTAAAGGACATGTTAACCCAAAAAATTACTTTTTGCCTAATAAAAGAAAACACAATTATAAGCAACTTTCCAAAATGAATGTATTAAAAATTGTTGGTGCTTTAAAAGTTTGCATTTGCATAATCCTGGTTGTTACATTTAACAATGTTGCAAAAGCCAGTCTCCTCCAGCAAGACAGGTCTGTTAATCAGTTGGCTTATGTTACATTGTTTCAAAAGCCAGAGCCGCCAGTACAGAGAATAGAAAGGGACAAACACTGCTTTCAATAGCAATACATGTACAAATAACGTAAAAACCAAAGAAAATGTGTAAAGAATGTATATTGCAAAGTTGCTTAGAATAATGTTTCTTTTATTGGGCAAAAAATTATTTTTGGGGTTGACATGTCCTTTAAAAAAAAAAATTTTGTACAGAAAAACAAACCAAACCATGACAGTCTACCCACATACAGTAGTTAACATTTTCCATCTCATTTACCAGTTATTTGCACATGTCTGCACCCTCTCCAACTTCCTTCTTAAGGACTGAAGCCCAAAACTGCACTGCATACTCGTGGCGAGGTTTTACCAGAGACCACAAGTGGATGAGTTATATTTGATTAAGTTAATACCCTTTTTTATTATCAAGACAGTTATTTGTTTACCATAGTAACCACAGTAGAACAATGCCTGGAAATAGACAACTTGTTATCTATAAAATACCCAAATGATTTTCAATTATGGATATACTAACACACTGCCATTAACTAGTGTATAACTCAAATTTATATTTTTACCAAAAAGAATAACCTTGCATTTATCAGCATTGAACCTTCAATTTCCAGTTGGCTGCCCAGCATTTCAGATGTTTCAAATCTTTCTGCAAAGTTGCAGCATCCAGTATGGAACTTAGTATCATCAGCATAAATAGAAACAATACATTCAATGCACACCTCCAGGTCATTAATAAACAATAGAGTAGCAACTCATTTCTATGCAAATATAATTGAATTCAGTCCTAATTAGAATGTGTTCAGTAGTATAGACTAGTTTAACTGAGCAGGAACCTAGACTCTGGGGTGGCAGCGGACATGATCTACTTATATTTAGAATGCATTCAATACAGTGCCACACAGAAGGTTACTGACTACTTTTAGGAGTAATGGCCTGGAACATAACATTTGAACTTGTACAATGTTGTTAATGGAGTACTGTGGAGGTCTGTTCTTGGCCCTTTGCTTTTAAACTTGTTTATTTATAACCTTGAAGTGGGCAATGAAATGTAATGTCTTTTTTGTCAGTTTGGGCCATTTTACTATAAGATCCATGGAGGATGTTGTCACTTTGCAGAGTGATTTGACTAGACTGGAAAACTGGGTTGCAAACTGGCACCTAGAGGTTCAAAGTTTATAGGTGCAAGGTTATGAACTCTGAAAGAAGTAGTATATTTCATTGTGAAGGATGTGGTGATGTTTGTGCAGAGCAAGCTAACGCTAGGCTGTGTCACTCAATTGCTACTAATACAAATAAAGTACTTTAGTAAGTTAAAGTCTTGCATAAAAAGGACACTAACTTAAGGGATGAAAACATAATTTTGCCTCTTTATATGTCTCTGGTAAGGCCTCCTCTTGAGTTGTCAGTGCAGTTTTGGTCTACAGTCATTAGGAAAGCCCGGTACTGGCAGAGTTGGGTTGGAAGAACTATAAGGCTATGGACACAGGCTGTTGTCAGCGGCCTATGAGGCAAATTTACTAAAGAGTACAATTTCGCCATTTTCAGGTGAAAATTTGCTCAAACAATGCTAATTCAGTGAGAAGTCGTGTCCAGGGCACTGAACACTGACGAATTATCTCTAGCGTTATTTGAAGCAAATCAAAGCGAAGCTGCACTAGTGCTGAATTCTTCCAAGCGCAACTTCGCTAGGGATCTTGTAAGCCCACTGTTAAATAATGTGCCATATGGTAGAAAATGTATGGGGGAAACCGGCTGCCTGAAAAAAATGTTATGCCTTTTGAAGCCTAACACCCTGAAAAACTGAAAAGACGCCAGGGTTTTTTGGACTATATATTGGAAGATATTACACTCAAAAATTATGATGTAAGTAACTGAAGATTGAAATGTTCTATGCACTCCAATGCACCTCACCAGGTCAGAGCTGGTGAAGGCAAGTCTGGTGAGGTAACGTTCAGTAAAATCCGCATCTGCAGAGTTACGTCCATTTGCCAGAGCAAAAATTTGCCTGGCGTTGGAGTGCGAAGAAATGGTAGCATATATCTCCTTTGCTAGAAAAAAGGCACCTGTGCTTGTTAGTAAATCGTCGAAGTAACTGAATGACATCACACTGGTGAATTTTCGCTAGCATTAGTCACTTTGCAATTTAGTAAATCTGCCCCCATGTATTTTTACAAGCTCAGAGAAGCAGATATGCTCAGTGCCCATGTTCCATTGATTTGGATCAAATCAGTCGTGTGTGCTCACACAAAGTGGAGCTGAAGCTGAGGTCAGTATTTGGGCTGAAAAAAAAAAAGAAAATCAATAAGAGCAAGAAAAAAAAATGATACCTTTCACAATGTAATGTAAGTGTATTCTTCAGTTGAGTTATTAGTTAAAGGCGGTGTCTTTTTAAGCACAAGTTTTTCAGAGAGCATTTTATTACATGCACTTTGTACTAATGATGTTGACCCACAAGTCAACTAATATTTTTTTTGGGGGTTGCGGAAGCTGTATTTAATTCATGCAAAGAAAGAATTGCTCAAATTGCACATTTTTTCCATTAATTACTTTTATTACTTTTTAGAGTTTTAATTGACTTGCTGTTCACTAACCACATGTACTGCACCATATGTACCATAAAGTGCTGCAGAATATGCTTAATAGATAAAGCATAAATACAGAATAAATGTATAGAGCCTAAGGGGCAGATGCATTAAACATCAAAACAGGGGTTCTCTCGGGATTCCCTACACTTCAGTAGTTTTCCTGAGTTGCTTCCTTGACTGTTGGAAAATTATAAATAATTTAACACCCTGCCGGATTGTTAAGCCCCAGGAAATAATAACAAATAATAGCACAGCATTAAAAGTAATGAAAGTTAATGGGGGTTGAACGATTCAGTAAAAAAACCATAACACAGAAAATAATTCACAAATTAACCCATGTTACTTTTATGGCTAAAAATCACAGCATAATAAATCTGCCCATGTTCTTCATAATAGATTGTGTTAAATGTGTATCTGTAATTACTACTTATAGATCATTGGAAACAAATTTCTTTCCGAAAAGTTATTGCCTGTGTCGAAAAATCTATGGGGCAAATTCTCTAGCGCTAATTCACCAGCGTGACGTCATTTTGCAACATCGCAAATTCACTAACACGGACTCTGGCGAATTTTCGCTAGCGAAGTAGATAGACTTGCGCAACTTTGCACCCTTATGCCAGGCGAAGTTGCGCACTGACGAAGGATCGGAAATTTGCAAATTCACTAAGATCAACATTTTCCTCAACGTTAGCACTTACGCTAGACGTTACTTTGCCTGGTCAGACCAGGCGAAGTTCAATACAATAGATAGGAGGTTGAAAAAAATTTTTTTTTAATTTTCTGTCCCAAAAAAACGCTGGCGTGTTTTAGCATTGGAGGGTGATAGTCTGAAAAAGATTTTTTTGGGGGGTTACCCTCCTTCCCCCCTACATTTCCTAACATATGGCAACACTACTATACAGGGGGCACATGTAGGCAATAGGACAACTTTATTTAATTTATTAAAAGTTTCCTGGGCTTGTGTAGTGGAATGTAGTGGCTGTAACATATACGTCTATTCTTCGTTAAAGTTCCTGCCGTATGCAAATTAGACTTCGCTAGCGTAATTGCGCTCTGCCTAGCGAAGTAACACTAGCACAACTATGCTACCGTTCGACAACTTGAGCGTAAATTCGCACTATAGTGAATTTGGGTAGCACTGGCGAAAATTCGTCTGGCGAAGTGCGGCAAACTCTAGTGAAGACTACACTGGCGTATTTTCAGATCTTAGTGAATTTGCCCCTATAGTTCCCTGCATTACACAACTCTTTTTCAGATATACTTATGACTCAGTGTTTCATCTATCATGTTTTATTTAACACTTTTCCTATTGTTATGCATAAAATTCACATGAAATTATCTTTGTCATATGCGTTTCTGTATGAGCAAGTTATGATTCATTAGTGTATGAACATTATCCCTCCCAGATACAAATGTCATGTTACACTTTATAAAGTCATAACAATATACATGTTGCAAACATTATCAGTGTATGTAATATCATTTCACAATAGCAAAGGGTTTTTGCAACAAAATATTTAAAGAAAATCCAGAAAATCCTTTGCTTAATGACAATTCACAATGCAATATTCACCAGCAAACGTGTTTTCATTGCAAGCCCTGCTAAACATTCCCAGAACACACCATTGTAAGTAACACTTGCAATTTTAATTACACCCCCGTAGGACCTTGAAAACTTTCACTTGGCTCATTTTTGTATTAGAGGATTTTGTGTTTTTTGCAATTGTTAAAGGACATGATAACCCAAAAAATTACTTTTTGGGTAATATAGAATAAGATGGGGTTGTGCTATGTTATGACACTCAATACATAGAAAAGGTGCTGTGTTTTCAGAAGTTGAACTGGCAGCCGAGAAGTCAGATGCATAATTTTCATTTTGGGGTCCCTTCAGGTCACATATGTAGATCTATGCATACTGGGCATCAAACTGTGCATTAGAAGGAAATACCAAAAGGAGATAGCAAAATGGCTTTGCTTTAAAGTGGGTGAAACCAGAAATTATTGGTGTGTGAGGCTTTTTATAGCAATGGGTGTGGCTTATGGTTGTGGGAGGGGCTTGTTTTAACACCGCACCCCACAGAGCACCCCTCCACTTTTTTCACTCCAATTAAAGCGCTGAGTGATAGCATTGCTATCAAATGACTCCGCTAATGTAAACCGACCTATTTCGTCAGAAGATTAGATATCGGTCAGCTGGTTGATCTGTCTGGACAGAAAATTTTGATTGGTTGCCTTTGAATGCACCCTTAACATAGGCCATTGTTAGTGCTGAATCGTCAGATACAGGTAGAATTCTGTTGTCTCTACCTGTACATCTGATGAATCAGCTCGATACGTGTGTGTTGAAAAGTAATGATAGGCGAATCTATCCCGTTTCGCCGAATAATTCGCGAATTGGCAAAAAATCTGCTAAATGAGTTGATTTCGACGCATGTTGCGTACTTTTTGATGCATTGCGTTGTTTGCAACGCATCGCGTCATTTTCAGCGTGCGACAGGTTTTTTTGACGAATTTTCGCGAATTTATTCACCAGCGGCAAATCGCGGGAATTCGCCGCAAATTTGCACCTGCCAAATAAATTCATCCATTGTTGAAAAGAACAATCTTGGAAAGATCTTTTCCGAGAAAGATCGTAATTGTTATGTCTATGGCCAGCATCATTCTATGAACAAGTACTACTTCTCCTCCAACAATTAATTCCCATTATGGGCATAAGTTGATGCAAATAGTTGAACTGTAAAAACAATTGATCTGCATATTAATTTAGTTTAATAACAAAACAAAGATTATGTACGTGGGCTGTGAATGTTTTTGCTCTCTGTATAGCAATTTTTGCATAATAAATTCCTATATGTGCATAGCCATACGCACATAGAAACAGGGTGTTTTAACAGCAAAATCCCTTTTATATTTAGACACTTGATTTTTGTCCAGTTTTATAACTTGTCCAGCTAAGCAATTAGCTTATATGGAGAAATTGTGGCACTGATCACTCCATGTAATATAGCGACAGTGTAATTATATTTCCCTGGACATACTCCATCAGAACTCATTGGGATATCCCCACCCACATGCCCCATCAGAAGGACCCTCCCCAAAACTTTAAAAGCCACCCCCCATCCCCTCTATGGTGTCTTTTTTTCCTTCTGCTTTCCTTGCTCCATTGAAAGCAATATTTTTGCTTTTTATCATTGGGAAAGCATTAGGTGACCTGAAATGGCACCTAGGGACTGGGGTTTTTTGATCCATGAGATGTTTTCCCCTGCACTTTACCTCATATTTGGGACCTTCACCTCTTTTCAGCTGGAAAAGGTAGGACAAAACTGTTACGGTTCGATCCCACATGCCTTCTGGCTGTCTTTATGGCATCCAGTGGCAAATGCCTGTCCCCCCAACCGTGTGCCCTCCTGGCCGGCCTAAGAGCGTCCAGTGGCCATGGGGTGTGCCCCAGCTAGGGGTGTAGTAAACCCTCACTTCTGGTGGATAGCTTCAGGGACTAGGTGGAATGCTCTGTTGTTTTATTCAAAATAGTCCTCCTGGGGGCTTTCACCAATATTCAGGAGCCCAAGGTGGGTTATATGTCTGTTGTTTTAGGAAGCCATATACAATAGGTATTTCAGAGCCTGTATTTAGAATACTTAAAAGGTGTGTAATCTTGCACAATGCTGTTCTTGTTCTTTGACATGCTTCTTGGGGTTCCAGACCTTAGGGGTTGTGTGCTACCACCCCATATTTTCTGAGAGTATTGTGTATATGTACTATCTCTGGGGTGAAGCTCAGACACCATCAATCAGTACAGAGCCACAAAATGCTTTAGGTAGTGAGTGTATTACTGGTTTCCTTCTCTGCAGAATTTCCTTACAGTAATGGCTGTAC
The DNA here is from genome assembly GCA_024363595.1 of Xenopus borealis. NCBI lineage: Eukaryota > Metazoa > Chordata > Amphibia > Anura > Pipidae > Xenopus > Xenopus borealis. The sequence continues at coordinate 41,199,762 of CM044442.1, read as the reverse complement.
CCTTCTGTGTCTCAGCTCAGTAATTGACACCTTCAATGTAAGATATTGAAGCCTGTGTACTCTTTAGAGTAGCTTGGGGATTAGCTGTCTCATGGGGTTTGGTTGCACCACAGACAACCGCTCCATAAAGGAGTCTGAGATTGTCACTGTTTCTTGCTCATTACGGTTTCATTTGTTTAAGTAACGCTAATTATTGTGGCAGGCAGAATTAATGACTGGTACTCTGCCTGAATCAGAATATATTGCATTGTTTTAACATTCAGGCTATTTATATGTTTCAATACTATACTGTGTTAAATCTGTGCATATGTATGAAATAATGAGGAAGAGGGGAGGGGGACAGTCCAGTATTACGAACAAGTAAGTAGTAAGGTACACTTACCAATACTGTCAGGGGGCTCAGGCAATGATGACACCCCTATAGGTCAAAAAATGGCAAAAAGAAAGAATTTACTCAAAATCAAAGATGGCAGAACAGAGGGAGGTTCTTTTCCAGCGAGTCAGGTGAGGACAAAGCGGACTCAAGGAGAGGGGGATACACCCTGAGAGAAAGGAGATGGAGACAATATTAAATCTTTCCAGTAGAACATTTACTGATAATGAGTTAAGTTTATTATACAAAGGACTTTCTTTTTCTCCAACCAATGACTTTGACTTATTTAGTACTGTTGTTAATATCAATCGTTTTGTTCAAAAACTGATAATCAAAAAACATTTTTTGAATCAACTGTAGACAGGTCCACTCCTGAATGTATTAATGTAGATCCACAAGATTTCCTTCAGTCTCGATTTAACACTTTTCAAGAAATAAATGCAGCTTTAGAGCTAGAATCACTGCAATTAGAAAATGTGTCCGATATAGGGAAAGTAAGTGCTGTCTTGCCATCTTTAACTAGAAAATTCACCATTCCCTCTAATTTCTATCCGGTTCATTTAAGGGACAATACTAAAATTTTATTCCAAAAACAAGTAGAGTTAGAAGTTACTAATCTTTTTTAAAGAACAAAAGATGTTTCAACGCAAAGAAAGTCTAATCTAACTCCAGTGGAATTGAGAGCTTTAAAAACTTTAAAGTCTGAAAAAGATATAGTTATTAGAAAAGCAGATAAGGGTGGACAGATTGTAATTTCAAATAAATCTGATTATATTTCTGAGGCCCTCAGACAACTTTCTGATAAGGAGTGTTAAAAACTACTCACTTTTAATCCCACAGTTAAGTTCAAAGGTGAGATGAATACCCTTATTGATAATGTTCTTCAAAATGATGTTATTGATAAAATGACTGGTGATTATTTATGTGTGGAATTTCCAAAAACCCCAATTTTTCATTACCTACCAAAGGTACATAAACAAGATAGACCACCCTTGGGAAGACCCATCATTGCAGGAATTGGTTCTCCTGGAGAGAAACTGTGTGAACTAATAGATCATTTTCTACAATCCTTAGTCTTGAGGTTACCAAGTTATTTAAGGGACATCGGCCATGTGTTACACGTTTTTGATTTTCTGTTGGCAACCAAGTTATAGTTGGACATCAGTTGACTTCATGTCTCTTTATTCCTGTATACCTCATAATCTTGATCTCATTGCTATTAGAGATCACCTGTGTCATTATAGTTCCTATGACAACAACACTATAACTTTTATTTTGGAATCAATTTCCTTTCTTTTAACACAACTACTTTAACTACTTTCTCTTTAATCAACATTACTTCCTTCAATGCTGTGACACAGCTATGGTGCAAAATTTGCCCGCTCTTTTGCCAACCTCTATCTAGGTTGGTGGGAAGATATGACTATTTTCAATGAGCTTAATATATATAAAAAATATATTTACTTTGGTTGCTACATTGACCATATGCTTCTAGTTTGGTCAGGCGCTGAGTCACTCTTTAAAGACTTTATTTCCTTTATTAACAATAAGCCATTTTTAAGATTACGTCGAATATGCACTTCCTTTGATGATTTTGTGAAAGAATCTTGTCGTTTACGTGATAGACTTTTACAAAGAGGTTATAGCATAACAAATTTAACAGAGGCCTTTACTATGCGCAAAAATCGACATAGCTTCTTTAAGAAATATACACCCAAAAATGATTCCAAAGATCAGTCTTAATCAAATCAAAAGAATTGTTGATAAAAATTTGGCGATATTACGTACAGATCCAATATTAGACAAAGTTTTGGGATCCTCTTGTCGATTTGTCTCTAGACATACAAAAACACATGGTAATCTTCTTTCCCCAAGTCTTATTGAAGATAAAAAAGCATCTCCAAGTACTTGGTTAACAAAACCTGGCATGTTTAAATATGGGGCCTCTAGATGCATTACGTGTACCTACTGTATGTTCATAAAACCACTACCTTTTCTTCTTCTGTATCAAAAAAAGAATATAATAAAAGAAAATGTATCAATTGTAATTCCAAAAATGTTGTATACTTTTACCTGTCAAAAATGCTTTCAACAATATGTTGGCAAAACTAGTCGAACCCTGAAAGAAAGAATAAGGGAACATATCCTAAACATTAAAAATGAAAAAAGTACAACCACAGTGGCTCGATATTTTGCTAAGTGTATGGATAGATCACTTAACTATTTTTCAGTGATAGGTATTGAACAAATTTCATCACACATTAGAGGTGGAAATATTGTAGACAAGAAACAAATAGATGTTTTATTCAGGAACAAGACAACCTGATGGGATGAATGCTGAATATAATGTTGTTTCTAAACATTTAAACTAATATATTATGGTTTATAAGGAGCAATAATCCATATGATATTTATTCTATCACCCTACTTAACTAAAAAGCTTTAAAAACTTGTTTATGACAATATATAAATGTCCATTCTAACACCTTAACTAAAAAGCTTTGAATCATTTAAAATTTTAATCATTACACACTTACACAAAAGGCTTTCTCTTATTGTATATAAACTTTTTTCCATAAGGATTTATATTTTTAACTTTTTGTATTTTTGTATACATGTACAGTATCTGTTTTTATTTTTTCGGACAAACTAATCCTTATTGTATTAGTCTTTCGGATTGGTTGTTTAAAATGTCCTTTTGATTGGTGTGCATTGTTTAATTGGTGTTTAATCACTTATGTAAAAGGTCATGTGATTGGTTGTCCAAAACACTTTTCTGATTGGTGTGTAATGATTTAAATACTTCCTGTGGTGAAGCACATTTCTATCCTATGATTAAGTGCCTGAAAAGGCACGAAATGCATAAGGCTACCTTTTTGAGACAATCCTTTTTGTGGAATAAAACTATTTTTTATTTGCAACACATTTTTGGAATAAATTCCAGTTTTTGTGCCATTCCTACATTTGGATGGTGATTAAATCTGTGCATGCCTAAATCTGCAGCATGAATTGTTAATTATGTGGTTGGTATGCTCTATAGGCTGGTACCAATTTAAGGTTTGTAGGCCTTTGCAATTTTTCTAAGGCCAGACAGTATGGATATGTTAAGCTGTAACCCAGCTGCATGTTTCTTGTTATATACAAGATGGATATACTGTATCATGCCTATAACTGCAGCTTAACCAAATGGGTAGGGTGATAGGTTGCAGTTGGACTAAAGTGTCACTGGGCCTGTAGTAATGACTGACTCTGGTATAACCAATGTTTATATAGACTGCCTAACTGTTTTGCTTAAAGTTTGCTTTTAGGGGTCTGCTGGAGTCTAATGCATTGCTGAGGTAGAGCATGTGTAACCTTAGTCCTAGTTAGGGATAGATTTCTTTTGTTCCTGCCGAGTGCCTATATTGGCTGGTAATGTACCTTTGTGTTCTCAAGTCATTCATGTAGGTGCAGGGGCACTTTGCCTGTTCTTGGTGCTTGTCTCATGTTATGGCAGTTATCATTCAAAACATGGTTGCCTTAATGTATCATACAGCCCAAACTAGGGACTGTTTGTCTAGATATTGTGATGCCTGTATGAGGGAAATGATTACAGGAGTTTTGTATTAGAGTAAGGTTACCTTATGGCATGATAGTAACCCTTTTAGGGGACCCTGGTAAAACTGTGTGGATGTACAGAGTACTGGTCAAGAGGCTAGCGTAAGCCCAGGGCTACTATCAGGTGGGGTCAGGGGGGACCATTGTCCTGGGCCCTGTGGGTTTTGGACCTTAAGGGAGACCCAGCCGTGTGATTTCAAAATAGTTACTATAGATTTCTCATATTGATTAGGTAAATGCACTTGCACTTTTACATAAGGGGCAGAATTTCAAATTTTGTGTTACTATGAACAGAAAAAAATGGGCAAATATTCTCTTTTTCCTTCCTTTCATTACTTCTTCAGAAATCATTGCATTAAATTAACCATAGCAGCAAATTTAATACACTTTTTATTAGCAGCAACTGAAATAAATAGCCTGGCCATATCAGCATTGCAACTGTGCAGCCCCACTGAGATATACGGCAAAATAAATTAGAACACATCACATTGAGCATTGAACTATTGACTTTACCTATAGCAAGTATTCAAATGAGGCTAATAATAATTATAATCTTTTAAAAACGTTAAATCACTTTGTTGGCAGTTTGAACTCAGTACGCAAAGGGGTTGTTTATCAAAGTTTGTATATTTTTCTCTGCAGTTGAGATTTGTTTTGCACTAAAAATCATGATTAATGGGTTGAAAGAAAATGGTATTAAGTGTATAAAACCTTTATGTAAAACTTTAGCATGTTAAAGCTTGCAAGGTCATGTAGAAGTCAATGGTAGCTAGGCCAGAAAATGTAAGCTATTTTTTCAACAAAATTTTTTGAGCTTGTTGACCCCTTAAAATTGATGCATTAAATATGAATATTTTTTTCATGGTGTTAGTACCTTCATTACCTAGCTGTGAGGGGGAAGGAACATTATCACTGCCAGCCAAACCTCTGCAGCTCATATCATGCACCAGAAATCCACACAAGTGTTCCCCCAAGAACAGTGTCACATAATACAGGTATGGAATCTATTATCTGGAATTCTTGGGACCTTAGGCATACCAGATAAAAATCACTATATAGAGAGTCAACAGTATAAACCTGCTGTACTCTCATAGCTCAGAGATGTATGTTTTTAAATAGAAAGGAAAACTCTTTTCTTTCCCATAGCAATATAGCTAATCTAATCTGAATAGTTCAAAAGAAAAGAGCAACTGTCAGAAAGGAACAAACTAACCTTGTCAGCTGAGTTCTGTGAAATGTGTTCTTATCCTCTATGCCGGGTGTTGGCATGCCTACCATTTACATTTGATACAGCAGCCTCAATATCAAAGTATAGACTCCGCCAACAGCCTTCATTACAGCTCTATTCTGTCAGCAAGGTAAGAAAGATGTCTGTGCTCCAGAAATGGAAACTAGGTTGAATACATTTTTATACAGTTTTATGCATGAAATTATTTGGTGAAGAATAAAAGTAGTAATAATAATAATAATAATTATTATTATTATTATTATTATTATAGTATATGCATCTCTCCCAGTTTTGAAATACAGTACACAATTTTTCCTTTAGAGTAGAGTAAGGATACTGGAATCTTTGCAAAACTAAACTCCCCTGGTATGTGCAACATTAGGAAAAGAATTTTCCTTTATCTATCTATTGTCATATGAAATGTTATAACTTGTTTTCCTTTTAGTGGATATGTAAGTATTGTGATTTTTTATCTTTACACTAGATTTAGTATATATGACATTTTTTAACCTATTTATGAGCTTAAACTTGCCATAAGCAACTCTGTGCTAACATAATATAGAGATAGGACCGAGCCCTGAGATGAAATTAAGAGCCTTGCCATGTTTGATTTTAAATCCCCAACCTCACCTTTCATTTGCTCTTTGGTATAATGTGCTCATAATAAAATAAAATAATATAAATGATACCTTGCTTATTTATTATGATAATGCTATGTGGTTGTGCATGTGCTGAATAAAATTGCAGACAGTTATAAATGTGAAATATCCACATTACAACTGAACAGTTGTTGTAGATATTTTAAGTGATTAGTATTAACAGTATACAAGATAAAAAAAAAGTACCTACTGTACAGAGATGGTAAAATTCTGTTCACCACAGCAATTTATTAGTGTTGGGTTTACAAACTTGAATATTTTATCAACAGTAAAAAGCCTTAGGGGCACAATTACTAGATGGGAGAAGTTGGAAGAACTTGGGGAATGGCATATAATGAGTGTGACGGAGACAGGACTAAGACCTGGAAACTCCAGGGGGAGTTGATGGTTAAGGGTGCTGTAATATATGGATGTCTAAAGGGCACAATATGATTTGCATTTAACCAGTATTAGACTGATAAAATGTTAAACTCCAGGGAAAACTGTTGCTGCAGCAAGTAATGCTGCTTAATTCTGTACCATCTTGGAAAAAGATGGATTATATGTCCCTGGAGTGGATGGAAGAGAGCAGGGTGGGCTTCCATTCCTTGCTCTATGTAAGATTTGCAGCTGCCAAAACTAGGTAGCTATCTAAATAATTAGTTAATTAAGGATAGTTAAAAGTAGGTGTAGAGCAACACCTCAGGGCTGCTGCTTCCCCCTAAAGACCTCCTAGAGTGGAGGAGAATGAGGAGCAAAGGAAGGAGTGCTGGTGAGCACCAGGGAACAAGTGTGTTATTCCCCTGTTTTGGAGAGGGCTCCAAAGGTCTGGGAGAGGACCAAAGAAACCACTTCCAGGAGATAATTGTCTCAAGTGTGCCCAGAGAGGATTCTGGGACTTGTGGTCCACTGATGAGGGCTAAAACTCAAATGTGAGTAAAGAGAACACCAGTGAGGGTGTAAAGCAGAACTGTAGCTTTACAGTGGACTGAAGAACTGTGTTCTATTGCAAATAAACACCAGCATTGCTCTGTCACTGAAATCTGGGGCCTTGGGCTTCGTTACCGGGAGGTCACAGTGCCCGGGGAGGCTGTAAGGAAGTGAAGGAGATGGGACCATGACAGGGGCTAGGAAGAGAGCCAGATGGAATTGTGGGACATATAGCATAAAAGGTGATTGGTTGGTGACAGGAGGTAGAGAATGAAAGGGGTAGAACAGGAGGTTACCGTTGCCATTTTTACCTTTGCAGCCCCCACCCCCTCCCTTCATTAGTGAGGGTAATGGTAGCAACAGGGGCACTCCGCCAATGAGGCGAGTTTAGGCACTCGCGGGGTGGCGACAAATTGAAGGTCGTCTTAGGCGGCGAAATGGGCTGGATTGCCCCTGGGTAGCAAGGAGTGTATTGAATTAAAAGTAGCAGCTAAAGGCAGCAGTTGTTTAGATCTGAGGCTAGTGGTTGTGACAGCCGCTGTGTAAAGTGAAGGGTATAGAAAAGGGAGCTAGTCTCAGTCTTCAGCAGCTAGTGGGGGAGAGCCAGTTGGTATATTATAAAGTTGGTTACATTTGCAAAATATATAGTTATGTGATGGTTAACTTGTGGTTAATAAAATTGGCTGCTTCCTTTCCAACCCATAAAGATGTGTCGATTTGATTGTTTTAATTTAAGGGTGGTGATGGTGGGAGGAAGGGTCTGAAACTTGATGCTGCCCATGTCATGTGCATGAGGGTTGGCAATTTGTAACCAAGGCATCTTTGTCAAACATAAAAGTTTAACAACGTTACTTACCCACACGTGTAGATATTTAACTGCAGTATTGATATTTTGCCGCAATGTTCCTTATTTTAAGTGTCTTGCAGGCAAAGGTCATCAATACTTGCTTTAAAAAAAAAAAAGACATTTGGTAGTTAAATGCAATACCATTATGTTTTTTTTTACATCAGTAATATATTTATTTTGCACCCATCGAGATCAAATGGAAAGGTGAGGTTTTTCCAAAAATAGTCTGATCATTAACTACGGTCCATACTCAATGTGAAAATGTGTGAATATTGGAGTTGAGAACTTTCAGAGGGCAACTAACGGGTTAATATACTGTATTCATTTGGGGGAGACAAAAGTCAGGAATTTCCCATTGATTATACAGGCATGGGACCTGCTTTCCAGAATGCTCAGGACTTGGGGAATTTGGATCTTCATACCTTAAATCTACTAGAAAATCCAAAAGGCTGGTTTTGCTTCCAACAAGGATTAATTACATCTTGGTTGGTATCAAGTATAAGATACTGTTTTATTATTATAGAGAAAAAAGGAGTCTATGGGAAACACCCTTTCCATAATTTGGAGCTTTCTGGAAAATGGGTTTCCGAATAACAGATGCCATATCTGTTTTTGCTTAAGACCAAACCTGGGTTCTTCTCAGTGAGCACCACAGATTGAGCCTCTTCTTCCAATTTGTCTTTTTTGGCTACTCAGGGGCCAATGAATGCGCTATTGCTCTACTGCATGTGAACCCACACAAAGACAGAAGAAGCAGGAAATCATCCCTCTGCAGTGCTCGTTGAGAAGAACCCCGGGTCAGGGCAGTTTTCTGTTAACAGGAGCACCAGCCGAGGGTATCCGGCAAGTGAATAAAATCATGGGTGTGTCTAACGTTTGGTGCCCTCCAGTGAATACACCCAGGCCCGCTATCAGATGGGACAAGGGGGACAAGTGTCCCGGGCCTGACTCCTTACGAGCGCAGTAGCGTGCGCTCTGAAGTCCTGCGGCAGAATGCGAAGTCCTGAAGAGGTGGAAAGACCCGAAGTCACGAAAGGAGCCGACACTGTAGTACTAAAGCAGCGAAAATACCAGAAGTCACTAAAACAGCTATAATTGAAGTCCTGAAGCCATGAGTTCAATTCTACTGACACCAATGTGGGTTGTTTTTTTTGTTTTTTTTTTAATCCCTTGGCCACCAATTTTTTATTTTAATACTCTAAAGGCCCCTGCACCAATTCTTTCAAAAAAATATTTTATGGGGCCCCAATTTTTTTTTAACTTGTCGGGGGGGCCCTGGCACCACTGTTTTTTTTTTTAATATTTTTTGAGGTTTAAACCAGATATATATTTTGCCCTGTATATAGTCAATAAGTTCAATAAGCCTGCTCCTCATCCAGACACTGTTAGTTGTTGTATTATGCCTTTTTGGTTCCAATGCAGGGACATTTCTTGCACACAATATACTTGAGCAACTTTCAGATAAAAGAAACTCACTCACTGTGCGTAGGAGCACTTTATCACTTAATCAGAGGGGATTACAGAGGGAAATTAGTTATACCTCTGAGGCGGTCATCTGCTGCCACACAGTATTTATCAAGTAGTCACAGCTGTTTTCAGCAACCTACTATTTTAAAACTCTGCTCCAATGTCTTCTATACTGTGACATTACTATACTGTATGTCGCCTAGTAGATTTAAATGCTTGCATATAATGATGTAATAAAGTTTAATGCAAATATTTTTGTTCAGCAAAAGTTTTAATAAAGATAAAGACTATCTTACTATCAGGTAGAAGGCAGAAGCCCTCCAGTTTACAATTTCAGCACTCTGATTGCTACAGTCCCAATTACCCTAGTGACCATGTACTGATTTAAAAAAAGACTTTTATATACAGTTGGGCTCATAAGTTTACA
>CM044442.1:41167857-41180962 GCA_024363595.1 Xenopus borealis | reverse complement strand
GTAAACTGATAAGCATGTTTCCCCCTTTTTTCTGATTTTACTCTTGGCATGCATCATGTTCACAATTCATCTGCCCAGTCAGAGCAAAGTTAGAGTAAATTAACCGCTTTGAACAAGTCAAGTATCGGGCGGTGAAGGACCAGAATTTGCTGTGTCCAGTCACATGTGCCCAGCTTGGTCCATAACCAATCCTAGTGCTCTGCATTGAGGTATCATGAACTGTAGAAGTGTGCCAATGGCCACTACCCACATACACGTACTCACCATGCCTACTAAATCGCCTACTAAATTAGCCACCGACATATGTATTGAGTGCCTTGTCCTTCATTCTATACCAAAGACCACTTATGTGTGTCCTAGAGAGACCAATTATGTGGCCTACATGTGAATCCCAATACCACCGGAAGCATAAACCCTTGTTGTCTCATGATTAAATTCTTGAGTGTGCCTATTGAATATTCAGCATACCTAAGGACCCGCTGTAAACTGATAAGCACGTTTTCCCCATTTTCCAGATTTTACTCTTTTTACTTACCCACTAGACTGCAAAAGTTTTTTCATTTTTTAGCCGAAAACGTCGGGTTAAATAAACCTTGCACTTTTTTTCATTATTTTGACTTTCTTGTCGATTTATGCAAATATTGTGGATATATATATATATATATATAGCCCATACCTGTTTATTACAGTTCCAAAAGGCCTTCATAACATTAAATTATATCTTTTTCAACTTTATCTGCTGTCTCTGCACTTTTTCCAGCTATGTACTAAGTACACACAATAACACTCAGCAATCAATAAAGATTAACTAGGGAGTAATGTTTGTTGCCCCAGTGCATAACCTTACATTCATCATTTTGAATTTCATTTGCCAGTTGGCTGCCCAGTCTCCCACTTTATTTCGATCACTCTGCAAAATGGAAACATTCTGCATGGAAGTGACTGTTTTGCACAATGAAATATCATCACAGCACACACAGAGACAGACAATGGTAATATCAAGGTCATTTATGAAAATATATAAAATATAAAGGGCCAAGGACAGACCCCTGTATTACTCCACTAATATGGCAGATATACTTTCGCAAGAGCAGTGAGCAGATGGCAATTTCAAGTGCAATTACCGTGTTTTTTTCCCTACAATGTAGTGTTTTTTCCCAAAATTCCAGCGATATTGTGCAATCCAAGAGGTATTTCTCTTGACGCAATTGGGTTGTGCCTACTGCAATTGTGTCTTGCTCACCATAATTAACACAATTACAATTTTGCTTCATGTCAAACCCGACACAGTTGTGCTGAATATTTTAGATGTCTACCACCCTCAAAGTGGAACACTTTCATTTGGGTAGTTATAGAATGCTTCAGCAAAATGGCACACTTCATTCCTTTGTGGAAACTTCCCTCAGAGGTATAATTATCTCAGCTCTTCATCCAATTTATTTTTCGTTTGCATGGATTCCCGGCTGAGAGAGTCTCAGACAGGGGATGTCAATTCACAGCGAAGTTCTGGCATTCCTTATGTCAAGAATTGGGTATCACTCTTCAGTTTTCTTCTTCCTACCGTCCCCAAACCAATAGGGCACTGGAATGGGTGAATCAAGCATTAGAGCAATTCCTGAGAAATCATGTTTCCCTCTGTCAAGATGATTGGTCTGATCTCCTCCTGTTAGCGAAATTTTCTCATAATAATGCATGCCACACTTCCACTGGAAGGTCTCCATTTATGACAGTGTAACAGACAGCATCCCCAAGCCTTTCTACAAGACTTTGTTTTATCAGACTTCCGTGCCGCAGATGATCACACAGCCCATATGTCTGCTGTTTGGGCCGCAACTAAAGTGAATTTGGAGAAAAGCGTGGTGCATAAGACTTACGCTGGTCGAAGACACAGATTCTCTCCCCCATACAAAGTTGGTGACAAGGTGTGGTTGTCCAATAGGCGCACATTCGCTTAAGAGTGCCGTCTCCCAAGTTGGGTCCAAAACTTGTTGGTCCATTCTCCATTATGGAGATTGTTATTCCCCTGGCTGTCAGACTTCAGCTTCCCCCTGAGAGGCGAATCACTGTGCTCCACATATCTCTGGTGACGATTGCTATTCACTTCTCTTCGGAACAATCTTCTTCTGCTTCTTTCTCAATGGATGGTCAACAAGAATAAGAAGTGGAAAAGATCCTGGACTCAAGAATCTCCAGAGGGTCCCTACAATTCCTGATCCTGTGGAAGGGCTTCGGTCCCGAAGAATGTTCTTGGGAAAAGCACTGTACATGCTACTTGCTTGGTGAAGGAATTCTACAACCGTTTTCCCCAGAAACCAAGACTTGATCCAGTGGCCCCCACTCTCTCAAGTACTCTCAGGTCTGCCAGAAGTGCCCGTCAGCGTGTCTTGCCTTCCCAGCAGTTGGAGAATCCAGGATGGCAGTGCCCATCCTTGACATATGGGTTCTGTGACTCTGGTGCATTAACGCCAGCGTGATGATGATGCCGGCGCCGTAACTTCTGCATGATGACGTTTCTAATGGCACCAAGATTTGTAATAAAAGGGCGCCCAGGACGCTGAATCCCTGCCCAAGTATAGGTTCCCTTTCTAGGGTTCCTGGGTGTTATGCTATTGCTTTTGATTGATTCTTGGAATTGACCCTGCCTGAGCTTTGACCTTGTCTCCTTCTGCCTGCCTATTGATATTTGCCTGGATTTTGACTATGATTGTGCCTGAATCCTTGCCTGTACCTTGAACTTGGACTTAAACCCTGAAGCTTCCTCCTTGGTCCTCACAACTCCCTCTGGAAGCCTAGAGGCCCCCTGACACTATAGGAGTGACAGATAGGTTCAGGAAAGTTAGTGAGCAGCTAAGGCTCCAATGAGGAGCTTGGTGAAGGGTTAGCAGGCTGCCAGGTTAGGCTCATGGAGAGAGATCCTTGGAGTGCGAGACCAGCTGTGAGATTCACCTTCAATGGAGATTGTGCACCAAAGGAGACTCAATTAAGAAAGTTGACTAACAAAGAATCAGAAAGGATCTGTGAGCAATAAATTTGTGTATATGACCTGCTGCCACTACTTGTTCGTGGGGTGTATCATTTGAGATCACACCTTGAATATGTGAAGAAATTGACCATTGAGAAGTGTACCACCAGTTCAATAAATTGTTTGGCTGTTTTAAAGAACCACTGGTGCCCAAAGTTATTTTGATCAAGAGTGAGTGCTGTGTGCTTATATCTGAGTGATAATCCCTTTCCTGAGTGGTAATAAGGAGTCTAATTATATAATTCTAATTATATTGTGCCTACAAGGAGCAGCTGGGAGTTGGAGCCCTTAACTGGGTTCTGGAATCAGTGAATAGTAACCAAGGAAGGTTAAGGTAGACCCTACCTGTTACACAAGCTCTATTGTTGCAATGCTATGTCATAAGACTCCTGTTGCCTGCCCTTAAATGCTGCAGTTCAATAACCAAATTTTTAGTATTTTCAACCCCAGGACACGCATAAATCTTCTTACATGAGTTATATTTGCTACATATTCCACCTGCAGCCATGATTTTTTTTAATATACAGCTAAAAATACAAAGGCTAGAAAAACAATCTTTCAATCTTCTCGGAAACCAAATCTAGTGCTGAAAACAATACACAGAGTCAATTATAGTTAGATCTGTATGAAACAAATAATACAACTATGACAATAGATTTTTTTTTGTCTGTGAAGGTTTCAAGAAAGGCACTGCTGAGATCCCTAGACTTGCAATAATAATTCTGATGAGTTTCTTTTATGTATATGTATCTAGTACACTAGGCCAATAAAGACTGGATTGAAATAATGTTCTATTGTCAGGAGTAGCACAGCATGCCCACTGAATCTAAAAAAAAAATATTATATGTGCTACATTTCAGACTTATCTGGTTTGCAAATTGTATTTTTTTTCACAACGAATGATAATAAAATAAACCCAAAACCCGAGGGGAGAATAGTTTATAGCTCTACTGAATAACATTTCTTCTAGGAAAACTTTTAGTGCAGCTAAATAAAGTTTTTCTGTGATATGCAAGGTTAGAGTGTAGTGTATGTTAATCAAAACGTACATCAGCTTTGCTTGCAGAAATAATTTTTTGGATTAAATTGTGTTTAGCCACCAACAGCAGCAACCTTGAGTTTGAAAAACTGTTAAGAAGGACTCTGTGCCAAACTATGGGCTCATCATCTGTAATGGTTTGTCAGCAGTTGTTGTTCCCAAGTAAAATACCATGTCCATAAGCGAGCCATGAATTTGTTTTTCATCAAGGCTGAGAATTCTGTCAGAGAGGGTGTGGAAAGGCAATAGCATTCTCTGTCATTGGATAACTGTTCCATTACAGGCGCAGCATTGCAAATGCACCCCACTGCCTCCCTTACTTGACCCAACAAACCTCTACCTCCTTTTCCCCCTAATAAAACGCCTGTAATGAAATCTGTAATTATTAACCATAACAGTTAAAGGAACACCAAAAAATGAAAGTGTTTTAAAGGAATGATAATATAATGTACTGTGGCCCCACACTTGTAAAACTGGTGTGTTTTTAGAAACACAATTATATTTATATTAACAAGCTGCTATTTAGACATGGGGCAGCCATTTAAGCACAGGATACACAGTAGATTACAGATCCGCTCTGAAGAGTCCTTTTGCATGCTACTTATGTGTTATCTGTTGCACATCCTGTGCCTTTTCTTCTTTTTCAGCTTTAAATGACTGCCCCTATGGCTACAAAGCAGTTTGTTTGCATAAACTATAGTTGAGTACGTAAACACACCAGTTTTACCAGTGCACCAAAACTGTACATTAGCTTTTTATTACTTCAAAAAATTTAATTTCTTCTTGTTACTGTTCCTTTAACATAGTTAAAACAACTGTTTGAATAACAAGCACTTACACTAGCCAAAGGCAGATTTAGCCAAATTATGTCCTATTTTTGTAACCCTTCCTTTAGTAACCACCCAGGTGATTTTAAAGGAAAACTAAAACCATACTTTAAAAAAAAAACCCTGCCCCTGTAGACCCTCTTCATGCTCCCCCTCCAGCCTACTTTCCACCCCAGGCAAATGCCCCTAACTTTTTACTTACCCCTCGCAGCAGATTAAGGCGTTTGAGTTCACGGCAGCCATATTCTTCTCTTCGTTAATCTTTGTGAATTTAATGGCGTTTCAGTGCTGGAGCAATTTCCCGGTTCCGGACAACTATTCATGCGCCGAAAATCACGGGAATCGCTGAAGAACCGAAAGAAGACATGAAGATTAGAACAAGATTGCTGCCATGAACTCCGACTCCTGAATCTGGCGTGAGGGGTGAGTAAAAAGTTAAGGGTATTTGCCCGGTGTAGCAAGTAGGCTGGGGGGGAGTGGGTCTACGGAGCATAGGGGGAGGGGTCTTTTTAATGTATGAGTTTAGTTCTCCTTTAAATTAACCAATCACCAACCATATTAAAATTGAGGAGGTGGAAGAGACAGGCTTCCCTCCAAACCTTGTCATGCCCTGCTGCCCTACATTGTGTTCTGGGTCATTAGGTCCCATTACAGGATTTGCTAGATTACAACAAATGCATATTATTTCAATGCTATCACGGACTATCCCAGCCCCTGTCTTTAGCTTCCCTCTGTATTATATGGGTGCAGGTCAGGACCAAAATATGAAACAGATCATGGCATTTCAGGTATACAGAGGCCCAAACAGCCCCTCCCCCCCAGTAAACTATGGCATCTTACAGTCATATGAAAAAGTTTGGGAACCCCTCCGTGTCACTTTCAAAATTACTTCCACACTGACACATTATCTACTCGTTCTCCCTACTACTTAATGCATTTGTTACTCTTTAATTTAAAAAAAAAATCTAACCACCAAAATGTACAAAGGCAAAGAAAAACAATTCTTTTCCACCAAATAATAGAATTCTGGGGCTAGAAATGTGCTACATTACATTAAAGAGCCAGTGACTAATGTTTTCATCAATGAGCAATGCTAAATCAATAAGCGGAAGCCAAGCTAATTTGTGTGGTCGTGCAAAGCCTCTGAAGATATAAGAGAAGCCCTGTTCGCATCTTTATATGGATAATGGATAGAGTTGCTCTCAGTAGCTATTATTCTGAGTTTCTGTTGTTCCCTTGAGTCATCAGTATTGCATTCTAAGCAACTGTTGGTTGCTTTTTAATATAGAAAAGTCAATTAGCTAGCTAGACATTTATAAGTGAAAGTGCTATCCTATGTTTTGCAGAAACTCACAATAATGGCTTGCACCATTGAACCACTGTAACAAAGCATCTTGAGCTATAAGTATTTTGAGTGTTTAATTTTAATTGCCCTGCAACAATCTGGTGTGACTTTTTATTCTGTAATTTTTCCGACATGGCTCGGAAGCTTTCATATTTTTACCGAGCCATAAGAAATGCCCAATTTTATAACTAGTATATTATCTGAAATACATACAGTGAAATATTCTGTATTAATGGTGCTTATTAAGATGCTACATGCTTAGCATATTGAACGAATGAATCACAGTTCAGATCACCGACTCAAACTATGACACATTCAATTCTGTGCTGCGGTATACAATCTAATTATACGGACAGGAAGGAAAAGAAATGATAAGGTGATTGTTAAAAATGCTTTCATTCAACCTTGTTTTTAATTTTGTCCCATTTTCAGTTTATTCTTTTCTTCTTAGAAATCTTGGAAGAGATACGTGATTGTGTGATATGGCCTTGACTTTAAGTGGGTGTCTTTTGGGAAACATTTTCACAATATCCAGGGCTTCTTATCAACCATTTTCTCTGGCATTTCCATGCCTCACTCTCCAAACATGGTCTAACAAATAAATAAGCATACATTATTATGCATGAAAGATGTTTCTGTTGTAAACAGATTTTGTATTCAGACTACTTGCCTTACCTATTAAATGCCTCATTTGCTAAGGTGATGCATAGAAATAGAAGCTCAATTGCATAATATAAGAAAAATAAGAGAATATATTAAAAGTTCCCAGAGAGATGATGAAAATGTCACACCAATAGTTCAGAAATAATTAGATCCACTGTTTAAAAAATGGAAGATCAGTTTCACAACTGATAAATCTGATGGGTGAATCTGTCCCGTTTCGCTGAAAAATCCACGAATTTCCAAGGAAATTCGTGAATTGGTGAAAAACTCGGGAAATGATGTGTGGCTCATTTTCACGTCATTTTCGCGCGCGTCTCAATTTTTTCCCCACTGGTGTTTCGCAAATTTATTCGCCGGTGGCAAATCGCGGGAATTCGCTGCAAATTCGCCCATCACTAGTCACTGGACCTCTCCCATTGACTTCTACATGAACTCAGCAGGTTTTAGGCGGTGAATAGTCAAATTCAATTTGTTCCCAGGGTCCAGGTATTCCGAATTCGAATTTGTGTGTTTTGACCAAAAATCCAACTGGAAATTCAAATTTGATTTTCCATTTCGAAAAATCGCATGAAAAAAGGTAAAGGATCAGATAAATCTCTGCAGAGAATTTCAAAATTAAGAATCAGGTGTCTAATCTTTTTGTTCATCTGTTATAAAGACGGATAATTACATGTGAGCATATTTGTTTGATCCCATTACTTATAAAATACAAACAAGGACACAAACCAAAGATTCATGTATTAATAGCAAGACCATTGCTTTGCTTTTGTTCAATATGCATTGGTTTTTAAACCCCTGCAAAAGTATTACTTATAGGGAAAATACTGTATACCATTCTTTTTGACACATACTCATTCGGTTGTGGTTATGTAAAAAAGATGAATAAACACTATCTGAACTTCCAGAAATAAAATACATCTATTTTTTAATGCAAACATACTTGATTTTGCTTATTGAAACCTTGTTCTGTTGTTAATGCTCATGTGTTAAATGTATTAATAATGGCGACCATGGTACTTTCTGTCTATGTAAATGTGATATTGAACGTAAGCTTGAAGCTCCACTGAAGCAGAGATTGGTAAGCAATCTCTGTAAGGCTCTGCATTAAATGTATTAAAGGCAAGCTATATAAATAATAATAATAATAATAATAATAATAATAATAATAAATGTGCAGTAAAGGGGACCTGTTTTATATAATAAAAGATTTTTCAAAATCCACAAAAATGGCACCTGCCTAATGTGATTGTGATTTCCAAGACAAGAAACAAGATTGAAATCATTTGTATAGTATATATATATCCCAGAGAAAGGCCCCAGTGTGGGCCGAAACGCTGGATAAGCATTGAAGAATAAAGACACGATTATTCACATGAATATTCAGTGCGACTCCTCTTGTATGTTGTATTCTAGTATTCTCCAAACCTGCACATGATCTCTCTGTCTTCACCTTCATAAAGACCAAATGAACACGACTTTGAGAAATTCTAAAATGAATGCTAAGCATATATCTGCAGGATCTTCGTAATTTAATTGCTTGGTATCCCATATAAAAGGCCAATACACTATGGGACTTATTAAAATGGGGTCTGTGCTGCCATCTCTATGCCTATAAGCATCCTAATCTTGGCTATGAAAACATTTCCCATTGAACATCATTTTGTATTGCACATTATTGCCTGAAACCTTAAGAACAGGTAATAGATCAAAGAATAACAAATATATGCATGCTTTAAAAGCTTTTCTACTGCAGAATCACAGTGGCATAGGGGACTGATATATATTCATAGCATACGCACATATTTTACAGAAGTTGTCAGAGATTTCTTTTGCCCAGATGGGAAATTTATATGAAAATATGCTTGATAGATCCACTTCACGAATAAAGAAATTCATCTTTTTTCTGGCACCCGACTAACAGATGGCTCGGTTTATTAATTTGTTGGGTAATACTTTAAGCCTTTTTTAAAAAGCCAATTAGCCATTTGCCAAGCAAAATAAAATGTTTAAATGGTATAATTAATACAATATCTAATCAGATGTCCACTTGCTCCCTTATAGAAACACTTGGTGAGAGCACAGAGGGTTTTTGTAAAAAGAAAGGCTACTACTACTTTTAGAGAATTTGTTCATGAGCGACCAATACACCACATATATAATATTATTATTATTATATTATTATTATTAATAAATTATTTGTCAGGGCCTAGCGGCTCTAGAAGGTTGGTGTCAAAGGAGGGAGCTGTTGTGCAGACTGACTGGAGATAACAAACGGGCCCTTCCATATTTATAGACGGGTATTCAGTTCACTGGAGACAGAACCCGAACCCACCTGCAACCTGCGAATATTGAGCCAAATTCAATTCAGTGAGAAAAAGTTATCTCATTGTTTATCATGTAAAAACTAATGACAAGAATCAATTCAAGGAGAAAACTTTTCTCCTAATTCAGTTAAGTTTTTCCCATAGACATCAATAAAGTTTTCATTTGATAAACCCTGGGTTTTTCTGAATTAAATTGCATCTCAAATTGAATTTTGTCCATGACTTTTCATGTTGTAAACCTTTCACTCACTGAATTGAATCTGGCCCATTGTGCAGAGGTCTGCCCAAACCTGCCTGACCCATGGGATTTGGGCCGGCCCACATCACTAATAAATATGACTGGCAGATACTGTAGTTAAGAAATGATTTGTTGCCAATAGAGAAACAAACGAAAAAGGTTATTGCTATAAACAGTTATTTTCAGATGTTTTTTAACCACACTTCAGAAATCCCCCCAGAATTCCAGTGTTCCAGAGTTTTACCAATAGCAATTGTATTTAAGTATACAAATCAGGCGCAAGTTGTGTCCCTTGGAATGTGTCACTTCCAGCACTTGGCACTAAAAGGACATTAGAGTGTGATTGTTTTGGTGCAACTCTGCTGATGGTAGGCACAGGGCTTCCTAACATCAATAGGAGGACTTGTGCATGATCTAGCAGAAGAAGCAGGATACAGACATGATGGATGCAATTGCTCTCAGGGAAACTACTGTATATGGAAGTGCAAAGAACATGTTTGGACAGTGTCACTAAGAGCAACATATGGGTCCATTTTAGTGTAATCACACTATGTAAAGTGTCCCCATCAATCTTCTTATAATAATGCATCTGTCAGCTTCATAGTAAAACAATTGTCCCAAATCAGTTCCTGTCATTACAAAATCCATGAACTGCTGCTATTACCTGCAAAAAGGAAAGAGTGTATTTTTGTGCAATAATAATTAGCTTTTTATTACTGTTATGTGTCATTTGATTTCATGCATTCTGTGACAATTTCATGCGGCTATATTATGGAGAACTGTGGCAAAAATGCTAAGTTAATACAAGCATTATCTCGTTACCAACAATATGGGATAGCTAAAAATATCAGTAGGCATAGCTGCATTGCTTATTGCATCATTTTAGTTAGACATTGATTAGAAATAACTGCTGTTATGAATGGAAGTTAGGATTTTCAGATCAATTGGAAATTTGAAAAGCTGTCTAGAATATCCCCCTAGAATGGTTGCACCAATTGCCAATTTATTTTAATTAGTGTTGCCTTTATTAGAGTTGTCACTGAATTTTCAAGTGATCTGGTAACTTTAGTGTGAAGGGTACTCACATCCACTGACTCCCCAGTGGCCACATTGCTGCTTTATCAGTACTTGTATAACAATCTTGGGTTTCACAACATGTGTCTTTCAAACATAGAGGAAAATTCAACCCTAACATTAAAGGGGTTGTTCACCTTTGACTTAACTTTTAATATAATGTAGAGAGTGATATTCTGAGACAATTTGCAATTGGTTTTCATTTTATTGTTTGTGGTTTTATAGTTATTTAGCTTTTTATTCAGCAGCTCTCTAGTTTGCAGTGTCAGCAATTTGGTTTCTAGGGTACAAATTACCGTAGCAACCCTGCATTGATTTGAATAAGAGACTGGAATATGAATAGGAGATGGACTGAATAGAATGATAAGTAATAAAAAGTGGCAATAACACTACATTTGTAGCCTTACAGGGCATTTTTTTAGATGGTGTCAGTGACCCCCATTTGAAAGCTGCAAAGAAACAGAGGAAAATTGCAAATCATTAAAAAAGTTAATTTGAAGGTGAACCACCCCTTTAAAAAAGTCCTACCGCCCATCCCCACCAAGACCCTCTTCCCTCCAGCCTAAGTGTTACCATGGGCAAATGCCTCTAACATTTTACTTACCCCTCAGTGCAGATTCACCCATCAGACTACAATTTTCTGTTTCGCAACAACTGCACATGTGCCAAAACTCACGAAAACTAACAAAGCGCCACTCTCATTCCGAAGACTGCTGAGGTTTGCACCCGTGAAGTCCGATGGCTGAATGTGCACCAAGGCATATGTAAAATGTTAGGGGCATTTGCCCAGGGTAACACTTAGGCTGGGGGGGAGGGAGTTAGGGTTTTTTTTTAATGTTAGGGTTTAATTCTGCTTTAAGAGATGTGAATAGAACTGTAGTGATAATACAGTTGGATATGACTGACCATAGTGACAATTATTTGGAATGTATAAATTACCAAAACACAGGACTGAACAAGGCTTAGTATTATTTTGGATGTAATAGTATTGGTAGCAGGTCTTATTCAGTCCCCAGGAGTATGCACAATTATAGTCTTCTTGGAGGTCCCAGGTGTATAAGTGGCCTAATGGGACAAGTTTGTCTGACTAAAGTTAGGAGGGTCCTCACACACCCTTACCTACCCAATAATAAATGCTACCTGGAGCACAATGAAGTATTGACACTCTCACTTAGGAAGTACAAGAGAACTAACTGGCACACAAGGTATATTGTGGCAGGGAAAACACTTGCTTGATTTATTAGCAGATAATAAATCTTGAAAGGGGTTTCTCTGCAGCAAAATACCTTTTGGGCAGGTTTGTCTGATGTGCAATTACAATGTACGGAAGAAAAATATAATAGTTAGTGAATTTATTCTCCAGAGCTGAATTCGCTGCTAAATCCTGTGATTCATCGCTGACGAATACATTCACGAAACTGTCTTGAAAATTGATTAGGGAGTAAATATAGCCAAAATCTCTCTTCAGTACTAACTAATCCTTGAAAATGGCTAATCCTGTTCCCCAATTTTCACTAGAAGGTATGGGGACAATTTAGGCAATTCACGTGAAATGATCGAAGTTTGATCGAATTCGAACGAATAACGATCATACGAATTGTTCGTGAAATTGAATATTCAAATTTGGCCTCTTCGATCATCGAATACCAAATGATCGAATAGTTCGAACGATCGAATATTCGGTAATTTGATAATTCGATGATCGAAGGAATCAAAATTTTAAAGTTATTCAACTGCCTACTTCGCCAGATTGAACCTACTGAATTGCAATAGAAGCCTATGGGAAGCCCCCCGTAGACTTCTGAGACTAAGGGGTCGATTTACGAAATTCACTTGAAATGAACAAAGTTTGATCGAATAACGATCGTACTAATTTTTCATGAAATCGTAAAATAGAATTTGGCCTCTTCGATCATCGAATATCGAATAGATTGAATGATCGGATATTCGATAATTCGATCATTCGATGATCGAAGGATTTAAAATTTTAAAGTTATTCAACTGCCTACTTCGCCAGATTGAACCTACCGAATTGTAATAGAAGCCTATGGGAAGCTGACCATTGGCTTCTGAAGCTAAGTCCTGCTCGAATACCATTCGTACGATTGGAGCGTTTGAATGTTCAAATCGTACACATTTTTCGGAAGCTCGAATTAAATTTCACAATTATATTCATGAAATCGAACGATCGGTATCCGATCATACGAATTTATCGAGAAATCGAATATCGAGCAAAATGATAGCCTAAAACAATTCGATAAGCATTCGATGATCAAATGCTTATTGAATTTCGAATTTGATCGAGCTAGTTTTGGGGAATAATAGTAAATTTGCCCCTAAGTCTCTCTAGGAAAGAACAATTTTACTGGGCCTTCTTGATCCCAGGCTCCCCATACACATCCACACTATATATATTCAGGACTCATTTCTAGAGTTCTGTTGGCAATTTAATTAATTCAGAGGCAAATTTGGATTAAATAGTCATTAAATTCTATGTCACCACTCAAGCAATTTCAAATTGTGAGTTTATTTTAGTGTAGGCCAAATTCCATTCAGGTTTTAAAAAATGAGAA
>CM044442.1:41143545-41160374 GCA_024363595.1 Xenopus borealis | reverse complement strand
GGGGGGGGGGCAGTTAGCCTGGGGTGAGGGGAGTCAATGTGGGGTGGGGGGTACAGAGTTTTTTCCTACAGAGTTTACTTCTCCTTTAATAATAAAAAAGTACCTTGTACTTGATCCAAAAAAGTTGCAGCTTTAAAGAAATCATCACAGTGGGGGCTTTTTTGTCAGATTTTAGTGGTTTCAGAGGTTTTGAAATCACGACTAAACTCACAAACTCTAAAACCATGGTTGAATTTATTAAAGCATATGAATATAAAAAGTAAGAACAAAAAAATCGCTGAACAATGATACATAGAAAGCTAAAAATTTGAATTTTTTTGGACATGCCTAGCAATAAATAAGAATCTGAAATCCTCTAAAGGTCTGAATTGATTTCAAGCAGTCCAATCAGATCAGCACAGCTCCTGTTGACTTCTATAGGACCTTGACAACTTTTACTTGGCAATGTTTTACCTTAGAGGTCTTTGTGGCTTTTTACACTTAATAAATATATAATTAATAAATAGTATATAATATATTTTTAGAGCTTTTCATAAATATAGGAAGACTTAAAATCTTTCTAGACTTATGGAAGAAACTAAATTTGATTGTTAGTAAATGGGCCCCTACAAGACTGGTGAGGTGACCTAAATTATGGAAAAATTGCTTATCCTGGAAAGCTAGGTCCTGAACATTGTACATAATAGGTTCCATACTTGGAATGTCCGACATGTCTGCACTCACACAGTGATGCTGAAAGTTACCTTCAAACAACAAACAAAAAGGACGGAGGAAATTAAAAACAGAATCATCTTTGGCCCATGAGCTACAGCATTCATTTAAGTCCTTACTGATATTAACTAAAAGTATATGCCCTTAAATTTATTTAGGGTTTTTCTGAAAAGATTCTGCTGTGAAGTCTGAAAACCAATAGTTATGCCCCTGCAGAAGGCATTTGGAGGTACTGGATATATTAATTGTTTGTCCAGAAAGCTCCAATAGGTCTGCTCTAGAACTAAAATTATGTTAGACCTTTTATGATCTACTGCAGGGGTTCCTTTTTTGCTCGTGAGCCACATTTAAATTTAAAAAAGAGTTGGAGAGCAACACAAGCATGAAAAAGTCCATGGTGATGTCAAATAAGAGCTCTGATTGGCTTTTTGGTAACCCCTATATGGACTGGCCTACAGGAGAGAATGTTTGGCAGGAAATCTGTTTTTTATACAACCAAAACTTGCCTCTAAGCCAGTAATTTAAAAATAAGCACCTGCTTTGAGGCCACTGGGAGCAACATCCAAGGGGTTGCTCGCGAGCTACTGATTGGGGATCACTGATCTACTGCTTATAAGAATTGTAAATCTAATTATGCAAAATATTTTTTTCTGCCTTTAACTAGTAAATGTTTAACTGTGGTTATGTTTCACTGATTATACAGAAATTAACTGTCCCTTGGGAACCTGAAACTTTTGTGCCACCTAGACTTGGCAGAATTTGTTGGCACATCCCATCTGAAAGTGGAGAAAATGACAGACAGGCTTGCAGAATTATTAATAGACTGGCTATTTTAAAGCTGCAAATGTAACCTCCTGCGTAACTCTTTCATTAAACCTTCCAAATATAATTCCCTGACACAGTGATTACAAGATTAGTTTAAAACATGACTAGCCATGTAAAATATTCCTGTGAGCTAAATATGAATTGCTTTTCATAGTGTTTGGTTTTTTGTAAAAATGTAGGGGTATTATGTAAGAATTAAACATGAACAGAAAGCTCATTTATCAAAAGTGTAAAGTCTTGTTTTTTGCCCTGAAATATACTTATTGAAGAGCCCACAAGAAATATTTTGTTGCTGCAAAACATTGCATGTGCTGCTTAACTAAGATGGTATGTGGCAGCTAAAATAATGATCATCCAAACTGAAATATGGGGAAAACTGTATCCCTGGATTTAGAGGTTCAGCTTTCATGAAACTTTGATAAGATTCAGCAGGAACGAAACTAGTATTTTCTTCTCTCTTCCTTTAGGTCTGTAGTTGTAGGAATAGCTAGACTAATTACTGCTTTATACAGGCTCGCCATTCAGGACCAATCATTTTACTGTTGCTGCAGCTTCCCGGGAACTGTGTATTAAGCTTGTCTTCTTGGTGATATCTTGTTAAACACTTTCTTCAGCTGCCGGGCAGACAGTCAAATCTTATAAAGTGTACATTATACTCATGCAGCCTTGTTAAAAGCTTCACATTTATTTTTCCATTCTAAAGATGACATTTCTTTTGCTGTTGTGATTCTGAATGTTTTACAGTATATACAGTATATATATATAGACCACCAGGGAGAGTTATTACAAGAGCCCAATGTCCAGACCACCCAAAGGTGCTGTATTGCTTAATTTTATTCATTGTAGGGCTACTTCTAATTGCCTCCAAACACTTATGTCACCATTGACCACAAGCTTCTTCTGTGTCAAAAGATCTCACTATTACTGTCCAGGGCCTGTAGCTAATGTCAAGCCTGGACGGAGAATCAAAATAGGCTCTGACATTTCAAGTACACAGAGGCCCAAAAAGTTCCTACCAGCCCACTAAATAGTGACTGTCTGAGGCATGTTCTAACAATCCACTTGCATTTGACAAAATCCACAGATCTGCGCCTGGCTACAGCATCGAAAACCACAAATTGGTTTTCATGTTAGTGTTTTGGTCTATTAGTATATTTTTATTTAGAAATAAGGGTTTCTTTTTTTTTTTTTAGGCTTTTGGTGTGTGTAATATAGGACTCAAAGTAATATAACAGAATTAATTAACTGTGTACAGCCAATAGACAAAAGATTGCTGAAGACATGTGAGCATATAGATAATTCCAGCCAATAAGGTATGGGTTTGTGCGTCAAAGAAGACATTTTTTACATGAATTGTAAGTGTGACGACTCACCCTGGTGGTCTAGCTGCTGACTACAAACTACTCTTTGAACTGTTGCCTTCTGTCCTAACCTTGGTAACGCACATGCCCCTTGGGTTGTTCAGAACATCTGCTTTGCTCCTCTCACATTAAGACCTGAAGACATCTGAGTAGCTGAGGACTCATCCCGAAACCAAAGGCAGCTGCTAAAGGCAGAAGATTGAGCCATGATTAGGGAGCTTAGCACTTGTTCTAAATTTAGGTATCTGTACGCAGGGCCACCATCAGAAATCAGGGATCCTGTACAGCCCCCTGGTCCCTGCCCCATGCCCCACCCTAGATCCCACCCATCCCACACCAGAGTAAAAAGTCCACATAGACACCAGAGCTAAATAAACCGCTCACTCACAAGTTATAAAAATCCATTAGTGGTAAGGTCCCCCAAATTGGCAGTCAGGGTCCCAAACAAAAGTTTTATTTAAAAAAACACTGGTGATCAGGGTCTCCCTACAAGTTGAAAAAATCATTGGTGGTCAGGCCTCCCGATAAGTTAAAAGAAAAACTATTGGCGCCCCCATAAAAGTTCTTACAAAAATCATTGGTGGTCACTGCCCCCCTATAAATAAAAAAAATTGGCCAAGGCCCTCCCATAAAAGAAGACTTAGGGGCAGATTTACTAAATTTGTGTGAAGGATTCGGAATTCGATTGAATTTTCAAAAAGATTCAAATTCGAAATGATTCGAATGACTGGAATTCGACCAATAGTAAATCTGCCCCTTAGATTACTTTACAAAATATTTAGAATACTTTAAAAATATTGGCCAATATTTTTGTGACTTCCGGTCTTTTCGTGTTTTCGGGTATTTTCAGCAAGTCTTCAGGTCTTTGGCGCGTCTTTGGGTCTCCACAGCTGCAAGAACTTTGGAGCACAGCTGGGCCCCCCTTTATCTCCTGACCCGGTACAGCTGTACCCCCCCTAATGGTGGCCCTGGCCGTACGTGACAGTAACTCACTAAATCTATGTACATATTTAATGTTAACATTTTTTGGGGTCACTGATCCTTTAACATAGAAGTATTAATTGTCACCTAAATCACTGTGCAAGATTGAGTCAAACATTGTTCTCCTTCCATGTCTTTTACAAGAGTTAAGAAAGAACATGTTTAGAACTGACTTTCTTATTACTGTGATTATATCAAATAACTACTGTAATTTACTTACATCAAACAACTAATTTAAACTCAATAGGAAGTAATTGGTTCCCTTGATTGTTAAACACAATGTGGCAGCTTCCCCAAGAGACATTGTTTTTTATTGTTTAATAATAGCAGATCACTCAGCCATTACAACAGTCATTGTGCATTTATAATTCAGGAGATTTCAGTTACAGATTTGTTGCTGGAAATGCATTTGCTGCTCATTTGCTTCTATTCCACTACCTTGACATCTCAAGTCTTGAATTTATATACAATTGTTGAAAAAATAACAGAAATGGTGTCTTCGTGGGTTGGACCATTTTTCCTTTTATAAATGTAATCATGGACATGAACAATTTTGAGAGAACATTGGTGCTTTCTTCCTGAAGCAAAGATTCAATGTGTACATGCATATTATCTGTAGTGAAAGACGTTTGATATATATATATATATATGTCTTATGTTGCCCTGAGTTGCTAGATAGTAACCAGAGGGTGGAGGGATATGTCCGACAAAAGGACACGTCATCACAGTGATCCGACATGTCACTTCTGCCTTGTTCGTAGCCTGTATGAAGTCAATTATGGAGTCTTTGGCGCTGAAGCACAAGTGATATGCTTGAAAATGGAAGGAGACCTTCCCATAACGCTGCGTGAAGCTAATAAGTTGCAAAACTATTGGTCTCTGTGCAGATAAGTTATCAATCTTGTTGTACGTGGAACTGTTGTCTACTATATCAATAAACACTACTTTAAGAAAAGAGTGCAACCTGGTTGGATGTTATATATTGGATAAATAGCAGAGTGACTCACCCCAATTAGGTCTGCACCTAATTATTTATTTATTTTATTATATTATTTATATTTCTGGGATCACAAAATGCTCATAGCCTCCAATGCATTTGCACAAAAAAAAGCATTTAAAAAAAGCTGATTGACAATGAGATGTGCGTAAAAAAGAAATCACTTAATGAAATGGCCGCTTACTTCAATGCTTTACATGTGTTCACTACTCTCTGTGGCAGACTTATCAAAGTGTGAAATTAGAGCTCACAACGGATAAACTCCTTCACTATCTATTCATTCCTATGGGATTATTTGAGGGATATTTGTGAACTATAACTTTAATACAAACATTAATGAATAAGCCTCTTAAAATCCCATTGAACTGAATAGAGATTGAAGGAGTTTATCTGTGGTGAGTTTTATATAGATATATAATGGCATTGCTGTTTTGAATAGATCACACACACATTACAGAGACCACCCTTGATCAATTCAAGTTTTTTACTCCTAATCCACTGAAGAAAATGAAAGGCAGACGAAGAGATTATACTTATATTTCTTATTTTTATTTTCAAACTCAGACTGATGTTTATCTGAACTAGTTTTAAGCCATGTATGGGCTGTCGAGGCATAATACAGCTTATAAACTTATAAATTATTTATCAACGGCAAGCATTAAACTTTAGTATGCTATCAATACAGTTTTATGACAGAGCTTTCAGATTTACACTGTCAGTTCATATTGCAGAAAATACTTTTTAAAAAATGGCTTGTAACATTTATTAAGCTTAAAGGAGTCTTTAGAGGATTATGGTTTCAGTAGATGATTTTTTAAATGCGCTAAGCTTAATTGTGTGTATTTTAGTATTGTTATTGTTTGCAAAAAAACTCAAATTCTACCCAATTCACTTTCTAAAATCATTTTATAGAAAACAGAGACTATAACAGCTCATCAGAAAACCTCCCTCAAAAATACTGCACCTTGAATGAAATATCACTGACCCATCATCATCATCATCATCTTCATTTATTTGTATAGCGCCAACAAGATACGCAGTGCTTTGCCCATAAAGAATGAAGTGCAGGATTTGCTATAGTAGGCTGTGTGACCTTTAGAAATGTCCAAACTGTTGTTGGGCATGTTATTTCTCTTCTTTCACAAAAACTCCAGCAAATTAAATATATTTTTTTCCTCCTAGAGGAATGCCAAGGGTGCTATTGGACTATGCATGTTCTAAATAGGGACATTAGAGTCAAGCTTGCAACCCGCACTATACCTACAGTATGGCCACGCCAGGATTAATGGAAAGGCTACAAAGGCCAGGGCCTAAGGCAGCAGGATTTTAGGGGTGGCATGACATTGTTTTCATAGCACTGGGGATTCACAGGAGATATAAGAGTTTCCTACACACCAACCCCCAGTGCTCTGGACTC
The DNA here is from genome assembly GCA_024363595.1 of Xenopus borealis. Taxonomy (NCBI): domain Eukaryota; kingdom Metazoa; phylum Chordata; class Amphibia; order Anura; family Pipidae; genus Xenopus; species Xenopus borealis. The sequence goes on along the minus strand of CM044442.1, from coordinate 41,154,082 downwards.
AAAGAAGGAAATGTGGGCAGGGGAGCCGAGTGGTGGTGGACCTATGGGCACCAGTATGTAAATCCGGACCTGCCCTGTTCTGCCCAATACTAGCAAATTATTTTGCTAGTCTTTTCTTTATTGTGATTTTCTTGATTTGTAAATTTGGTTTCTTTCTCTTTTGAATGTTTTTTGATTACCCCCTGTTGTATGTGCAGTATACTGATAGGCTGCCTTCCTTCATAGCACCAGTACTTCATCTAGAATTATCTCAATTCAGCCTACTTAGCAGTAACCTTTTAACCTTCTCAATCCATCTTTTGGTGGCTTTAGGAAGGGCTACCTTTTAGCTTACTGTCAATATTCTTATGGAAAGGTAAAAATTAAGATCTTGCCCAAGTCTATTTTGAGGAGACATTTAGCCAAGTGGTGCTTCTGAGAGAAATTACAACGATTAACATAAAGTGACTTAAGGAATTCTCATAATTTTAAGGACCAGATTCCCTAAAGGGCAAAGTGGCTGACGCTAGCGACAATTTGCCAGAAATCCAATCCACAGGGACATTGTCTATTTACTAACAGGTGTCGATGACAATTAGTTTGCGAAAAACACAGCTGCTAGCATTCATTCACAAGTTGTTGCTAGGGTACTTTTAGCTCTGGTGAAAGGACATAACTCCGCAAATTAGTTGTCAGTTTGCCTTGAAATACACACGCTAACTAAAAGTTGCCACTCTTCAGCACCCACGACACAACTTTGCCTTTTAGTGAATTAACATAGTGGTAACAAATTTGTACCTGGCAAAGAGGCACGGAGTGTGGCGAAGCAGTCCCTGTAGACAACTCGCCCTTTAGTGAATTTTCCCCTTCACTTCTACATCAAAATGTCTTTGTAGTCTTAATGATTAACTGAATAAGAAAATCTAAAATTTGCAAGCTTTGAGCCACTGAGGTGTTGTTTAACAGTTCTAGCATAACAATTTGTATTGTAATCTTGAACATACTGTACTCAGCTCACTTGAGTTTCGTTATAACATTTATATGACCTTTGTTGACTTAATGAAATAAAGCCTCTTCAGGATCATCTCCAAGGGTGTTTAAAAGCATCTGTCATTCTGTTTAAGGCCCTATCCAAGCCTGTACATAAATTGCTTTCCTAGTCAGGCATGTTTTCACCCATACTGTAAAAAAAATTAACATTATAATACTGACAGAAATGGATGTCTGAACCAAAACTGTAGCATATGCTCTACTTTTCTTCTCATGGCAGCAGTCAGTTAGACAGATTAAGCCATTAAATGTTATCAAAATAGTACATGTAAAAAGATGTATTATCTGGAAACTTGTAATACAGAATACGAAATACAGGAAGGCCATCTCCCACAGACTTAAATTTAGCCAAATATTTAATTTTTTTTTATATAATTTCCTTTATCTCTGTAATAATCAAACAGTACCTAGCACTGATATTAAAAAATATTCCTCTCAGTGCTGCTGTGATATGGAATGAACCAGAACGAGCAGGGAGTGCACATGAGGAGAAAAAAAAAAGCTGCTGGTGCTGCACACACTGGCTCCCCCTTCCTCTCTGCTATGTCACAGCATGCAAATGATCCCTCTGACTAGTCAGAGAGATAAGGACAGCTCAGTAAGCTAAGGGGCGGGGTTTCACTCTGCACCAGGAAGAAGGGAAAACAAGCTGCTGATAACACAGAAACCAGAGCAGACTTGCAGCAGGAACTAGGTACATTAATCTGGGGAGCTGTTTTGAGCAAATTTACAGATAGAAAAAAAAAACGTTTACTTTTCCTTTAAATTAATTTTTAGCAGGCATAATATGAAGATCCAAAATATGGAAACATCCATTATCCAGAAAATTCCAGGTCCTGAGCATTATGGTTAACAGATCCCATACCCATTCTTACACTAACTGGCTAAAAAAAGGAGGGAGAGGAGTATTACAGTGGGAAGACGAAAAGGTAGAATTCTGGAAAGTAAACTGATGGGAAGCAACTGCTTCGTACACTTCGCCAGGTGCAAATTCTCTAGCGATAATACTTCAGTGCTAGCATTTCATAGCGAAGATATACTAGCATTCATTTGTGCCTATTTTGCTTAGGTCAATTTGAATAGGTGAGGTGCATATAAGTGGTATAAACGTCTTTTTTAGAACTGATGGTGTAAATGCTTGAAGTGGCCACTTTTTATAAGAAATGTCCAAGGGAGCTTAACTAAGACCTAAAAGCTCCTCTAATGTCCTATACACTAGCCCACCCTAAAATATATGTGGCAGGGCCATAAAATGTGTTAAAAATGTTCACACAAAAATGTTCACACAAAAATCTTTAATAGTTCTGACTTTTGAAGGCAATGCCTGCGTTTTTTTTTTTACAATTTTTATGACTTTCTGGGCTACGGGATATGATGTAGCTTCTTTTCAGCAGTTCGCCTGGTCTGAGGTTCAGCAAAAAACGCAATTTAGTGAATTTGCAATTAGCCGGACCAAAATGTTGCCTGTCATCTGCGCCTGTTAGTGAAACCCGAGGTTTTAATATCAGTGATTCCCCTAGATGTTCTTTGGTCCCTAAGTTTTTTGGCCAACAATGTGTGTTGTTTATACCCTTTTTCATAGTATAATTCTTTTGTCCAAATAATGACCTTTTCCACGTCTTTTACTCTTAAATCTTTTAGCTTTTGTCTTAGTCCTATGATTTGAGTCAGTAAGGCTTCTGATTGTTGGCTATGGTACTTCTGTTCTAAAGTGTACAGTTGGGTCTGGATTGTCCGATAAGCTGAACGTTGCTGTTTTCTCTTATTTGCTGTTATCCCTAAAATATGGCCTCTGATGGTTGCTTTATGCCATAGAGTGGCAATTGAGTCTACTGTGCCTTCATTCAGCCTGAAATATGCTTTCAGGGCTGTTTCTATGCTTTTAACATTTTCTAGATCATGGAGAATGGTTTCATTTAATTGCCAGCTTGGCTCTCATGTAGGGAGCGTTGTTAGTTTTAGATTTAGGGCAGACGACTAATTTATTCACAATTAAGGACTTAATAGACGGCTCTGGCTCTACTCAATCAGTCATACCCTTTGTAGACCTAGCACAGAAAGCCCCTACCATGACGCTTAAATGGTACAACTACCTTCAACTACGCCATTTCTCACAACCATTCCTGCAGCAAGCAAAAACAAAGTCTCTTTCTCCATTTGAGACACTAGCCTTACCAGGCCTCCCACAAAAGGGCCTAAACTCAAAAATTTACAAGATGCTATCAGATCCCCAGCCAGACAACATGATTAAGCACCAATACATGAGCAAATGGAACAGGACTTTAACACAACAACCGAATAGGATTGGACTTCGATTTGGGCCAACGCAAAAAAAAACAGTAACTTGTACCAAACAAAAAGAAAACGCATACAAAATCTTAATGTTTTGGTTTCACACCCTGTTCAAATTACACGAAATGTTTCCTGATCATCCTAACACCTGCTGGAGGAACTGTGGGGAGGAGGGATACCTTCTCCATATTTTCTGGTCCTGCCCCAAACTACAACACTTTTGGGACGAAATAGCCAAACTATTAAATACATTAACAACTCGTACTCTTGTAAAAGATCCACTATCATTTCTACTGAGCAGACCATTCCCTGAGCTTGCTAGACACTCCCAGAGGATGGCAAATCAGGTCCTCATGGCAGCACGGATGGCTATAGCCAGCAAATGGAAAAAACGCCAATCCCCCATGGCTCTCGGAAGTCTCAAACAGAATAAACAGCAACAAAGTCTTTGAAGGTAGGATAGCATACATGCAAAACAAAACAGGCCAATACTTGAAGATCTGGTCTATGTGGGAACTCAACCATCCACAGAACCTAAACTTACCAGGACAAGGCTAATAATCTAACAGCAAAAAAGACAAGACCAAAATGAGACTATAGAATCATGGAGTTAGTGAGCTGGCACACTGTTACTAACACTTAATATTTCTTTCCATTTCTTCTCCTATCAAACCCCCCCCACTCCCCACTTTCTTCCTTTCATCAACCCAGTTCGAATGCCTTTCCTATTATACTATATTGTGTAAATTTTATCTTACCCAGTAAACCGAGATTCTCATGCTGGAATAATGCGGTAAGACATTGTTTCTGCTGCTCAGATGTGTGTACATTTAAATTGCATCTCAATAAAACTATAAGCTACAAAAAAAAAAGTAAAGGAGAGAATAGCCGGAGAGCACAATCTCTCGCTTAAAGTGTTTTTATTTTATTTTGCAGAAAATCCTGCACAACATGTTTTGGCTACAACGGCCTACCTGATGAAGGCCGTTGTAGCCAAAACATGTCTGCAAAATAAAATGAAAACCCTTTAAGCAAGAGATTGTGCTCTCTGGCTATTCTATCCTTTACTTGGAATTTTTGCGCTCTGGCACGGGGTCTGCGGCTTTTTGAGAAGCACTAAATACACAGAAAACCATTACAAGGACAACTTTATATCTAATTTGAAACCTGTGTTAAAAGCACTTGGCTCTAATCCCCTAGACCTAGGCAAATGCTGCCTCCAAAGGATGTATTAGACCTAAAGGCCCCCATACACTGGCCGATTAAACCACAATAAACCCAAATAGGGATCAGCGCCTATGGCAATGGGGAAAATCAGGAAAAAAGCACTATATAGTGCAGTAAGTTATGATATTGTTGGAGCTTTGGGGTGTGTTAATTTAACATTCAGTGATTGGGTGAAAATAATTTTCTTTACAGTTGGTGTATATTTAATCAAGTGGGTGTATTTCACTTTTTAGTTAGCATTCACCAAATTACCCACATCCGTGCTGTATAAAGTGTGGCAGAAATGCCTACTTACAAGACCAAGTCTTGATATGAATACGTATAATAAATCTTAGGTGATGTTCTCCTGCAGCGCTTCTCCTGCCTTAATAAAAGGAAAGCAGACCTCCCATAGTGCAATATGTACTAAAAACAAAATTTTAATGGTAATAAGCAGTGCACTCACTTTAAAAAGTGAATACTTCACTTTGTAACGTTGCAGATCGCTGTTCAGGGTTAGTCCAGGGTAGGAAAGTAAAAGACACTCTGCCAGCAGAAGTGAATCTCCTCTTTTTTCTCCTTACAGGCCTAGTCCCCACTGCAGCGTTCCTTACACTCGCCCGACTACAACTGGCCGATTAAAGCTGCCAACAGACCGAGTGTGAGGCCATCCAGCGGTCTTCCCCAATCTTGAGGCAGTTCAAAAAATCCTGCCAGAATCCCGTATCAGATGCATTATGATCTGATCATTAAGCCTTAGGGCCCGATATCTCTCACCTCAATGTTGGCATATCTGGGAGAGATCCGCTTGTTTGGTGGCATTTCCAAACAAGTGGATCTCTACGTCTATGGCCACCTTAACTGTCAAAATGGGACTCCTGCATATGACTATATAGAGAGATATATGCTGAGAAGGAGAAGGGTAACAGCATTTTTAATTGAATATATTCAGACATTTTATTTTAGTGAGATGAAGCATATACTATATATTAAATTTCATTTTCACAATAGTTTCACCTTTATGCTGCACATCTCTTTTGTGGGAAATAACATGAAATAGGAGCTCACTTGAGGTAAAGTGTTGAAGTTTATTTACATGAACTGCATGGATTCTGTACCCCAAAGAGGCAGAATACAGAAGAATGAAAGGGGGGGGGGGTATTTTATACCCATCTATATTACACATTATTACAATTGTATGCAAAGGGTATTATTATTATTAACATGTATTTACTGTATATAGAGCCAACATATTTCGTACTGCTGTACCTAAAGGGTAAAAAAAAATGGTATGGGAGCTGTACCTTCAGCTTTGAGAACAGCCTGTGTCCTTGATGGGTGACTACTGAAGGGGGGCATGAATGTGCGGGTGAACTGTGTGTATACCGAGTCAAGTCTGCTATGCAAGTTTAACCCTTATAATAAATTGAACCTATACACCACTAACAATCAAACTACCTAGGTGCTAAAGTAAAAATATAACATAGGTGTCGCTTGGGGATGGCAGGTGGGCAAGCACTTGGGGGGCAACAAATAATCTATGTAACTGGAAACGTACCTGCCGGACCCCCACACGAAATGATCTTCCATGGTGCCTGAAATAAAATATATTAAAAAAACAAAAACAATAAATCAAAAGAATAAGAGTTTCTTTAATGTGCTTACTATAAAGGCTGTCCTCTAACACACGTTGGACTCTAACTATACTCTCCCTAGATTTATAATGAAAAGGATTTATTTATTGTATCTTAGCTCTGGATACAATATAGTAAAAATTAATACATTTCTGGCTCTCAAAAGGGAAAGGAGGACTAGTTTTGACATGCTGTATATGCCACTATGCAGGGCTCCAGTGATATGATATATTTCGAATATCTGGGCTGTCAACCAAGTGTGATTCAGGATTTTGAGGCTGTAATGTATTTGACATTCAGTAATTAATGCAGAAAACTGAACGGTCTCAACTAATGAAAACCACTTAAGCACTGTTGCTTCTTATATAAATATGCACTACAGGCAATATAGTCAATTCAACTGATACATGACAGATTGGCATTGATAACAACAGTTTTGTGTTATTTACTGAGTCACATTACAGCACAAGAGGGGCATTTGCTATTCTCTGGAGGTGCTTGCAGGGACCCTGCATGCAGTAGCCCACAAGTTAGCAGGGGAGGCAAAAAAGCCACACCTGGTAACTTTAGGAGCCAAAGATGCCACAGAACAGGCAATTGCAAATTGTTTACATCTGCTGAGCTAATTTACATCTGTGAGTGTAGTGATAAAAGTGTGATTGCCATTCTACAGACTACATTATTTCTTGCAAAGCTTTCCTATGAAGTCATTAGAAGTTTCTTGCTCTAGCCATCTTAAATGAAAACTTAACTGTAAAATTGAATAAAGCTAAACATTCCATATTTTATATACTGAACTTATTGCACCAGTCTAAAGTTTCTCAATAACAGCAATGATCCAGGACTTGTCACAGGGGGTCACCATCTTGGAAAGTGTCTGTGACACTCAAATGCTCAGTGGGCTCTGAGCAGCTGCTGAGAAACTTAGGGGTTGTCACAAATTATCAAGCAGAAAATGAGGTTTGTCTGTAATATAAACTGATACTATAGAACTGATTATTAAACTCTGACACTAGTTGCACTGGTTTCTGTTTAGTGATTGTATTAATTACTAAATAGCCTTATATTGTGACATTTCTGTTCTATGTGTACTGCACATTGTGAGTCTGTCCCTAAGCTCAGTAAGTGACAGCAGCACAGAGCATGTGAATCAGTGAATCAGCAGAAAAGAAGATGGGGAGCTACTGGGGCATCTTTGGAGACACAGATCTTTACTGCTGAAGGGCTGTGGTTGCCTTGGGATGGTACAGAAGCACAAAACATAAGGTACAATATTTCTAGCCTATTTCTTTAGTTAGGATTTACTTCTCCTTAAAAAAAAAACACAGGCCATTAGTGCTCCTGTTCATGACAGAGATACAGCTTTCTTGCTAAGCTTGTATATAAAGCAATTCTAGCATTTCAATGCAGGGTACTAGGTTCCAGTTTTCTAAGAATAAGGGGTTGTAGATTTATTTAGTTATTTTGCTTTTTTTCAGCAGCTTTCCAGTTTGCAATTTCAGCATGCACTGATTTGTATAAGAGACATTGATATAAATAGAGGAGGGCTTGAATTTAGCAATAATAATGTGTAGCCTTCCAGAGCATTTGTTTTTTTAGATGGAGTCAATGACCCACATTTGAAAACTGGAAAGAGTCAGAAGAAGAAAATCAAAAAAAATAATAAATAACCATAAATAATGAAGACCATTTGAGAAGTTGCTTAGAACTGGCCATTATATAACATACTAAAAGGTAACTTAAAGGTGAACCACCCCATTAACCTAATACAAAATGCTATCCCACAGCTGCTGCAAGTATCAATCCTGCACTTACCAACAATTGGAAGTATGTAGTAGCTACAGAGATTCCTGCAATACCATGAATGGAAAATATTTTACAGTATGTGGACACAAGATTCACTACCTTGTCAATATAATACAATAATGCCTTCAAGATTGCAATTCATACTTTAAAAGCAGAGCAAAAGGTACAAAGATTCCAAGGTATAAATAGTATTTGACTCTAGCAAGAATAAATATTCCAAGATGATGCCAGCATGAGCACTTGTCCATATCGAAAGACATACTATAGGTCACTGCCAAGGCTCTGCTTTACCAACTAATAAAGGCATCTGCATAACACCAATCACCCTTGGGCATCCACCGGTGAAATCTGTCAGTCAAGCCTTGTTTTGTTCTCTTTACAATATCATAATTAAGTTATGTATTGATTAAGGTATTTGTATATTTACAATGTTTAAACATACAACAAGTAAAAAAGGCTTATTATAACTATGAAGAGTTTCATTCATCCAGGTTATGGTATATTTAATATATGTAATTCAAAAAGCAACTGGATTGGTTGAAAAACACTTTTACTTTTTTTTTCCTGAACTTAAGACGAACACTTGAAAAGACATGTCCCAATTACAAAGCATTTCCTTCCTCTCTTTGAAAACTTTTTGTACATCAGCAGTACTTTATTGACTACACTGGAATTGCTCCGAACAGCATCAATTAACCTATTTTACGGTTATAGTTAAGTTGTTTCACTGAGGAGTCAGTATGGAGGGAGGTGTTGGCTATCCCAGATAATTTCCCAGGATATCGTAGAATGGTTTTCTTGATTTGTAGAGGTTAATTTGAGTCACATTGTTGAAAGTAATATAAACTCTTTTGAGCTACTGTACTTACCCCAGAGATACTTCTTTTATCTTTGCTTGAATCCAAAACCTTACAGATAAATCAGATACAGTTAGTTATCAAGGTGCAGTTGTAAAGGTTGATTGAAAACAAACATTTTATGATATTAGTATAGATATGATAGCTTAGAATTAGTGTGACAGTGCTTTATTTGCAGGCTCATGCAGCAATTACACAACAGTAACATCAACTCTTTCACCTTAAACAGTATAGCAAGTACTGTGTATGCACAGTATAACTCCTGTGCATAGGGACATCTACAGGCCATTTGTATAAACACCACAATGGGGAAGATGACCTAGATGTTTTATATACAATTTTATATTATTTGAGGTTTGAAAGAACAGGACAAAGCTATTTTGTTAAACATAATTAATCCTTTTTTATTTATACGCTGATTATTATGAGAATTTTTTAAACATATATTTTAGGTTTTCAGAATATTTATCCACCATGAGGTTTTTGCAGGTAGTTCATAAAAACACAGTAATGCATTTTTCTCTTTATATGGCCTCATTTATAATTTAACATCTTGGTAATTATTTGCAAAGCACACAAATTAACCATCAGCAGCAGAAATAAATGAATATATTATACAACATTTTTAAAACAAAAACCAGAATGAACATATTTTAAACAGTTTGAATTCCTACATATTGAGCAGTAAGTAGAGGCTCATATCATGTACAATATATTCTTTTTTCATTTGAGTTGTTGCACTCTTGCTTTTCCCTATAGTGAATGTTACTGAAAGTACTGCTTTGCACGTCTTATTGATTTAATAAAAATAAGAAAAAAACCTAATTTGAACATTTGTGAAATTGTAAAACTTGCATGATAAATACTATTACTGTGTGCAAATCATAATACCTTAATTGTATGTTCCAGTCTGAAATCAATCAAGAGAGTTGCAATGATCCAGTTTTCTACTTATCTCCCAATAGAAACAAATTATTTGGCAGAAGTGAACCTTCATAAATCCATGTTGACTCTCAGCAATCAAATTAGCTTGTATAATTCAATTTGTTATGAGTGCTTTTATGCACAGTTCTATTTGATGTGTCAAGAATAGAAAAAGGGTTATGGTTTGTAAGTGCACTTTGTTTTTCTGCATGCTATTAGAGGTGAACTTTATCAAAATACTGTTTTATTTTACATAATGAAAAAAATTTATCCTAGGATTTATTTTCAATATATATGATTTTAAAAAAAGACTTCAGGTATAAAACATATATTTATTTCTGTTTTTAATCCATACACTCACTATACAAGTTTATTAATGATATGGCCATCCGTCTGCTATTTTAAGCTGGCTAGGTTTCGTGATTGACATGTTTTTGGTTCCACTGCTGCTCAGGAAGCACAGATTATGATGGGTGGAATTCACCAAATCAAGAGCATATTTATAGGACTAGCCTAATAACTTCTGGTGGTTTTGGGAGATAATTAGAAAAAAACTGTATTTTCAGGCATCAAATCCATCAAAAAACGTAATTTTTTGAAGTTGTTCCTGCACCAGAATTTTTCAAGTAAAAAAATGTGGATGGGAGTTTGGTCAAAGTGATTTTAATAAAATGATGAGAATTTTTATTTACTCCACTTTCAACAGAAAAGATAAGTGCTACAGTATGTCTTTAATTGCCCAGGAACATTTGAGTACTCAGGTGTTTTCTGCACCAAGATTTTTTTTTT
>CM044442.1:41116915-41140513 GCA_024363595.1 Xenopus borealis | reverse complement strand
AGGACTCGTCGTGATAAAGAGTAGACTGTGTAACCGGTTTTATGGCGATCACTTTATAATACCTTTGGGCTTCCTTTGCCATAATGTAGTAATGGAGTTCTCCTTGGGGCTATCTCGTGGTGACGGGTTCTGTGAGCAAGCCGGAGAAGTAGAGTTAAGCCTTAGGCGGGTCAGTAGATCCATACCCTCTTGTGGGCAAGATGTTGAGTATTGGTGATTTTGGTGCGTAAAGATTAGCTTAAATGGATACCCCCATTTGTACCGGATCCTTTGTGCGGCCAATATAGAAGTAATTGGTTTCATGAGTATCCGTTTCTGTATAGTGACCGTTGCCAGATCTGCATAGATAGAGAACTTAAAAGATTTATATTCCAGGTTGGTGGAGGCTCTGGAGGCGCTCATAATAGCCTCTTTGGTGGTAAAATAATGTAGCCTCGCTATGATGTCTTTCGGTGGAGCACCCTCCCGTTTGGGGCCTAGTGCTCGGTGGACTCTGTCCAGTATGAGGAGAGAGATTGGGATGTCCGGAATAATATTATGCAGGAGTAGTGGAATCTCATCTTGTAAATTTGTGATAGTATCGGGTAGGCCTCGTATTCTCACATTATTGCGCCTTGAGTGATTTTCGCTATCTTCCATCTGCTCCTGCAATTCAGATAGCTGTTGTTGCATTTTTGAGATGAGTAAGTCTTGTGAGTTCACTTTACTTACTAGATCATCAATTTTGTCTTCAGCGGCAGCTGTACGTTGGCCTAGTACCCGCAGTTCTTGGGAAACATGGTCTGTGATCTTTTCGGCCACCGCGTTAAGTTCTGAATGTAACAGCTGCTTAAAACGAGAAATCAGCATTTTATCTCCGGAATATTGTGTTAAGGTCTCCGGTTCCGAATCTGGTTTATCTGAGTCGGGATCATATTGTGGCGTAGATGCTGGGGAAGAATGTGCACTATCCGCCATTTTCAGGCTTCGGCCCTTTTCTGGTGCGCGTGTTGTTATCGCCGTTTGTTTAAGAGTAGAGGGGATCTTCTTTGGTTTGCCGCTTTTAGACATGATCCCAGTCTTAGGTTAGTCTGTTTAGTAGAATTTCTGCACCAAGATTTTTATTGAAGCAGTAATCAGTTCTATGGAATTCTATCACATGTGAAAAACTGTCTGTGCAAAAATTTGCGTACCCTTGTAATTTTGCTAATTTGAATGCATGCAACTGCTCAATACTAACTACTAGCAATACCAAATTGGTTGGATTAGCTCATTAAGCCTTGAACTTCATAGGCAGGTGTCCAATCATGAGAAAAGGTATTTAAGGTGGCCAATTGCAAGTTGTGCTTCTGTTTGACTCCCCTCTGAAGAGTGACAGCATGAGATCCTCAAAAGATATTAAAGGCTACAAAAAGCTATCTGGGAGATTTAAACTGTCAATTTCAACTGTAAGGAATGTAATTAGTAAATGAAAGGCCACAGGCACAGTTGCTGTAAAACTCAGGTCTGTCAGGCAAAGAAAAATACAGAAGTGGCATATGCGGAGGGTTGTGAGAATGGTTACAAACAACCCAAAGATCATCTCCAAAGACCATCTTGCTGCAGATGGTGTATCTGTACATCGTTCTACAATTCAGCACACTTTGCACAAAGAATATGTATGGCAGGGTGATGAGAAAGAAGCCGTTTCTGCACTCACGCCACAAACAGAATAGCTTGTTGTATGCAAAAGCTGTGGCCTCACCCATTTTGCCATAGTTGTTGCACCAAGATACATCTATCACAGGCACTTACATCTGATGCCACTACTTGCACTTCTGCATACAGTAGTTGTGACCTGTGTCAAATAACTGTGTGAACTTGCATTTAAAGAATCAAGCACAGACTTTATTTTGATGACTATGCCAGAATTGACAACATCTGAAGATTTTCAGATTGCGTCTGAGTTGTGTCAAAGTGCACATGTGAATGCGTGTAATGCAGTGAGAGCATTTACATTAGACCCATCACCTCCTCATGGCCACAATAATGCTGGAATTGAGGGGAAAACACTGCATTTTGGGTAAATAGCACGGCAATTTGTGCCCATAAAATGTACTTTGTACATTACACTTATACTGTAATTGAGCCATTATTAGTTATTATTTTATTAACATGTATTTATATAGCACCAACATATTTCATAGCGCTACAGTAGTTAAAAACATATTAAAAAGGCTTAATCTGCTCTGTGGGCAACATATTCTTGGTACTAAGAATTTCAAATCATAGATTCCACACGAATATAGAATGGCAATGTAAGAAATAAAAATATGTTACACTTTTATATAATAGCATTTCTACCCAAGAAATGGGTTCATTATAGATTTAAGATAAGTGGAGGAATGTAATAAAAGTTGGTAACAGAAAAACTATTCGCAATGTGAAAATGTATGCCTTTACGTGAACAAATTTTGCTTTGCTCAAATTTAATATAACTTTTGCAAACCTGGAAATTTGCACAGTGGAAGCAAGTTTGAGAATTTTAAAGTTGCGCCAATGCGCAGTCAATGTAGATAATAAAGCTTCTTACTGAAAAAGTTTGTATTTTTGCTCCAAAAGATGACGACACCTTCAAGCACTTCAAGTGTGCAATTAAAATTTGCAATGCAAAACAGTTTAAGGAAGAATATTACATGCATACATTTGAGACGTAAATTTTTATTCTTAATAATGCAGTCATTTCTTGTTGCTTGGTTGCTATGTGTTACTAGAGATGAGCAAACTCTGCACTGGTTATGACATTTATCCCTTTGTCTTCGTTTTGCTGACTTTGAGCCCACAAGTGAACTCTTCAACCCACTATTTATTTTTACAAGATATATTAAACCTGGTGGTCATTATTTTACTGGGGCTGTTTTCAATATAATGATATAATGTCTTCTCCGACTGGAAAACAACACAGTGCTATTCTAAACAACAACAAAAAGCATCTGTCACTACTAGGCACCAGCTACGATGTCATTCCAAGGACTAAACAAATTAATTAGAGTGGAACATGCTATTTTGAAAATGCTGCATTTTCAAAATATTCCATTTTATGTAGATAAACCCCATGAAAAAGGTTCTGATTTAAGTACAACAATGCAATCTTCATTTATTTGCCTCAACCTCTTACATACTCATCAGCATGTGAAAATTGTTAACCTCATTCTAGATTTTCACCATCATAAAGCTTGCTGTTGTAGTGAGTTTTGAAAGGGCATAATTAAATATTCATGAAATGCAAAACGAGTTGCTTTACCTTTCTAGTGATGAGAGAGAGTGAGTGATATAAATATTTGCATGGATTGTGGCAACTGCACATTGCCATGGAATAAGTTATGCTTTACCGATTTAACAACTGGCATATATACTGTATTTCTGCAAAGGAGATTAAAAGATCACTATTGCCCTTGAACAGTCTCTGATATTCAGGTGGGACCCTCTCCTGCTAATTTGCCTGCATTGTTTTGCTGACAATTATTTTTCGTTTATTGTGCTATAATTTATAAAATGGATAAATAACATTTAAAACTGATTACTGTCTGATGTTGGGAGTTTAGGAACGTATCTACACAATTTCAGGGATTTCACAGAAAATGTACGATAAAAAGAACTGAAGCTCAAAAGGTAATTTCAAGTATTTATTTTAATGTGACATTTGCACTGAAAAGTCTTAAACACTAAAATATTCTGATTTGATAAGGATTGCACAGTGTATATAGTAAGTTCAATATTTGAAATCCTTTCCAGCAAACACAGCTCTGAATATTTTAAGGTAATGACATAGCAGCTTTGCTCACAGTTTTTCAGGGCAGTTTTGCCCAAATAACACCTCCATTTTCACATTTTACCATTACTTCTCAGTTGTATTAAGATCATGGCTTCTTTAACTGAGCCAATGTAGGATAATCAATTGCTTTTGAATAACTCCAATGTTTCTTTGGTCTTGTGTTTGGAGAAAGATGAACTTTACCAGAAGCTTTAGGTTTTTTTTTTGCAATTCTGAAACAAATTTCCTTACAACATATCCCTGGATATTACACCATGGTCAATCCTGTTTATGAAAAACAGTTCTATGGTATGATGCCACCATTAGTGGTGGGTGAATTTCCGCGAAATGGCAAATTTTGACGCCGGCATCAAAAGTTTCAATTCCGGCATCAAAAGTTCCGATGCAGCGATTTGTGAATTTATTTGTCAGGGGTGAAATGCTGAAATTTGCTGTGAATTTGCCCCTGGTGAATAAATTCACCCATCACTAGCCACCCCCATACTTCAGTGTAGATATGGAACAACCATATTAGGCATTCTGCATAGAACTGAACATAGAAATATGTAAAAGTTTATTTAACATTTTGTAAACAAAATGATAGGTGGCTAATGTATTAAAGGAACAGTAACACCAAAAGAGAAAAACATTTTAAAGTAATTAAAATATAATGAATTGTTGCCCTACATTGGTAAAAAACCAATATTTGTACACAAAAAAAAAGAAAAAAGAAGAAAAAAAGAAGATTGCCAGAGCATGGTTTGCCTTTTAAAAAATTATTACAGTAGATGTTAGTACCACACTTTGGTCAAGATATGTAAACTCACGTGCCACGTTTGTAGTGCATTTAAAATCAAGTCCCCCAGCAAACTACTACTTACTAGTAAGACCATAGTGCACTTACCCTTATCATACCCTATCTATTAAGTTGGTAGTGGTTGACTTGACTTTAAATGCCCTATAAACTCAGAATATAAATAGATATTGTAAGATAAGGGTAAGTGCGCAATGGTCTTACTACTCAGTTAAATTGTTTGCTGGGGGATTTGATTTTAAATGTGCTACATATAGAATGCTACTATAGTATTAGGCTCACGTACAATGAGGGGCCTTGACATGGCTCATGAGCTTACATATTTTGGCTAAAGTGTGGTACTGGTTGCTAAAGGTTCACATCAGGGTTCTAACTATAGGACCATGGATCCATGTAGATATTGTCTGCAATGTTCCTTCATAACTTTCTCAAACACCAAAATTTAAACCATTTCCCTAATCTCACTCTTCAACCCTTGTTATACCTGATTGCCTGCATGGAACATTGTGCAATGGTCGTTTATACCACAGTTTTTACTTGTCTTCTTTGGAGAAAGATCTAAGAATACGAGACTATAAGGTATCATACTTACCATGATTTTCCTCACCTGGTCCTCCCTGTATCAGTACTATACACTTATTTAGGGACCTACTTAGGAAAAATCACCTTCAGAACTACAGGTTATGTCCACACATTTGTAACAAATGCTAATTGTCAGCAAGAACATATTTAGCATGTTCAACTTTCACCCTTTCTTTTCTGATAACAATATATTCCACCCATATTTACACATCTACTAGGCTTCTTATATGCTCCAGTTATCTGTTACCACCCTTCACCTATTTGTATACACCCACTGATCTATGCAGTGTGCTCTGAATCATTCAGTGCATACAAAGAAACCCAAGTGTCAGAAAACTCTTTATAATTTGGTGGTTAATAAATTGCCAATTGAAATGCCTTGCAGATATACAGATGAAAGTTTGCTTCAAGCTGAGCAGTTATATATTTCAGGTGCATTAGCAGATAGCATTAATTTTATTGCATTTTGTGTTTTTGAAGTATTTGTACTCCTTTTTTGTGCAACCTGGAAACCATAACAAGGAGTTGACACCACAGCAGCAGCAAAATAGGCTGATTTTACAGCCAGAATAGTGTCATAATAAACTATTTTGTATACATATACTGTATAGAGGCCCTGTCCTATTCCTCATCCATAAAACATTCAGACCACTACATGCATGCTGGTGGCAGAAGGTTTATTGCAGTTTAGGGGGGTCAATTGATAAACTCCCTAGACACAAATCCCCTAGTGTTCATAAATTAAGCCCTTGCTTATGCAGATCAATCATTTAGTTTGCTGCAAAATAATAACTACTGCATACACATAAAAGTATTCTCTTGCCTACTGCATATTGAAAAGAATTTCAGAAGTTGGAGCTGAATTTCCTTCTAAATACATGCTGTGACAGCACTTACTGCCGCGTGGGAGATACACTTTAGCAAAAATGAGCTGAGTGTGCTAAATGGAACATACCAATGGGTGTAACTTGGAGAGGGCTGTGCAGCTGCAAAAGTTGTAATTACCTAGTAAAAAACCCATATGTTGCATATGTTTCCACTGTTCAGATGAAACCTGCAAAGTTCACTTTACATAAACCCCTTAAAATTGTTTACAGGGTGAAACACCAGGGCCCAAATTCACTAAAGCGCGAAGCGTCTAGGTCAGACCAGGCGAAGTTCAATACAATACAGATAGGAGGTTGAAAAAAAAATGTCAACATTTTTCTAAGTCCCAAAAAACTGCTGGCGTGTTTTACCATTGGAGGGTAATAGTCTGAAAAAGATCGATTTTTTGATCTAACATATGGCAACTCAACTATACAGGGGCACATGTAGGGCAATAGGACAACTTTATTTTATTTATTAAAGGTTTCCTGGGCTTGTGTAGTGGAATGTAGTGGCTGTAACAAATATTTCTATTATACGTTAAAGTTCCCGCCGTATACAAATTAGGGTTTGCTAGCGTAACTGCGCTCTGCCTAGCGAAGTAACACTAGCGTAACTACGCTACCGTTCGCCAACCTGAGAGTAACTTCGTACTTTAGTGAATTTGCGTAGCGCTAGTGAAAATTCGCCTGGCGGAGTACGGCGAACGCTAGCGAAGCTAACACTAGCGACTTTTTGGATCTTAGGGAATTTGCCCCCAGGACTGAACTGAAGAAAGTGTAAAGAGCAAAGTTAAACCAGTTTTATAAAATGGCATGCTGATGAGGGGCATGCGTGTGAAGGGATGCTCCTTACTTGTTGGGTGTAATCGATGCCCACTTGCATGCCAGTCACTTTCAGTTGCAAATCTTTTTGTTTACAGAATTAGGAGCAACAATTACTGAGTACAAAGGAGGCACATAATGCACAAAAATACAGGGCTTTTTGTCTGGGTTTTTTTTTTTTTTTGCACATTACACTTTGCCTGCCAAGTAAATGAGCCCTAATGTGCAAAAAGGGTTGTACAATATTTGAAGGGTAATACAATATTCCCCTAAATCTAGGTTGGGCAGCTGTGCATGGATAGCTGACTTCTTATAGTGCGGACATATTTCTATCACCCTTACTGTATATTGAAAACAAATCAGTAAAGCAACAGAGAGTGTGTTGAGTGTACTACATGCTGCTAACCCACAGTCTAAATAAACTGCAACATCCTAAAAATTGACCCCTTTATTTTTATGGACCCTTTTAACACTGTTCAATACAATGAATGTCTCACAGTTGTTACTGCTGGGAACATTTACACTACTTCTCAAGCACCATGAACCTACATTTCCTTTTAATGTTGGTGTAGCTTAAGGTACTTAATCTCACTCTTCTTTTTTGCTTTTTTAATATTCTCTGTTTTTTTTTTTATCAGACCTACTGAGATGTTTGCTTAATGCCATATAAATTAAGTTTTTTGCTGTTTTGTTTATTACTTTTCTCTAAGTCCTATTAGTTTCTGTGAGAACACATTACTGTATTCATATTGGTGTATTGTTTACAGAACTGCTGCAGCTGACCTGAGCAAGAGAATGCATCTCTCAAAAGCTTGCCTTGCAATACCCTTTTTTCAATCTTAATAAAACCGTGTTAACAAACAATTACCAGTACCAGTTTTTTTATTCCATTAAACTAATAAGGCTGGGTTTAATTTGCCTCTTACAGTCTCCTTTTTAATTGTGTAAATAGGGACAAATTAATAATATCAAGAATCCAAAATACCTGGATTACAAATTTCCACAACAGCTTTAATGGTGCAGCACAACCAAATAAAATTTTCATTAGTTATTAGTTAATAACTCATAGTTATGGGCCCTGTTATCCAAAATGCTCAAGACCTGGGAGTTTTCGGACACCAGATATTTCCGTAATTTGGATCTTCATGCATTATGTCTACTAGAAAATCATGTTAACATTAAATAAACCCAACAAACTGGTTTTGCTTCCAATAAGTATTAATTATATCTTAGTTTTGATCAAGTACAAGCTACTGTTTTACTATTATTATTATTATGATTATTATTATAGAGAAAAAGGAAATTATTTTTTTAAATTTGGATTAGTTAATTATAACGGATTCTATGGGCAATGACTTTTCCATAATTACACTACTGTTTACGCAGCTTTTCTACTGACTTTAAAGGGGACCTGTCACCCGAAAATATTATTCCAAATTCAATTTTATCCAGTTATTCAAGCAAATTGAAGTTTAATTTTACTATATAAATTATTTGAATCTTGTTTCCTGCACTCTGGGTGTTCTGGGGGACCTGATGTTCATCGCCATGCACTGGTTACACAATTAAATGGTAAAGACAGAGGGGGAATGTGGGAAGTGCAGTGTCATCTAGTAAGCTGAATGGAAAGTGAAAGTAATTGCCTGCCCTGCCTTTATGCCTGAGGCATAGAGGAAGGACAGACAGTATTTCATTGACAGCTGATGTTTTTAAATGAGTTTAACAGCTATGAATAGTTTAATAAAAAAAAGATGTCACAAACGGCACCCTAAATCCAGAACTCAAGCTAAGCTCCCTGGTCTCGGCTCTCACTTCTGCCTATAACCGCTGCTATTCACCTCAGGAGGAGCCCTCGGCTAATTGCATGCTGCCAGGTCTTAATTGAGACAGGAGCAAAGCTGAAAGGTTCTGGATGAGCAAAGGGGCACGATCATCTCACCAAAGATACTGGATTGAAGAACACCACCAGATGCCACAGAGTGGAACAGGCAGGCCAGGCCAGCACAAGCAGAGCAGAATAGTCAGACAGGCCAGGATCAGGATTGGAGAGAGCAGAATAATCAAGCAGGAAGGCAAGGGTCAGGATTGGAGATAATCAGAATAGTCACAAACAGGCAAGGGTCAGGATTGGAGAGTAGAATAATCAAGCAGGAAGGCAAGGGTCAGGATTGGAGATATTCAGAATAGTCAGGCAAAGTAAGGGTCAATAGCAGAAGATCAATCAGGAATCACTAAGATTAAGCACCCAGTAACTCTACTGATAGAACCTGAATTCCCCTTTTATACCATTTGAATTTCACGCCATTGCGTGTGATGTTATGACGCTGGCGCATAAACCTGGAAGTGTGCCAGAGGCATGGCAGGCACTCATGCATGACAATGGGTAAACCACTAGACCACCAGGGTAAGCGTTCCTTACAAAAGAATTTCATGGATTTCATGTTTAATTTGAAAATAACTTTTATTATACAGCTTTTTGTATGGGTGACAGGTCCATTTTAATTTTAAGAAATTTATGGTGTGAATCCAAATACACATCTTAATAAATAGAACATTGTAAGAAATTACTCCACTTTTATACTGCTTTTATTCTCAGCATCACTGACTTTAATGGATTATACCAAAACGTTACCAGCAACCAAAGAAACTAAAGCAAATATAGGATGAGTGACAGTTATCAGGTGAGCATTCTAATTCAGCCAACTTGACCTTGTAACACTAGAATCTTTAGAGGTCATCAGAAAGGATAAGTTCTATTAGAGAGAAAGACAGGCATATGAGTTGGCTTGACATAAAAGTGCACAGTTATAAATAAAATGCTCAGACTATCCAGCAGCATGATATGTCTTTCACTTTAATCTCCATCAAAGATCTTCTTCTTACGAAAAAACATTGCTTCAAATCTCATCAGTCTGACAACTGTCTACCACATTCAGAACTCAAAGGTCCAAAAAAAGAAAAAGCAGATAAGGAATACATATACATACTTTCTGGATAATGAGTTTCTCGATAACTGATCCCATACCTGTCTACAACCCCCAACCTTCAATCTCTGTCGAGACTGATTTGTCCGCTGGAGTCCATTATGCATAGAGATGATCTGGGCTTCCATAATCCAATCATCTATCTCTCATGGGCCAACTATGGAGTAGCTTCAGTTTTCCCGTTTGCCTTGTTTAGCTTAATAAATTAAAAAACAAAATGAAATTAAAGCAATAGCTCTTACATGTGTGTTTTTTTCCCTGCATTTTTCATGCATTTGAAGTGGGTTAAAATGCAGATTTGAGTGTGACAAAAAAGCATTGGCTAATTAATTACATTATTTTCTGCCAGGCTGTACTCATGAGCGTTCGGCGTTGCATTTTACTCCCATTTCCTTTAAATGTGTTTGTTTAGACACAGCATGCGCATTTTCTTGCTCTTGATGCACGTTCAGCTATAAATTGAACAAAGGGTTGCATTTGGAGTGTTTAAAAAGAATATATATTTTTTGCGTTCAGCATGCGGGTTAAAAACGCATAAGCAAATGCCCATCTGTAAAAGCCCTAAGAGGATGTCAGCTAGATAAGTAGAAAATTGTATTAAAAATTTTGATCTGCAGGGTTATTGAATCTCTGGAAGGCTTGGATAATGTAAAATATTTTTTTTACTCAAATTAGACTGATAATTGAATGGATTAATTTGGTAATGTTGATCAAACTTCACTCATATATCAAATAACCAAAAATCCAACAGATTCCCCAATCAATCTTTGGTAGATCTGGCCCTAAATAAATTAAAATAATTGACATTTATTCGCCAGATAATTAGTATTTGAATTAATCATGTTTTGGAAGTGTTGTGGGAGGAACAATACAAATGCTATATCGACATGTCATAAAATACTTTTGAAGGTTTTTTGTGCATGTGACAGTATAATCTTTATTAAAGTAGTTTGTGAAAATAAACTATATATTCTTGTTTCAGCATTTTATTGTCCTTGAATGTTAATACCAAAGCATTTATACGAGCAACTCATAAATAAAGTAAAATGGATGTTGTCTGGGCAGCACATACAGTATACACAATATTAACATTATTTGTTGCTTTAGGAGAAAATG
This sequence comes from Xenopus borealis, assembly GCA_024363595.1. NCBI lineage: Eukaryota > Metazoa > Chordata > Amphibia > Anura > Pipidae > Xenopus > Xenopus borealis. The sequence goes on along the minus strand of CM044442.1, from coordinate 41,129,554 downwards.
AAATGCTCAGGGTACTAGTACAAATCTTGTAACAGGTAAGGCTAGAACCAACTGCCTAAAAATATAGGTAAAATAAATAAATATTTAGGTTCTTATGGGCAAATTTATTCACCAGGCGCGAATTCGCGGCAAATTCACGCGATTCACCACTGGCGAATAAATTCTCGAAACGTCAGCGAAATTTCGCCTGGAGAAAATTCACAGGCATAAAAAAATGAGATGCATGTCGAAAAAAACACGACGTGCGTCGAAAATTACGCGTCAAGCATCAGAAACAACACAATGCGCGTCAAAAACGTGATGCGACTCGTTTAGCGAAATTTTCACCAATTCGCGAATTTCACTGGAAATTTGCAAATTTTTCTGCGAATCAAAACAGGATAGATTCGCCCATCACTAGTCCTTACCTGCGATGACACAAATCCAAATAAATCCAGACAAAGTAGGAATAAAGCAGGAGGTGCTATGATAAAGTGTCCAAGAGGCCTAATGCTTCAGTATGGAGTGGCTAGCAAGGGGTATGCAGACTTGCAGATGATACTCTATGCTAGATTTATATCACTGCACTGTAGAATGTTGCACCAATAAAACATTACATGTGAATAATTGTTCTGTTTTTATTTTATATTTAGATATGCAACCTGCTGCAACCCCCAGCAAAGGACAGCACTCTAACCCATAAACAGTTGGGCTCATTTATCATAACTGGGCAAGTTTGCCCCTGGGAAGTAACCCATAGCAACCAATCAGTGCTTGGGTTTTTCAGGCAGGTGCAGGTAGAACAATAAATGCAACAATTTAGTTGGTTGCCATCGGTAACTGCCCATGGGCAATTTTGCCCAGTGTTAATAAAGGACCCACATAGACTCCACAATTTTATGACTCAGTGCCACTAGCCCAAGCATAGCATGACACAGTGGCTACGTATTGTACAGCACAGTAGCCCCACTATTATAACAAAGTGCCCTCAGTAGTTTCATTTCAGATAGGGCTCTAGCATTTTATTACATAGATGCCCCAACAGTTCATGACAAGTGGCCCCAGAATTCTTATAATGCAGTGGCCTCAACGTTTCATTACAAAAGTTTCCTGACATTTTATGAAACACACGTGCACAGAGAATTTCTTGACATGTTGGCAGTACTTGATGACCCAGTTGGCTCAGTATTTCATGACGCATTGGCACTACCAGTTCATAACACTGTGGCCCCAGCATTTCATGACAGTCATGCAAGCCCCCAACAACAGATTTCTCAACCACTGCTTTTGTGAACTGTCCAATAATTAAGCTTGGTGTTTTGAGTCTTCATTTTTTATCAAGTTTCCAGCCTCTTGGTACAAATAATGTATGTGCAAGTACAAAGAGCATGGTTAAGAACAAGTACCTTAATCAATGCCATCAATATTGATAAAGATTGTTTCAGTTTTTGCACGACATGACTATATTTGTAATTGAGCCCTCAAGTCTAAGTGTTCCAGGGGAAGATGCTCATTTTCTGTTGTATTGCTTCCAAGCTGATGTCCTTCCAGTCATCTAGGGGAGATCTTGAAGGACACATTTTGTGACCTGCTTGTGGCTTGTGTCTGGGAATATATAATTTGTATTTGGAAAATCATTCCACCCCAATTCAACTGCTGTTAGAGTTGAAGATTTGTGTTTTGCATAGTTTCATGTGTTTTAGATATAGGTAGAACTTTGCATCCCAGTTGCTTAAGAACTAGGAAGTTACTGCTTTATTTCCACATATCATGATATACTGCACCTTGGTATAAAGCCAAAACATACAACCCCTAATTGAATTAGTGAAATGCTGCAGTTCTTATTATCTGGCAGTCCCCACATAAAATAAGAAGCACATTAGAAATGAATCCTAAGGCCAAAAAAATCACTTGGCATAAAGCTATGGTAACATACTTATGTGAGGGGAACCACATACAGTATCTGCTTACACATGAGAAAAAAAATTATATTTATTACAGAGGTGAAATCTAATCAGGGGTGCTCCACCAATGAGGCGAGTTGAGGCACCCCCTGATTACCAGGGTGGCAAAAAAGCCGCTCATGGTAATGAAGAGCAATTTTTTTGGACCAAAAAAAATAATCTTAATTTTTTGGAATTAAAGTCTGATGGTCTGAAAAATCTCAAAGCTCTCGGGGTACTCTATAAGTCAATGGGGAAGATTGACTCTATAAGTCAGTGGGGAAGACACCCCGATGATTTTGGGATTTCGGACCATAAAAGTCTGAACAATTCTCAATTTTCAATGATAAATAAGGTTTGGGAATGTTTATCTTGGAAATACTGAGATAAATTCGGAGCTTGATAAATAAAGTTTACTTTCTTTACCACACGTCATGGATTATATGTTAGTGGATATATGCTGTAGCCTTATCATACCTTATGCAAGAAATTAGGAGGGGCGATTGGATACCAGCAAAGGGGTGTGAACTGATAGGAGGCAGCCTTGCATAATGTCAGGTAAAATATCTTGAAAAACGACTGTTTATGCCATATAAATATATGGTGAACTGATAAACACAATAAAAACATTTTTTTAGATTAGGTGCATATGTATCTTACATACCCTTTAGTTCAATATTTGCAAATATCCATAAATGACATTTGCAGTATTGTGTGTCTTGCTTTTATTTGCATTCAGTAAAAATCTTCATGCATTATATGCTGTATTGCTACATAAAGAATGCATTCAGAAAAACTTCTCTGGGTTTCTGGAACTTTGAGAATGCATAGGGTTAACGTCTGACTTTTTTATCTGAAGAAAAATCAGATTGCTTAAAGAACTAAAGCATCACAGATCTGTGCAAAAAATAAATGCCAGCATCAGATTATAGACAGTGTGGGTCAGCTCTGTGTATTACAGCTTTAACTGGTGCCCCTCCCTCCTGGCCATCTGGTCTAAAGTAAGCCCTTCTACACTCCCATTCTGTACAGGCTGGATAAGTGCCATCTGGTATCTGTATTAATAGATGCCCTGCTTTGCTATTGGAGAGCCGCACTAAGGTAGCAGCTGAAGCTGCAGACCAAGGGTGGAGGCAGTGCCCTGACTGCAGATACCTGTGCATGCTGTACTTTGTGCATTGAGCACCTGCACTCATTTTACAGGAGCCCAGGAATAGCTGCGGGGATCTGTTAAAACTAAAGAAGCAAGCAGCAGTCACCTTCAGCAGCCAGAAGCATCAATGAGCAGCCAGAGCACACACACGACCGGACAGATGGAGGGTAACAGACTGCTTTTCTCTATATCCCTCCAGCAACAGTTCATTAGGCACCCTGCTGCACTGCAGACACATTGGCTTTTAACTACATTGGGAACATATTCCATTAGAAGTTGCATTTGTCAGAGGGCATTTAAAGTATTTCACGCTATGCTGGATTGCCTAATGTTTGTACGTTATTTGCATACTGTAATGCTGCCGCATTTGTTAATTGCTAGTGGCAGGATCCTGCCACGTCACTGTACAAATACTCTCCAAAGTTTCTTCTGTAAGTAGAACCCAGCAGCCAAATTATTTAGATAGACACACATAGGCACAGACGGTTATGATCACATGACATGAAACAGTTTTTGTGTAGTGTGCCAAATGGTACTTATACATAACTTATGAAATATGGCTAAATCATGTTGAATTTGAATTCTTCCTTATGTTGATGTTGTTAATTCTGCCGAGTATGGAATTTTTGCTTTTCTGTAGTTCTGCTAATCCTTTCCTCTGCTCAAAAATTCATTTATTTTTAATAACATCCAGCAGAGCATAACAAGCTCTCTTATTTCCCTTTTAAACTAATCTTCCAAGATTCTCGCTTCCATGCTAATTAGAATTAGGGCAGGAATGCAGCAAATTATATTTTATATTATACTGTTACTTTTTTGCTGTTTGTTGTCAAGAATGGAGGGTTTCAGGGTCAAGGAGAGTGGGCTGCATAACACTAAATAATACTCATCATATCTCATTAAACAGATTTTACTTTGAATTGTTCTTTGCAAATGTTATACACTCCAGTGTACTGTGTATAGTAATGATTCATGATACATTACTGTATGTAATACTCATGCTTGCACTGTATACTCACATGCTGATTACTACTGAAATAAGATAGTATGAATACAGGATCTGTTATCCCAAAGGGTTTTTCCAGATATCTTTCCATAATATGGGACAAGTATACCCTATGGGGCAGATTTCCTAAATTCACATGAAGGATTCGAAATTCGATTGAATTTCAAAAAAGATTCGAATTCGAATTTTCAATTTTTTTTGGAAGACCACTTCGACCAGTGAATTTTGAAAATTCCATCGAGTCGAATGATTCAAATAATTCAAATAAAAATCTATTCGAATATTCAACTATTCGACAGTCGAATTACTTCCCGTTTAAATTTTTATTCGACTGCCTAGTTCGCCAGATCAAAGCTACCAAATTGGGTTTTTCAGTAAAATCGATATTCGAATTCAAAGGATTTTACTTCCCCAACAATTCCCAACTATTCCTATGGTTGAGTTTGAGGGTTTTTTAAACCTGGAATGCGACCCTTAGTAAATCTACCCCTCAGTCTAATAAAAAATAAATTTAAACATTAAATAGACCCAATAGGCTTGTTTAGTCTCCAGTATGGATTAATTATATCTTAGTTTGAATCAAATATAAGTTATTGTTTTACTCTTACAGAGAAAAAGTAAATCATTTAAAAATATTTTAGATTATTTGGATAAAATGGAGTCTATGGGAGAAGGCCTTCTCATAATCTGGAGCGTTCTGGATAATGGTTTCCGGGTTAACAGATCCTATACCTGTACCTGTGTGAAACAGTCCTGCTGTGTAGCATGTAATTTAGGAATAATATGGAATTAATTCTGGCTTTTGAGAATATAATTTAATTTATTCATACAAAAGATTCATTTTGTTTTGTTTTTTTTGCAAAATGCAACAATTCTTTTGTCAATAGGCATTTAGCATTGTTGTATTTGTTTAAAATATGAAGAGATTGTATAGTTGTTGGTTTTGTGGCTGACAGTACTGAGCTATTTCACCATCTAAGTACCCTCTGTATTAAATACTGTACTCTAGCCCTACCCTCTTTGACCTTTCACAGACGTCTTCTGAGTGTTGGCAAGAGCCCATTTTGGCTGGGGTTTAGCAGAATCTGTCTGCTATTAACCAAGTGACGCAGGGGTAGTAAAATATAATACCCTGGAGTTTCCCTTGAATGTGCCAGCAGCTGTGCCAACCCAAATGTTGCCAGCATACAGTGTTACAGTGTCCTCACTATAAATAAAGCTGAATGACTGATCTGGATCTGGATCACAGGGATCATTGATACAGTATGAAGGCCAATAGTCATGATCCAATTGGGTTTCATTTAGCAACACTGGGCAAATTTGCCCATGGGCAGTTACCTATAGCAACCAATCAGTGATTAGATTTTTTGAAGCCAGCTGCAAGTACAACAATGAATGCAGCAATCTGATTGGTTTCCATGGGTTACTGCCCATGAGCAAATGTGCCCAGTGTTGATAAATGACCCCCAATGACTTGCAAGTATTCATACACTTATCAGCTCATTATACACCTCTTGACCTGACCTTGTAACAAAAATTGCCAGTAAGTTTATCCTGCTGCTACTGAAAAAGGCATATGGTTCTGTTGTTGATAATGTTTCTAGGTGACTTTTGGCCAAGTTTGGCATCCTCTTTTTCTCAAAGGTTTGTCAAACATAATGATTCCATGGATATCAGATTCCAGGGAAAAGCCATTGATGTAAAATGCTGGAAGGTCCAAGGACCTCCTGTAAATGTCTTTGGTCAAATCCTTATTTAGAATTAGCAATGAGTGAATCTATACCATTTTGCCTCGCCAAAAAAATTGCCAAACTATGAGAAAATTTGTGAAATGGAGAAAATGATGCAAAACATATTAAAGTCTATCAATGACATTTTTATCAATGCAACTTTTTTGTCTACTGCACAAACATTTTGTCTACCATGCAACACTTTTGTCTACCAAGCAAACATTCTGTCTACCGCGAGAAACTTATCACAAGGCAAATGTTGGCGCCTTTCCGCAATTGCTGGCAGCAATCACTATTTATAATGCATCCTTGCTGCTGTGACTGTTTTGGGATCTCTGCCAAAAGCCAATTAAGTTAGAAACTTTGTTTCTTTTTCTGGCTGTTCAGTGTGTAATAAAATGGGACTTTATAGTTCAAATGAGGGACTGTGGGCTGAGCTGTCAAAAGAGGAACTATCCCTCTAAAAACAGGACAGTTGGGAGGTATGTGTATATGCTTTTATACTTAGTACAGTTCATCAGAAAACAAAAATTTGTAAATATTATTCTGTCATTTTCTAATCCTACCACTGCAATTTTAGCATGGGCCACGTGACTGTCCCCCTGTCATTTTTCTATTATCTGATATATTAACACCTGCTCTGCACAAAGTCCAGTGTGGTATATTTATTCTTACAGTTCTGTAGTTTCCTAGATTTATTATGAACAGTTTTACACCTCTCATAAATGTATGGTATCTTTTTTTGTGTAATTAGCAGCTGACTCTTATGACAATTCCACCCTGTACCTTTAGCCTAACTACTATAAAGATTAGCTTTACCAACCGTGTAAGTCTGAACATTTCAAAGCAGAATGAATTATTGTTCAAGTGAAATATAAGAGTAATAACACATAAAATTATTGTTCAGTGTGGTAACCTGACTGATGAATAGTTAAAAATGTGGCTAATTTTGTCCCAAATGTTGGAGGTCTAAACTCCATGATTAATGCACAAATATAACTTTGTTTAATCAGACAGTAGATTAGAGGGATTGTTTACTATGAGCACCACTTCAACTTTGCATTTTCTGGCACTCCTTTCTTGCATATTTTCTTGCATATCACTGAAATTTGATTCGAAATGTATTTCATTGGTACAGTGCCATTTTTATTAACTATGTACATGTATGGAGGTAGTCCAGAATCCCTGCATTTCTGCAACAGTTCCCTGTAATGGGGCAGGCACAGAGCCTGTTTCTGTGTGCTGTAAGCTGTTACCTAGCACCAGCTGCACAGTGATCTCTGGGCTGCAGGAAATGACACAGCAGCCAGGGAGTGGCCAGCAGGAAGAGGATGCAGCAGAGCCTGCCAGAGAACAGCCTGGTAGAGAGAACCATATTGTAGTGAGACATCAGTGCACTGCCTGTGGGCCCAGAGAGCTGGAAGGCCCAGCCAAAAGCTTTCATTTGGATCAGGCTGGCACAGGGAGACACTGTGCTTGGAGAGACAAAGAGTGTGAGAGGAGTCCGGATTGGAGGAACCAGCAAATGCAAGGGATTCCCATCTGAGTATCCAAAGGGGCTGGAGTTGTATTGTGTGTCCATAAGGGGCAGATTTACTATTGGTTGAATTCGAGGGTTAATTAACCTTTGAATTCGACCATCGAATTTTGGTTGAGTTTTAACCCTTTAAATTCGAATATCGGATTTGAAGGGTTTTATCGAAATTTAATCGATTGAACAATCAAATAGGATTGAATGATAAAATCGTTCGAATCGAACGTTTGGAACGATTTTAACCATTCGATCAAATTTTTTTTATTCGATCTAAAAAACTTTAAAAAATGCTATGGGCGCTTCACATAGGGAAGTATAGCAATTCGGTAGGTTTAATCTGGCGAACTAGGGATTCTAATTTTTTTTTTAAAGGGCAAGTACTTTGACCATCAAATGGTCGAATGATCGAATAGATTTTTATTCGAATCATTCGATTCGATCGAATTTTTGAAATTCGATGGTCAAAGTGGCCACAAAAATTGTTAGAAAATTCAAATCTTTTTGAAAATTCGATCACATTTCGAATCACTCACACGAGTTTAGTAGATCTGTTTGACTCGCCTCAAGATTTCTTGTAAGGTATCCTAATAGACTCTGAATAGACTCTGAAGTGAGTACTGTCACTAATCTCTATTAAAGGTGCACTCAAAGATTTCAGAGACTGTATTTATTTGAAATGACATCAAAGGACTTTGACATTTTTTATTTAGAGTTATAGATTGCGCTGGTTGTAGTTAGTTAGTGAAGCCCCTATTGCCACCTATTATGAGTGCTGCTTGTTTTAGTTGCCCATTTGTTTTTAGATAAACATTTATTTTGTTTACCAACTACTGTGTGTGAATCATTACCGTTTTCCTAGTGGGGGCATCCTTAGGTGCATTCCCAGATCCCATTAGGTGGAGGCACTGTGCTAGTAAGTACCAGGCACCCAGTCTCTCCCAGTACTACTGTGGAGTGGCTCAGGTTTGTCCATATATTTCTCACTGCACTCTTCTCTTTTGTAATGGTCAACAATGACTTGTTATCTTTGTCTCTCGCTTATCCTAAAAAACAAACACCTTCTGCATGCACATTTGTGCTTTCATATATGCATCAGTATCCAATATGTATTCTGTAATGGGTAAAATGGGGGTGGGGTTAAATGATTTTGATAAATTGAGTCTTCTGAATAGTAGAGCATTGTGACATTGTGACCCTTTGCTGGAAGGGTTGAGAGAAAGAATGTTGCAGAATTGCAAATTTAAGTGCTATGAAAGAATTGTACTAATTGGTGTCAGTGGCTCTTAACCATGAAAAAGTTTATTGAACAGCAAAAGGTTTTTCCTTTGTGCAATAATCACTGAGGCAACAAATCTTATGGAGTACAGTCAGACAATAAGTACTCTTATGCCCAGCCAGGTTGAGATGGACAGGATTGGAGTCCATGGATGTGTAGTCTCACCAACAGAATGGATGCTACAATTTAATTTTTAGAAGCCTCTATAAATATTGACTGAGCCTCTTTCAAGCTGTGGCCCCTAATGCAGTGATGTCTGGAGATACTAACCCAGCCCTACTTCTTTTTGGTGGAGCAAGAACTGCTCTTGCTTAATATTATTAATATTATCTTATAACCCTCGAATGTACTATGATAGAATACTAGTAAGCCAATATCTTGCCCTTCTTCCCCAGTGTTTCAATATTCTAGATTCACTAATGGTTGTTTATCTGAGGGCTTGGTTCAGGTCTTTCTCCATCTTAGGACTTCTGGCAGATATGGTGGTAATACTGTACATACAGTGATGGCTAGTCCTAACAATGCACTGCATCATAATGTCCATTGACTGCTATGTTTCTAATTTATAAAGCTGTAGACACAATTTTTTTAAATATAGGGGCAGATTTATCAAGGGTCGAATTGAAAATTAAAATTTTCAAATTCCAATTTTGAGTTTATTTTAGTTTTATTCAACTAAAAAAATAGAATTTCGAAATTGATTATATATTGTTCCTTTAAAAACCTCTAATTCGACTTTTCTCCATCTAAAACCTGCTGAATTGCTGTTTTAGCCTATGGGGGCCATCCTACAATCAATTTAGAGTTGTTTGGTGGACTTTTGAAAATCAATTTTTTTTTTTGTTGAAACTCAAACTGAATTCAATTGAATTTGATTCAAAATTGATTCAAGTTTGTGGGTCGATCCTATTCACCAAGTTTAAAAAAAATTTTTTTTTTAATAAGTTTTGAGTTTATAGGAGGTTATGGGAGTTTTTATAAACTCCCATAAACTTGAAATTCAACCCTTGATATATCTGCCCCATAGTGTTACTAACAGATAACGTATTACAACATCTACTTTGTTTATATTTTAACTGTCAGACAGTAACCTCAAAATTCCGGTGTTTATTTGCATTGTATCCATCTGTTTTAGTTTGTAATTCTCCTTTGTGTTTGTATGGGATAAACTATGAGGTCTTAGCTGGAATTAACCTTGTTTAACATTCAATGGATATATCACTATAAGTGTAAGAGCATTTGGTGGGAATACTTTGCTACTGTAACTGGATTTAAAGAGGCAAATGTTTTAAAAGTGTTAAATGGTAAAAATTAGCACAAATAATCATTGCATTTTGCAATGTCATCTTTTTAAAGATTTATAACAAATGATAATTGTTCACAGAACATTTAAAACCTACTGAAAGGTAGAATATCTTGTTTTTTTCAGTTTTATTACAAGCACTGTGCACTGGGGCAAACAATAACATTTACAATCTTTCTTCCACTGGTGGATGGAGTCACTAAATACATAACAATTTTAACATAAACATCTTCAATGCAGTGTTTTTTTTTATTGTAGAATATGCAGTACATCAGTATTGGTAGTTGAGGAATTCCCACGCTACCATGGTTATAACCATGATCATTAGAGAAATGCTTTAGTGATTTTGATACTAAACATTTGCAAACCTTCATTAAGATCACTTGGAAGAAGAGAGAAAATGTTTGTGTTACACTCTGTAGTTTAAGTTTACAGTTAAACATATCCCCTGTCCAGATATGGAAAAAACACATCTATTTAAATAACATAATTTGTATTTCCCAGTCACTAGTCTTTCCAGTCACTAGAAATTTTTATTTAGTAGTCTGATTTTCATAGAAAGCATATTGTACATTATTTTTTTTTTGTTTAATTACGTGTAATTATACACAGAAAAAAAGTCAAAACAAATTTAAAAACTTTAAAACTGTAAAGCTTTTATTAAAACCCCGCTTGCGCTCAGAAAACGGAATCGGGTGATCCGTTGTGCGGTGCTTGGTTTCTCCTCCCTGCCTTTATGGGAGAAATCGAGCTCCGCAATATGGACTGTTGCCCTGTAACCTTTATTGAAGAGGAGCAGAAGCAGAGTTTCAGTGAGTTATTTCCTAAAGGACCAATAACATAAAAAAAAATTGTTAGCATGCATAGGGAAAAAAAACACCAACAAAAATTAAACTTCAAAATCCCAAAGCCGTTATCAAGAAATAACTTACCGAACCTCCACTTCCGCTCCTATTCAGAAAAGGCGACAGGGCGCAATCTATTGTGTGGCTCTCGATATCTCCTCCTATAAGGAAGGCAGGAAGGAAAAATCGAGCTCCACATGATGGATTGCCCAATTGTATTTTCTAAAGAGAAGTGAAAGTGGAGTTTTGGTAAGTTATTTCTTAATAAAGGCTTTGTGATTTTAAAAAGTTTACATTTCAATTTGTGCTAAAGTTCATTTGTGCTGGTGTTCTTTTTTCTATGTGTACTAACAAATTTTTAAAAAACATTTTTGATGTTACTGGTTCTTAAAGGAAACTCTAAGGGGCATATTTACTATTATTCCCCAAAAAATATTCGTTTTTTCTCGATATTCGATTAGCATTCGATTTTCGAATGCTAATTGAATAGTTTTAGGCTACCCTTTTATTTGATCTTCGATCATACGACGATCGAATAACGATCATTCGAATAAATTATTCGATCATTCGAATTATTCGTACGTTTCGAACGATCAAAGACTTCGATCGTACGAATCCTATTCGATCAGGACTTAGCCTCAGAAGCCTATGGGAGAGTTCCCATAGGCTTCTATTACAATTTGGTAGGTTCAATCTGGTGAAGTAGGCAGTCGAATAAATTTAAAATTTAAAATCCTTCGCTGATCGAACGATCGAATATTTGATCATTCGAATCTATTCGATCATTCGATCCTTCGCTATTTGATGATCGAATAAGCCAAATTTGCATATTCGACCAATCGAATTAATCCTACGATCAGAATTTGATCGAATTCGATCGAACCTCGATCTATTCACGTGAATTTAGTAAATCGGCCCCCTTGTGCACCATAACGGAGTAAAACATGGTCCCTGCTCCCATACAGTTTTACAAACATAGTAGGCCTACAATAAAGGGGCATCATATCTAGAACCCCTTCTAAGATGAATCACAAATGACCCCCAATGCCGACACAATCACAATATGATTCTGAACACATTGCATGTTAACCACACAATACACATTGCAGGTTAACCACACTATCTCCCTTCCCCTCGCCCTCTCCTGGGGGCCCCCAACTCTCCTGGGCCCCTTGAGGCTGTGGGGTCTTGCACTCTTTGTAGTTAAGCAACTGCTGGTGTCTGTTCAATTGGAAAATGTCATTAGAACAAATGTTACAGGGCCTATTTATAACTTTCTGATCAAGTTTTTATGGGGGAAAAAACGAATTTGTAGATGAAAAAAAATTAATGTTTCGAAAATACTACCACTAAAACCTGTAGGCAGTCATGTAAAAGTTAATGGCAGATGTTCCCTTTAACCATTGTAAGATGTTTTTCCTTCGTGATTCTTGGTAGTTTGGAGCTGTTTGAAACTGGTTTTCGTTCTACAATCTGATCAATGTGAGTTTCGATCCTATTCAGATTGTTGCATGATTTTGTCAAGACTTTTCCCACATGAACAATTTTAGATCCAAATTGTTAGTAAATTATGCCAGATCATGGTTGGAAGTTAGGTTGAATCTGTATTAAGAAAAACATGAGAAAAATAAGAGTTTAAGTAAATATATACTTATGTAGACCCGTTTTATTTCCACCAGTTTTATTTCCACAATAAATTAATTTTTTTCATTTTTATTGTAGATTTTAAGAAATTTACAAAATAAAATAACATACATAAAAGCATTAAGAAATTACATGTACAGAGCAATGGAGTAAAATAGTAAAATATCGACACTGTCTCATCTGGCCTCTTTCTCCCTGTAACAAAGGGCAAACCTTTATCAATATG
>CM044442.1:41087690-41102791 GCA_024363595.1 Xenopus borealis | reverse complement strand
TGGTGAAAATTCGCCTGGCGAAGTGCGGCGACCATTCGCGATGGCAATGCTAGCGAATTTTTGCCACTTATTGAATTTCCCCCATAATCTTCTTACAAGAAACAAGCAGGGGACATGGTGGCATGGTATACTATAAAGTGTGAAGTGGTCAGAAGTACTGTAAACACTGAAAATAAGAAGTTCAGGTAGTGTCTCAACTAGAAGGACAAAAACTCCATTAGGTAGGGCCTAGCACCCCTTCCAGTATTTGTGGTATTACTGGTAATTTTAATACATTTTAGGGTTGTATATATTAAGCACAGGTATGGGATTCATTAACCAGAAACCCCTTATCTAGAAAGCTCCAAAATGTGGAAAGATTGTCTCCAATAGGCTCCATTTTGTCCAAATAATGAAATTTTTAAAAAACTATTTCTCTTTTCTGTAGAAATAAAACAGTTGGAAGCAAAACTAGCCTATTGGATTTGTTTAATATTTACAAGTCGTAGATTTAAGGTATAGAGATTCATATTATGGAAAGATCCGTTATTTGGAAAACCCCAGGTCTTGTTCATTCTGGAAAACAGATGTCATATCTGTATTAAACCCCTCATTGTCCCACTCTAATGTCCATCAAATAAATTATAAAAAAGTTTTGTAAACAGTTTATATTATACACCCATTTCATGCAAATAATCCAACATTTTAAAAGTGATTTCCTTTTTCTCTGTAATAATAAAACTATACCTTGTACTTGATCCCAACTAAGATATAAGTAATCCTTAAGAACTCTAAAAAAAACTAAAATCTTTGGGTTTGGCAATATAGTATTCAGCAACGGACCCCTTTCTCATGCTGTGTAGATGTGTAGAGACTCAGAATGTCTATGCCATGTAGGATTGTCTGCATTTGCTGCCATCTGATAAACACATCATTAGTGTCCTTTAGGCATGATTTAATAGCGCTGACTGATAATGGTCTAGATATTGTGTCAAATATTCTAGAACTGAACCCCTGGCACCTGATACAATATATCTATCTGTCTGATTCACCAATTTCTTACGAATATTAGGCAGCAAATTAAGAACATGGATCCTTAGATGATCAGTAAGCAAACCCTGTTTTTTAGTTATCATAACTCTATTTCAATATTTGTCACTCACCAGATTGTTTAGTTCTTTTTTAAACTCATAAGAGGGACCTCTTCCCACAATTTCATTGTTCCCAGACACAGACACTGCACTTCATGGAGGTAGTTTGGCTTATCCATAACAACTCTTTCTTTTTAAAAACTTAATTGTGCATCAAATTTTTAAGGACTTTTCTATTAAAGGAACAGTTCAGGGTAAAAATAAAAACTGGGTAAATAGATAACCTGTGCAAAATAAAAAAAAAAAATGTTTCTAATATGGTTAGTTAGCCAAAAATGTAATGTATAAAGGCTGGAGTGACTGGATGTGTAACATAACAGAATACAACACAACTTCAGATCTCTAAATCTGAGTTAGTCAGCGACTTGAAGAGGGGCCACATGGGACATAACTGTTCAGTGAGTTTGCAATTGATCCTCAGCATTCAGCTCAGATTCAAAAGCAACAGTTATGGCCTGTGTGCCCCCCTCAAGTCACTGATTGGTTACTGCCTGGTAATCAGGGTAACCAGTCAGTGTAAACAAAAGAGAGCTGAAAAGCACAAAATAGTGTTGTGTTCTGTTATGTTAGACTTACAGTCAAATACAATTACTTTTAGACACAGACAACTAGCTGGTTGTGACAATCTTATTTAAGTGACTAGGGATATAAACCTGTTTAATGAAGCTTCTAATTTCTGCCACTTGACAAATACAGCATATATATCATTGCTGTGTATCTAGGGAGTTTATTTTGTATCATGCCTTAGTGAAAACAGCACATACATTCTATTCAGTATCTAGTACAGTGCAGAAAAAAACACATCATCAATGTATCTGCAATACACTAAATGATAACTGATAGAGTATTTTTGGAATTTAATACTTGTACCCAATTCCACTATTCAGTAAATGAAGTGAGGAGCAATGAAGGACACTGGTAAGCTTTGTATTGCATACTAGGTTATTTTATTTCCATATGTTTGTATTCAGCTGAATGCTAATTCCTACATAAAAGCTTGGCTGAATATTCAATCTGAACCTTATAATAAATGCAATGACTGAAGAAATTATTTCACTTGTCCCATAACATTACATTAAAAGGGACTTGTCACCCTAAGGGATAATGCCAAATTATTTTATATTGTGCTATTCAGGCAAAATACACTTTACTTACACTATATAAATTATTTAAATCTTGTTTTCTTCACTCGTGGAATTCATAATCACAGCAAGCAGGCAGATGCTATTTTGTACATGCTGTTATTAAAGGAACAGTTCAGTATAAAATAAAAACTGGGTAAATAGATAGCCTGTGCAAAATAACCAAATAACGAATATAGTTAGTTAGCCAAAAATGTAATGCATAAAGGTTGAAGTGACTGGATGGCTAACATAACAGCACAGAACACTACTTCCTGCTTTTCATCTCTCTAACTCTGAGTTAGTTGGCAACTTTAAGGGGGGTCACTTGAGGCATAAATGTTCAGTGGGTTTGCAACTGATCCTTAGCATTCAGCTCAGATTCAAAAGCAACAGTTATGACCCATGTAGCCTTCCCTCAAGTCACTGATTGGTTACTGCCTGGTAAAGCAAGAGAGCTGCAAAGCAGGAAATAGTGTTCTGGCTATTATGTTAGACATTCAGCCACTCCATTTTCACTAGCTTATGTAATTACAGCATTTTAGTGGAGGAGTTTGTCTTTTCCCAGAGCTTCAATGCCATTAGACTAGAGACACATAATACACTTGTTATTAGTTACATAACATTGTATTTAGTTCTGCTAGTGCCTAGTCAAGTCTCAGTCTCTAAATGGTCATGTGATTATCTCTGAGACTTCAAGGGAATATGGATGAAAGATATTGTGCTTGTTGGATATTTGACAGTACCGTAGGGAATGAAAAATAATAATTTCACAGGGAAAACTTGTAGAGATGAATGACAGGCATATAAAAATAAGGTCAAATATAATACAGCACTGAATCTTATCCAGTTAATTCATGATGGTTTTTTTTTATCTTTCTAAACAGAAATATCTACAGCCTATTAGGTGATGACAAAAGGATAGAGAATAGCAATAAGTATAAGATAAAACAGTACAGTATCTAAATCAATAGGTTTTTATTGAACAAATAATTTATATAGTTCTTTAGCTGTGGGTCTCGTTAGTTTTTTTGGTCAGAAAGATAAAGTGCCTTGCAGTCTGTGTATGTTCTATTTTGCTTAGAAAGATGCTATGAGACAATGGAAGGTTAATTCGCAATTGAAAGCTACATGTTCTCACACTGGTATGGGATCCATTATCTGATGTTGCCAAACGAGCGGATATTGGGCTGATCCCATAATGGGCCCTAGGTCATCATACACGAACAGATGCGGCTGCGGTCCGACTGGATTTTTTAACTTGTCCAATCAAGATCTGGTCGACTTTTGGCTAGATATCAATCAGGGAAGACCGGCGGATGGCCCCACAATAAGCTGCTGACCCGGTCTGTCGGCAGCTTTTATTGGCCCGTGTATGGGGCCTTTACAGAGCAATATTTTTTTCATTGATGCAGTCAGTGCTCCCCCCATTTTAAAGCTGGAAAGAAGAAGAAAGCAAATACTTATAAAATAGAAAGAAAGTTGAAAGTTGCTTACAGTAGACCATTATAAAAGTTAACTTGAAGGAGAACAACATCTTTAAATAAAAAAGGGTGATACTGTATGTTTTGCCCTGCATGTATTATGCTTTTAATTTTTATTTCCTATGTAGAATTAGGTAATGTAGACTTGTCAAGCTGAATGATCTATACTTTTACATTCGTTTTTATTTGCCAGGCTTCTGTGAAGCCCTATGGGCCTAATGCCATAGCAGAAATAACTTTAGATTTTTTTTAAATCCATGTACAGAGAGACAACACCACAAAAGTCTGCAGTAAAATATGAGGGTATAGAGGCTTTGTATGTGACATATTTACTGAGCGCTAGTGCTATACTGACGTGTCACTTATGTGCATGTATGTAATATTTAACATGATCTTGGTTATTTTCTTCCATATTCAGGGGATAGAAGGTAATAGACAGAAAATCTCCCCAAACTAGCTTAATGAAAGAGTCAAGGCTGTAGGGGCTACAGGATCTGTTTAACTTTAGGGTTTGGGGGGCATCCAATTTCAGCATATCAGGGGTTATTTGAATTGGCTTCCCCTAATTTCCTTTCATTGATGGTGAGCAACATTTTCCCTCAGACCACAAAATGTTCTTGCTTTGTTTGTGAATTAATGTTTTGTTTCTTGTTTTTGTTGTTGTGACAGCTGTATTTGTTTGGAGGGTTTATCTTTCACGGCATAGAGGATCTAATCAAACTTTGAATTAAAGTGAGGTGGGTTAGCAGCCCATGGCTTTGATCACACCTCAGATGGAGATTCCTTTTGGACATTTGTGGCAACTGCCATCTGAATTTTGTACATTTTCAGGTTACGTTTAATAAAGATGTGCCCTATTCTACACATAGGATGTTGCAGTGTCCTGAGGAATGTCCTGATTTAAACAAGTATGGTATTGCTTCAGGACCACAGCAAGTTCATTTTCATCCCTTTTGTAGCCAAGTACAGTTGAAGTACTTTAATATTGCAAGAGCGTGATTCAATGTTTATAGTGGATGAGAACACAACTACCATCAGTTATATGTGGGGTAACTATTTTGCTGTACATTGTACACTCCACAAGCGATATATATATATATATATATATATTTCCGATTTTCACTATTTTTCGTAAATCTCAGATTTTCACAAATTTTTCATAAAACTGTCTGATTTTCACTAATTTTTCTGGAAAATATCAGATGTTCACGATTTGTTTCTTACACTTTCCGATTTCACAATTTTTGTGCAAATATTTTGCTGTTTCACAAATTTCAAGGGAAATTAGCAAATTTTTCAGGCGAAGTGGGAGAAATTTGCACATCACTACTACTTTATTTATAATACATTGTATAATAGTTCCTTCCTTGCAGAAGATTCTAATGAGGACCGAAACGTTGGACTCTTACATTGGACTCTTATGCAATGTATTATGAATAAAGAGGCAATATTTACAAGGGTGTGCTGGTTTGAAGATTTGTGTATATGCAAGCTATAACTGTGCACCCCAATTATAAACATAAAAGGACATTTTGCCTTGGAGTGCGGATACTCACCAGATTGTTGTGTGTATATATATATATATATATATATATATATATATATCTACAGTAAATAACTTGTTCTAGATCTGCATTACAGTAAAGTTGACTATACATATAGATCTAATCAAATACTGTGAAAGCAAAGTAGTTAAAAGCAGGGAGTCCTTATCACAAAAACAAAGCTCTCTGTTATCTTCTTAGACAATGCCCTTTGCAGCATTATGGATTTAAATATCTGAACTCACCTTGTTGTTCATTATCTGTAATCCTAGGTTTGGCCTATTTCTTTTTGATAATGTATGATAACACGCCTAATCCTGACTTACATAAATGAGCTTTGTGGATCAAGTGTATGGATCTGCTCTCAACATATTTCATTGTACAACTGAACAATTCTCTTCAGGTTGTTAAATGCTAATTATACAGTAATGTGCCATTGTTCAGTGGCGCTCTACAACTGTAATTTACAGTGAACTGGTTTGCTAGAAATATGAAGATCTTAAAAATTACCAACATTTTTCATTTAGTTGCACTGAAGCCAGCATCCACCATGTGATAAATGCTTTTAATGTTCTCTGTCAGAAGAACATGATCTGGTTACACAGGTGATGAAAGGGTTAATGATGTGTGATATGAGCCTCTTAACAGAGACGATGTTTTACAGCTTTGGTGCTGTGATATATTTACAAAGTGTGCTTAAGAAAATAGCATCTGTCACATAGGCTTCTTTCCTTTATACAAATGTTGCTTAATCCAGTTAATTCATTCCTAGGGGCAGAGTTATTAAAGTTCGAATGGTAAATTTAAATTTTTTAAAAACTGTTTTGCTAATTTTTAGGTTGTTCGCATTCGATTGTATGCTTTTATAAAAAAAAAAAAAAGAATTTGGGTTTCATGTTTAATTTGAAATGGACTTTTAATATTCAGCTTTTTATGTCTGGGTTACAGGTCCCCTTTAACAGAGGGGACTGGAAAAAAAAGACTAATATTGAAACCCCTTTTACTGTCTAACTTTCCAGCCTATCCTGGTTCGACCGGAATTCTGGAAGAGTAAGAGAAGGCAATAGAACAAGCTGTTGTAACACTATTTTGGGCTAGGCAGACCAAAAGGGGTTAATGTCCAGCTAGTGATAAGAGCATATGTTACATGTGACACTACGTGGAAGATTGCAAGTGTGGTGTAGTGCAACTACAACTACCACAGGCTACTGTGCAATTAAATAGGAAAAGATTGGACACCTGGAGGGTCTTGTGGTGAAACAAAAGAGTAACAGTTTATTTGTTCAAGACAAATGAGCCCATGGTTAAGGTGGCCATAGATGCAACGATAATATCGTACGAAACAAATGTATGGAATGTATGGTGGGAAACGAGCCGGTCAATATCGGCAGAAGACTTGGATATCGGCTTGTTGATCAAGCTGTACAGAAAATTTTGATCGGGTGCCCTTTAAGTCACCCAAACATCAGACACTGTTTAGAGCTGAATCGTCAGATACAGGTAGAATTCTATTGTTTCTACCTGTATATCTTATGATTCAGCTTTACAAGTGTGTATTGTAAGGAACGATCTTTCTTAGAAAGATCTTTTTCCAAGAAAGGTTGTAAACATTTTGTCTATGGCCAGCTTTACTTACAAAGCAATGAGGCACAGCAGATACAATATCAGCAGCCTAGGACATGAGGATGAGATAGCTGAGGAATGTGACTCCCATAATGATGTAGTCAAGTAGTAAGGGAATTCCTTCATGCAGATGTATCTTGAAGTGGACCAGATCCCACTCAGCAAAGTGGTCAGGGAGAAGATGTCTAAATCTGACACCCTGACAACCATCCAATGTGGTCCCTTCACTGAAGGTGATCTAGGAACCTAGGAACCTTGGGAAGCTACTCCATGCTACAATCCTCAGTGGAGCACAAAGCTGATCTTTCTATCTTTGCTCTCTATCTTACTCTCCTAGAGAGTACTATTACAGATATTAGCATGTCTCTAGTTGGTCTTTTTCACGGGGTTCAAGGAGGAAGAAGGGATCAAACACTCTCATCAAATACCTGGATTGGTGCTGACACGCTGTAGAAGCCACCAGTCAAGGCTGATTCTTGAGAAGGTTGCAATAGGAATGATCAGCGGAGCACTCAGTCGGGATACTTGAAGTTAAAATTTCATATTTATTGGATCATATTAAAGAACAGAAATCGTGAGTGTGACCAGCCCCATGCTTTTTCACGTGGTCCCTGCTCCCCGACTCAGATACTAAAGGTACTGATCCCTTTAGGGCAATGGCTTTACTGGGCCTTGGTGTACCCAGGCTCAATGGGCAACACCTAGCTGGAATGGACACCAGTAACCAACGAGGAAGATCCACCCCTTTCCACACACTATATTAAAGTGTTGCAGGAAATGCTCATTATACCTCTTTGCCCATAACACTAGATACATGGGTATTAGCCCAGAAAGTAGGGAATCAATAGGCTTATTATTTCCATGTAAATAAATTCCCCTGTTTCCAGTAGGCAGAAGGGGAGGTAGTTTGGGGGGAAAATTCCATTCAAATGGAAACTATATCCCTGAACATTGCAGGTCTCTATAAAAATAAATTAATAAATAGTAATAAATAGTTTTTCTAATATACTTGGTTAATTGGTCATTGGTTAATGCTAAACGTAAAAAAACTGCCATTTGAACTGTACTTAAGGTCACACACTGGCTCAAACAATTAAGTTGATGAGTTCATACACAAAACAATGGAAAACATACAGTAAATGCTAATTCTTGTACTTAAGAGTAAAGTTTGAGCAGCAGTGTTTTTATATCCTCTATAAAGGTCTTTAGCATAGTAGACAACATTTGAAGCTTAGTTAAAAATTGGCTTTATTTTGCTTTAGTTTTTCAGCAACCATAAAAAAAATTATCCTGACTGATTCATAGGCAAATATTATTATTGCTTTAATCCTAAACACCAATATGAAATGTACATGCTGTATGACTGATTATACCTCATCTACCCACACATTATTGATTTACTTGGAGCGTTGGGGTAAAAATGTCACCCTCAGTATTTTTCCTTTCTTATATCAAATCTATTTTCTGTATATATGGAGTTACACCTATTTTCCATATATGCAGTATAGGTGGCTGTCATAGTATGTTAACAATTCTTATTTTTCTTACTTATAGTGTTATAAACTATTCAATTCTTTTGAAAATGCATTTTCAGAAACTACATTTACAATATGAAAGTATAGAAAACATAAAAGCTGATACTTTTTATGTGGCTTATAGTGATCTGAAGCATACAGTATTTAGAAAATATTCAGCACGACTTTGCACTCTACTGTAAATCTGTGAGATATCTCAGCTACTTTTAATGAATAATGCACAAAACAATCCAATGGAATGTTTTTTTTATCAAAATGTGTTTCTTTTTTCTTTGCAGCTGATGCAAACAAACAGGAAGCAAGGAGTATGAAAAGGAATGCAGTGCTTGTTGATGGTGTTGTACTGAACGGACCAATAATAGATAGCAGTTCTGGAGAAAAATTTGTAGAAGATGTATATAGGATTCTAATGAATGAACTTGTGTACAAGGCATCTGATGTTACTCAGAAGGTAAACTGAGTCTTTATGACTGCACATTCTATGTTAGATTTTATTTAATAAAAAGCTTTTAAACTATAAAAATAACAGAATCCATATGTTGAAGGGGAAATGTCTAAGCACTACATGCATCAATTAGTAGTTTTTATGAATGTTCAACAAAGCAGGTGAGCAGATATAAAGCATAGCAAGTGTTGAATTATCAAAAGCCCTAAACCAGGCATCTTTGACATATTGTTTTTGATAGCAGAGCTTTTTTTATGAACCTCCCCAGCACAAATGGAATAGAGAGTCACTTAACTACACATTTTTTTAAAGAGGTCAGCATGATTTTGTTTTTTCTCCCCTTTTGTTTCGGGGGCAAAATGAGGATCAACTGCATAGTCAGAAGATGCATTATGAACCCTACTGAAGAAACTATGTTCTAGGGGGCAAATTTATCAAAGGTTGAATTTCAAGTGAAAATACTGTGAAATTCGACCAAAGTGTTTTTTGAATGAAAACGGACCATTTTCGATCTAACAGGTACATTTTCATTTGAATTTGAATTGTTCGAATCGAAAAAAGTCTTCTCAAACGTAGCCAAAAGACTCCATATAGGAAATAGGAGGTCCCCATAAGCTAAAACAGTAATTAGGCAGGTTTAAGATGTCGAAGGGGTGAAGTCGAAGTTTTTAAAGAGACAGTACTTCGATATTCGAATGGTTAATTTCTTCAATTCAAATCAAATTTTTTGCAATTCAAATCGTATTTTTAGCCAAAAATTACTTTGAAATTTGAATTTTTTTCAATTCGAATTTTCACTTTGACCCTTGATAAATCTGCATACAAGGAATCCACTGTTTTAGGTTTCTGCAAACCCCAAATTCTTTGTGAAATATTTTTAGAAGTCAGATTTGGTTTGGCCGGGCACTTGGATTTTGCCAAATCCGAAGCTTGCTGGAAAAGGCTGAATCCTGGCTGAATCCCAAATGGAATCCTCGAATGAGTGCATCCCTACTAGTGATGTTCAGGTCGGAATTTACCCAACCCTCACCTGTCTGACACCCGGCCACCCTCCACCCTTGCCCGCCTGCACCCGCCTTCCAGGTTCTTTTTATAGACCCACGCATCTCTAAAAGAAGAAATTGGAAGCCGGCATTGTAATGTGCAAGGTCGGCCTGATCCCACCCAACCGTTGGTTAAACACCGGTATCGGGCCAGCCCACACATCAATAATGCAACTGTATACCCATAGGATAAATAGGGAATCCTAAAACAAGATCATTACAGTTTGAATTTTATGACACATGGTTACCTTTTACAAGCACTTTGCATTAGGCTGCTGCTACAGAACTTTTCATTTGTTGAGACTTTTCTAGATCTGCAGGCTAGTGAACATAACAATAAATCAGCAAATAATGGAGTAGCAATGGTTGAATTACCTGTAAAGCATGCAAAGCCAGTGCTCTCCCAGCCAGCCAGTTTAGATTAGTGTAAGTAATTAAAACTAAGCGATTAATAATAATTACTTTTAAAAATTCTGACAAAGTGCACACTAAACAAAACATACGTACAGCTACACCACTCTTCCTATGACTTGGAAGCAGTGTGGGACTATGTCCCTAAAAAACACTTAATAAAAACAAAAGGCAATCGGTGGAGTGGTGGGGGTAATCCCAACCATTGCCGATTTACATAGTATCTGCAGCTGCTCACTGCAGTCTGCTGAAAGTAGCACCCGCTACCCTCCCTTCCAATCCGTTCCCCTGTGACATACCTGACATACCCTATTCGATGATCGAATATTCCAAAATTCACATATTCGACCAAAAGAAGAAATCCTACGTTCGAACTTCGATGGAACTTCGAATCCTTCACGTGAATTTAGTAAATCGGACCCTATGTAAATCGCCAATGGTTGTGATTGCCCCCATCACTCCACCGATTGCCTTTTTGTTTTTATTAAGTATTTTTAGGGACAGTTTCCCACACTGCTTCCAAGTCATAGGAAGAGTGGTGTAGTTGCACATATGTTTTGTTTAGTGTGCACTTTGTCAGAATTTTTAAAAGTAATTATTATTAAACGCTAAGTTTTAATTACTGACACTGATCTGAACTGGGAGAGCACCGGTTTTGCATGCTTTACATGTAATTCAACCATTGCTACTCCAATAGTTGCTGATTTAAACAAATGAGACACTAATAGATTCCTAATATTAATAAGACACGTATCACTCTATGGCGAATACACTATGGGTAATACACAGTTTTGGCAATACCCCAGATAAGTAGATGGATCTGGGAGCAAACAAATGGAAAACTCTGATTTGGAGATGTGCTAACTTGGACAATTAATGGTTATAACATCCTCAGGTTTGCGAAGCCTTACATGGATCTCCTGCCATAGATTCTGTTGTCAAATCCACACAATTCAGTCTTTCAAAAAATATTTCTAATCATCACATGTACAGTCTGACCGAGTATCATTAGACCAGTTAATATACTGGCATGGATTGCATTTTCCTGAAGCACAAGATCACTGCAGCCATTGGAATGGAGCTTGTAGCTTATTGTCATTGATACTATATATATATATATCTGATTTAACTGCTAAGAGTGAAATGTGTTACAATTTCCAACACTTGTCAGCATTTTCCAGCATATTTATACAGTAGTTCAGTCTGATCGCATTTGAGATCAAATTTGTATCTGAAATATGTTATCAAGGATCAGTAGCAGGACTATTGAATTAAATGACCCATCTAAGGAATAATTTTCCAGATGAAATAGTATTAGTAAAGCAAATTTAGTGATGCTGTAGACAAATGATTGTATCTTCACTAGGACAAAGATTTTTTTTACTAGAACATTTTATATTCCTCCCATGGTCTAGATATTTTTAATATTTCATCCTACAAGATGATACAGAAATTAATTTGAACATATTACAGGATAATTCACAGGTTTAAAAAACCCTGTAATTCATCAATGGTAGAACAGCAAAAGAAGATACATGGTAATATTTGCTCCCTTTAGGAATAGATATATATTTGTTGCTGGTTAAATCAGAGTCAGTGAATTGTTTTTTTAACATATAAATTCACTAGCCAGCTCCCAAAAAGTTAATGCAGGGAACTGCACCCTAAAGTCAAGGGACAGATGCTTTTTCTGTATAACTATGGAACTTTAGGATTACATCAGAAAACAGACTGCAGTCTTTATCAGTCTCTGTCTTGCCTGCTACTAGGTAGTTCCTTGAATCACAAATGTTTTTGTCCTGTACAACTCTCTCAAAGGCATAAAAATTCAGGCATTGAAAATTGTCTTAAATGAACAGTTCGATGTAAAAATAAAGATAGGTTTTGCAAAATAAAAAATGTTTCTAATAAAGTTAGTTAACCAAAAATTTAATATATAAAGACTAGTGGCTGAATGTCTACCACAGTGATCCCTAACCAGTAGATCGTGAGCAACATGTTGCTCTCCAACCCCTTGGATGTTGCTCCCAGTGGCCTCAAAGCAGGTGTTTATTTTTTAATTAATGGCTTAGAGGCAAGTTTTGGTTGTATAAAAAACAGATGTCCTTCCAAACATTCTGTCCTGTAGGCTGCCAGTCCATATAGGGGTTACCAAAAAGCCAATCAGAGCTCTTATTTGACATCCACATGGACTTTTTCCTGCTTGTGTTGCTCTCCAACTCTTTTTTAAATTTAAATGTGGCTCAGGAGCAAAAAAGGTTGGGGACCCCATGTCGAACATAATAGCCAGAACACTACTTCCTGCTTTTCAGCTTTCTAACTCTGACTTCAGTCAGTGGTTTTAAGGGGGTCACAAGGCATATACAGTAACTGTTCAGTGAGTTTGCAATTATTCCTCAGCATGCAGCTGAGATTCAACAGAAAACAGGTATGATCTCAAGTCACTGATTGAAATATGTCCCCATTGAGTGTCAATGTAGATGCAGATAAATATCTAGTATTTGTTGATATATATGTCTTATTATTACTTTAGGTGTGTGAATGGCAAGAGCCAGAGCAGCTAAAGAAACTACTGGATCTAAAGATTAAAGATAATGGAGAGCCTCATGAGAAACTCCTTCAGCTTTGCCAGAATGTCATAAAATACAGTGTAAAAACAAGTAAGAACAAAGCCTTTATACATTTTATTTATATATTAGCAATTTTTGCTAATTTAAGGAAACTATTCTGTTGAACAAACACTAAGATTAAGGTGAACAGCTTTTGAGACATTTAGCTTGTAACTACTGACATAACAGTTTATTGTTCTGCATGATGAGTAGCGATGGACAAATCTGGGGTGTTTCGCTGAAATTTTCCAGAATTTCAAGTAGAAATTTGCAAAATGGCGAAAAATTTGCCAAACACCAAGTCTTATTTTGGATGCGGACAGCCGTTTTTGGACACCTGCGTCCGTTTTTGGGCAATGGGCGCTGGCGTCCAAAAACGGTCAGCTGCATCCAAAACGAGACTCCGGGGAATTTTTACCAGGCGAAATTTTCCTGGCATTTCTCAAATGTATTCGCCTGAGGCGAATCGCAGAAATTCGCCCCAGCCAAAAAAATTTGCCCATCACTAATGATGAGTAATGGGACTGTTCACATCGGCTCATCTGATCCCCCATCACATTCACAAACACTATGGTCAGTTTTAATAGGAACCATTTGACTTGCCTGAATGTTCTTTAGAATGAGGGAGCAGGTACACCAGGAAACCCAGGCAAGCTTTGGGGGGATAAGGTTACAGTATTTTGTCAAAAGGTTACTCAAAGGCAATAAATAAACTTAAAACTGATGCCACTGTTTCTTACCAAATAATATTTATAACTTTCAAATAATATTTATAATATAGGTTGATTGCCACCTGGGAGTTAGGCAGATATCCCCCCCCTGGAGGCAAATTGGAGAGGTTTGAAATGGGTGTTTCTGCCTCTGGATCAACTAACAGGCAGGTTACAATAGAGTTAAAATGTTTGTACTTTAGCAAAACTGATCTCTAATCTCATACTGCTATAAAGCTAGAACTCCACCATCCCACATGCTGCACGCCATCCGCAGCAGATAGGCAGCAAACTTTCATAAGCTGGTTGGGGGCAGGGGGGGACAATCACACAGCACTCCAGGCCCAGCAATCCATGCCCCTTGTACTAAATGCATTACATTGATGTTTGTGGTCAGTTTACCATTATAAATGTTGAGAAATATACTGTATTTTTTTACTTTTATCATGTGCAAGAGCAATATATGACATATCTTTAGAGAAGCCAAAGAAAACTTTATTGGCACAACTTTTGCAAGATTGAGGGTCACAGTTAAAGAATAAGGTTAAAATGATAGTTGACCTACCAGCATTCCTAGATATCTACAAAACTCATTAAAAGCAAAACCACAAATGCTTCTGTACAGAGTAAAACTGAAG
This sequence comes from Xenopus borealis, assembly GCA_024363595.1. Taxonomy (NCBI): domain Eukaryota; kingdom Metazoa; phylum Chordata; class Amphibia; order Anura; family Pipidae; genus Xenopus; species Xenopus borealis. The sequence goes on along the minus strand of CM044442.1, from coordinate 41,088,498 downwards.
GTCTGCCTTTTCCAGGTTTGTTTTAAGACAGTTAATAACACTGTAGTGACAAGGTTTGTCCCCTCCATTTATAGTACAAATCAAATTAATACCCTTAATCTGCTGCTGAAGGGTCTTTAGTGATACCTTGACTTGAGGTGTGAGATCAGAGGAGTATTAAGGGAGATATTTGTTTTAGCAGTTAAGAGAGAATAGTGTAACACCAAGGGTTTCATGATGTTGCTAAGAAACCGTGCAAGATTTAAAAAGATGGAGCAATATACAGTAATATGAAATCATTCCTACAAAAACAGCATAGTATGGGAGATGTAGATAAATACAATGCTGCTGACAGTTTCTTTTTTTTTAAATAATGAATACATGCAGTCATAAAGTATTATTAGTGTAACTTGGAAACTATTTTGTGACTTTTTACAAACTATAATTGTACATCTTTCTCTAGACATGTATTTAAGCAAGTCTTAATTTTGCTCCCTGTAAAAACCAGGAAAAAAGGTAAATTATATGAAATTAGAAAATGTAGAAAAAGCTACTTCTAAAAAGAATGGATTTGCAAACATTGTTTGTTCCAGTGACTTGCCTTGCCACTGGGTTAATGTAATTCCTGACTATCGAATTTTTGGGGGGGTCATTTTCGATCGAAAACGTTTGTATTTGAGTGAAAACGACTGTATTTGATTGAATAAAAATCATTAGAATCATTCGATTGCATCATTCGAATCGAACAATTCTAAGGATTTTGCACAAAATCTTTCTAATTCCTAGGAATTTTCAGGACAGGTTCAAGGAGGTCCCCAATAGTCGAATC
>CM044442.1:41058233-41076352 GCA_024363595.1 Xenopus borealis | reverse complement strand
GCTCATGGCTCTTCATCAGTGGTGGATGCTGCTGCACAGCTTGTAAGATCTTAAAAAAAGAGGGTGACTTAAGGAAACCAATCTCTTGGAGGATATTGGGAAACAGGGATCCCTTGAATGAGGTAATAGTAATAGTAAACTTCATTGGTTTAAGGAAGACCGGCTAGAAAGAGCAGCACTTGGTTTGAAAGAGGATTGGACTAGTTTTACACATTTCCCGTTTTGAGGAAATTGAGGAAAGGTGAGCATAGACCTACTGACTAAGACCCATCTTCCACATGGTACTAGTGTCTGCTTTTTATACTGTATAAACATCACTACAGCTGCACTACCTCATTTTCAACACTGTATTAAGTGAATAAGATTCACTGTATTTTGTTCAATTGAAACTAGATGGTTATGAACCACTAGCACTCACATTTCTGTATTATTATACAGATATTATATATGTTCATAAAGTGAACCAATGGTCTTTGTATTTTCCATTTAAAATTGGCAGCTTGCCAATGTTTCCAAAAAAAAATATTTCTAAATGATTCATTCATATGGAATTGTTAGAATTGTATTTATCAGATGAATATTCAACCATTGATTTCTAAAAATGTCATAGGAGTGAGTGAGTTTTTCTGTAGTGAGCTATATCTCACATATTAATAAGTATACTAATGAATATGCTGGGAAACATCAAGTTCCAATTCTTAGATAACTTAACTCTATTTTATAGAGACCTGCAATGTTCAGAGATGCAGTTTCAGCTATTTACCTACTCATGTAAGCTAAAAGACAAAACAAACTGTTCCTCCTGCATGATTTATAAACTCTCTATCTTTATAAAGGTTTATTTTAACCCAAGTTTTGATAAGATTTTGTAAGAAAAAGAAATGCTTCTCCTTTATTTTGGACAGTCCCTAGGGAAAGAAAGTTAAATTAATATTGTGACTTTGAGATTAATATGTAGGGGATAATTTAAGAATGAGTGTGCCTTTGTAGATCTTTTGTCTGCCAATGAAATAATGTATGTAAAAAAAAAAAGGCCAATAGTTTTTTTGTCTCACCAGTAGTACATGGGGTCTGGGTTCACATGTTCTAGACATAAAGCTCAAGGTGGACATATCAAGCCAAAATAGAAGATGGCAGGCAATCACAGATCCCCCAGACCCCACAGACAGGCTTGTAAAAGAACTGAGAACTTTATTTTAGACCACAAAGTAAATCAATACATAGCTTTATGCATTTCGTGCACTTAATCATAAACTCATAGGCCTAAAATAAAGTTCTTATTTAATTACAAGCTTGTCTGTTGGATCTGTGAGTGGCTGCCATCTTCTGTTTTGAATAAAAATAATGTAACTGAATAGAACACCCATGTTAGGACTTGTTTACCATAAGTATGCAGAGCATATGATATTCCAGGTAAGATTAAGCAAACCTGTTTAAACTGATACATGAGCACCATGGGGGGATAGAATTAATTACTAAAAACTATTTGCCCTCCATCCTTCTAGGGCTTCAGTCAGTTTATTCTTAAACCATCCACCTCTTTAACTGACTCATTGCACTTGATGTATTCCCTTCTAATAGAACCTTTCAGTATATTCCATGTAAAATCAAATGGTACTGTAACTTAATCATACACAACTAACATAATAAAATCACCATAATTTCTTATTTCATTTATGTCATGTGCTTCCATGCCTCTAAACAAAATATATGCAAAACATAACACTTTGTTCTAATTCTTCAATTCTATCCCCAAACGGCCAAAATATGAGATGAAAGTGTCAAATTCCATTCCATTACCTCCTTGAGAGCATGAACCATATAGCTTACCTGTTATAATAATTTGCCAGCAACAGACAACAAAGAGGGGAGGTTAAGGTGGAATTGTCAAAAAAAAAAAAAACCACAGGGAAAAAAATAGTTTCCCATTCGAAAGCGACAGTATAACTTTCACAAGACTAGCAATAATATTGTTATCTGTACAAAATTAAATTACTCGCTTGTCTATATTGCAGACATGTCTTTGTATTAATGACAAATAAGAACTAGATACATTCAATATACTTGACATTTGTTGAAAGGCAACTAAGATTATGAGTAAAAAAAAAAGCATTTAAAATAAGCACATCTTTTTGTAATTCCAGCCAACTCATAAATGACTTTATTTTCTAGGTCACCCAAGGTTCTTCAATCAATTGTACGCTGGCATGGATCATTACTCTTTAGCTGCTCGTTTTATAACTGAGGCACTGAACCCAAGTGTGTAAGTACTGACAGAACTGGAACTGTACCTGTAAGTGAGAAAAATAGAAATTTGTCATATGAAAACAGTTTAAGAAGTTGCCCTTCAAAAAAGTTTGGTGGTAAACATTTTTTTGATGAGAAACATAACAAAACTGGTGTGATTATGGACTAAGTATGATGATACAACAAGCTTTCAGAAAATTCCCTTTTTGAGCTGAATAAGTGATCTAAAGACCACCACTATTAAAGGGAACCTGTCATCCAGACATACAATGCCTTTTTAGATTAAACGTGAATCAAATAGTTTTTTAAAACATCAGTAACTGCTGTTTAAGTATCTTGGCTACCATTGGCAGAAAAATTGCTTCAAGATTCTGCCATTTTCTTCACATTCCCAATAGCCTGTGTTTGGGCACATGCATCAGGAGCTCCATCCTGTTGCATAAATAAGATTTAGGAATGATGCAAAGTTGCCTTCATAAAAGCTTAGAGAAAATGGTGCCTGTCCAAGGCTGTAATCATAGAATCCAAAGGAGATTGCATTCGCTGAGATCAATTAAAGTTTTATTTTGCTCAGTTAATATGAAAGAACTGGAACTGGAATAATTTCATGTCTACTCATATTCAATTATAATTAATACAGAACTTCTGTAAAATCTATCCTATGTCTGATTTGTTGTAATATAACTAATATTTTAATTATTCTACTGCAGGTGTCTATATTTTGTCATAGTCATATGCCATGTACTGTATGTTAACAGGTGTTAGATTTTTTAATGTAGCTCTCAAATCAAACGTTCACAGTTGAACAATCTGCAGATTTATAAAGGGAACTGCAAAAACTGCATCACAGTACGGGGCATATTTATTATGCTGTGCAAAATGATATTGCAGAAAAAATGGTGTAAAAAGCTGTTTAAAATAAACATCAAGGTTTGTGCGCTGTCTTAATGCCAGATCTGATGCTGTTTTCCATTAAAGTTAATTGGGGAAAATTGCAAGTGAGCAAGTAAGTTTTGGTGGAAGTCACTCTATTGAAACATGCATAAAAAGTCTTGATAATCACTGTATTTTCCCATAGCATTATTAAGTAGCTGCTTTTATTGATTTATACACAGAGATACATGGTAGCCAGAACTCAATAAAAACTTAACAAGTATGCCTTTTTTTTACGTGGCAATGAGCAGCAAATTTTGTAAGTTTCTTTTTACACAGCATGATAATTAAGCCTGGTGTGTAAAGCAGCATCCAACATCTTTGAAAAAGAGGGCTGCATCCAAACCCTAGTGTCTGCTGTAGGTTGGTTCATGGCATTCATCCAGAACTCCAACCATGTTTTTGTTATTCACACCCTAACATATGATATTAGGAAGAAATAAGGGTCATGCCAATATTAACCACCCTAGTTTTAAAATACCACCCCACCCATGGAAAACAGGTTTAACTTAGCTCCTTCACTTCTCCTTCTTACCAAACTGTCTGGTAGCAACATACTGGAATGGAATCTGTTATCCAGAAACTGAATGGCCATTTCCCATAGGCTCCATTTTATCAAAAAAAAATTCAAATGTTTTAAAATGATTTCCCTTTTCTCTGTAATAATAATAAAAAAAGTACATTGTGCTTGATCCAAACTAAGATATAATTAATCCTTATTGGAAGAAAAACCAACTTATTGGGTTTATTCAATGTTTAAATTATTTTCTAGAAGACTTAAGGTATGAAGATCAAAATGACAGAAACATCTGTTATGCTGAAAGTCCCAGGTCCTGAGGATTCTGGATAACAGGTCCCATAACTGTAAGTGGACCGATTTTTCAGCATTTCCAGGCAGACACACATGCTGAAACATAACTTAGCGTTTGTGTTTGCATAATTAAATTTAAGTAAAAACAGGTAATTTACTCTCTAGCACACTTAAATGTTTACAATACACCCAATAGGCCGGTTTTGCTTCCAATGAGATTAAATCTAGTTTAGCTTGGATCAAGTACCATGTACTGTTTTATTACTACAGAGAAAAATACAATTTTTAAAAATGTGGATTATTTGATTATAATGGAGTCAAAGGGAGACAGCCTTTCAGAAATTTGGAGCTTTCAGGATAACGGGTTTCTGTAGAATGGATCCCATACCTGTAATGCAAATTTTTTTTTTAATGAAAACAATAAAACAGAGTAATTGAAATGATTCTCCTGGCACCATTCACAAAGACAATATTAATTCATTGTATTAATTCAAGTATTGTGTGCCTATGCATGCATGGATTTTCTGTTTATGTGAGTGAATTTTACACTTTATAGATATACCTATGAAGTATCTCCTGCATTTATACTAACCGAGGAAGCTATTCTGATGAAAATGATTGAATTTATAGGCTGGAAAGAAGGTGATGGTATATTTAGTCCTGGTAAGTTGGAAATCCATTTTGCTCAGTGTTGAGCAACTACTATGTAGTTAAGATGTTCTATCATGACATTTCCCCCCTTGGTTGTGCTGTTCTACTTTGTGGGAGGATTGTGTGTTGATAGATATAACAGTTTGAATATGACTTAAAGGGCCAGAAACACCAATGTTGAAGCCAACATTTTAAGAAAACTGGAAGACTCCTTTGAAGTCATTCTTCCCATCTAAATCAGGCACAATAGTAGGCTTATTTTATTGTGAATACAACTTATCTACTGGATAATTGTGTCAACTTGTTAGATAATTTTAGATGTCAACCAGTTTAATCTAAAACTTTCCATTAGTGATGGGCGAATATATTCGCCAGGGACGAATTTGCGGCGAATTCGCGAAACGCCAGCAAAAATTCGGCAGCAAAAATTTGCCCAAAAAAAAGAGTTGTGTGTCGTTTTTGACGCAACGCACGGCAAAAATGACGCGGCGGAAACGACGCGACGCGTGGCGGAAACGACGCGATTGACGCAACTCGTTTCGCAAATTTTTTCGCCAATCACTACTTTCCTTCTTTATTTACCTGTATGTGCCCACTGCTCTGTCCTTTAATATACTGTAACAGTAGACTCAGCTGTATATCAGAAATTATATATTTATTGCAGGTGAATTCCTATACCATATACTATATATATGATTTGTGAAAAGTTACTAATGGCTGTTTTAGATAATTAATTTGTTTTTTCAAAGGAGAAATACATATTCGTTAATATAATTAAAAGACAATAGACTTATCCTGAAACAATACTGTGAATTCCAGGCAACACAAAGCAGCTTTTTATTGTTTTTTACTATTTATTTCAAATAGTTTTACCAAAGATTCCAGAACTGCATTTGTCTCTTACAGGTGGTTCACTTTCCAATATGTATGCTGTAAACCTAGCCAGGTATAAGTATTGCCCAGAAATAAAACAAAAAGGCCTTTCAAGTGCTCCACGGCTTGTCATGTTTACATCAGAAGAGGTATTTTATGTTTTGATCTACTGGCACAATTTAAAGTGAAGTATATTTTTACATATTGCAGTTTCCCATTGTTATTTTATTAACTATATTAAAAGAAGAAAATAAGCTAGAGGTTCTACCTTCGGTATCTTTGTGTAGTGATCAGTGGCGTAACTAGATATTATTGGGCTCACAGTAAATAATTTTTCAGGCCCCCAAAATGTCTAGAGGTTCAACCATTTTAGCAATATTAAAACTGTACAGTATATGAATTAGGGAGTCATGAGGTCCCTATAACTCCTGAGCCCCTCTTCACCCAGCTGCAGGGTCTGCTTCTTGTGTAGTAACACCCTTGGTAGTGATCCTCAAAAGTAACCCATTGACCATTAGATGATTCTTATCTGCTTTTGGAATTACATAAATATCTTTGTTCTACAGTTGATAAGTTAACACTTTTTAGAGATTTAGCTGCCAGTATTTCCTCATGACATATCACTCCAGTAACCAAAGTGTACATCATCTATAAATCATTCCAATTCCAATCTTACCACCTCTTTTTTTTAATTTTGAGTTAAATTTGATTCATCTCCTCCATAATTCAGAAAGTACATTGTAACCTCATAGTAATGCTGTAAGTAAATGAATTGAGAATTCCCACTCCCCTCAATCACTGAATAAAATATTTTTACTTTTACATTGTTTACATTGCATTTAGAAGAATTCTTAAAAATATATATATATTTTTCCCTAAAATACTTTCACTTATTTCCATATGATTCCATATAAAACTTTGTGTTTATTTATAGTTCAAAGAATAATGCCAACACAACAAAACAAGTGAATATATAATATCACGTAATATCAGCTTTCAACTTCTTACATGAGGGCACTGTCAAAGCTGTTGCCACATACTGTTTTGGTAGTTTTTAGCTCCTGTTCATGACACTTACCCATACACTGCCATTATTGTGTTTTCAACAGTGTCATTACTCCATGAAGAAGGCAGCTGCTTTCCTCGGCATTGGCACTGAAAATGTATATTTTGTGAAGACTGATGATCGGTAAGTGAATTAGTGCCATTCATAGAGTATACTTATTTCTGAATCGTGCAAAATGTATTTTTTTACCTTTGTCATTTACCAAATTTCTTAACATCTTATTATAACTGAGACCACTCTCCCTATGGGAGGTATCTTATTTTTCAGAAGTAGCTGAAAATGAAACATGATTCACACTGTCCTTTTTTGTGCTTGTCAGACAAAATAACTGCTTGCAGTATAATTCAATTCCTTGCAGTGTAGCTTATACTCCATAATGCTGTAATGTCAAAGATGAATTATTTGTTTTGAAAAGATTAGAATTGCACTGGCAACCAGATCAGTCAAAATCAGTTAATAGATAGAATATATTGATTTATTAATAAAAGTAAAGGCCATGTCAGATAGACACCATGTTATTCAAACCATTCAAAATTTTTTAAATATTTTTTCTTTTTCTCTTTAGTAATAAAGCAGTTCCATGTACTTGATCCAAACTAATATACAGGTATGGGATCTGTTATCCAGAAACCTGTTATCCAGAAAGTTCTGAATTACGGAATGGCCATCTGCCATAGACTCTATTTTATTCAAATAATCCAAATTTTTAAAAATGATTTCCTTTTCTCTGTAATAACAAATCAGTACCTTGTACTTGATCCAAACAAAGATGCAAGCAGAACCAACCCATTAGTTTTATTAAATGTTTTCATAATTTTGTATTAGATTTAAGGTATGAAGATCCAAATTACAGAAAGATCCATTATCCATAAAGCCCCAGGTCCCTAGCATTCTGGATAACAGGTCCCATACCTGTATAATGAATCCTTATTGGATGCAAAGCAATCCTATCTGGATTTATTTAGGGGATTATTTAAAAAATTAAATTTTTTTTAACAACAATCCACATTTTTAGTGGAAAAAAACTCAAATTTTTCAAGATTTATTATACCCTGAGCATGGAAAATGTCTGAATATGAAAATCCAGCATCTCAAACTAACGGAGGTTGTATATAAGTCAGTGGGAGATGTCTCTATCCTATTTGGAAGTTTCTGTGGTCTGCGCTGGAATTAGCCTGAAAATCTGACTATTTCAGAAAAAAAGCCAGAAAAATTGAGAAGTTCTGGAAAATTTCTGAAAAAAAACATACAATTTAGATTTTTACTCTATTTTTGCATGTTTTTACTGGATCTGATTGAATTGCACTTTTTTAAATAATAAATAAGGTACAATCATGGATTCTACTTTGGTTGCACTTTTTAAGTTTAAATTATCCTAAAAAATCAGATTTTGATAAATAAGACACCCAACATTTAAATAATTTTTTCCTATAAAAGTATGGAGAGCAACATTAGGGAAAAAAACCCTTATCTGGAAAATCCCATGTCCCAAGCATTTTGGATAACAGATCCCATACCTATACAGATATAGGATTCATTATCTGGAAACCCATTTTTCAGGAAGTTCCAAATTATGTAAAGGCCATCTCCCATAGAGTCCCATACAGCAAACAATTCAACTTTTTTAATATTATTTTCCATTTCTCTGTAGTAATAAAACAATACATTGTACTTGATTCTAACTAGGCTGCATGAATGTATATTGGTTGCAAAACATTGGGTTTATAATCAATATTGGGTTTATATCATGTTTAAATGTTTTTTTGTAGAATTAAGGTATGATGATCTGAATTACATTATCCGGATAAGCCCAGGTCCCAAACTTTTTGCATGATAAATTCTATACCTGTACTATGAAGAACTACAATGATGTTACATTGTAATGAACAGTCTGCATTATTAATGCCGATTAATTTGCAGTGTAAGTTATCAGTATAGTAATATGTCAATAGACACTTTAGAAATTTTTTGTAAATCCTTCTGTCTGCAGTATATTTTCATTCACTAGCGTTAAAACTTTGACTAAAGTTTGATAAAAGGATAAACAGAACTGGAATAGAAATTCAGTTTGACAAACAATAAGTAGGAACCACTTTTGCTTGTGTTACCATAGCAATCTGAGCCACGTGCTCAATTCTTTCTTCAGCAATGTTTTACTAAGGGCACTTTATGGTGGGAAATGTCATGTACAACAGATAACACACTCATGGCATTCTTATTCCTTAACTGAAGTCTAGTAGTTTGCATATAGTACTTTAACATATGGGTGCTGGCTAGTGATGGGCGAATTTATTCGCATGAGGTGAATTCGCGGCGAATTCCCGCGATTCGCCACTGGCGAAGAAATTTCTCAGGAAATTTGCTAATTTTTCGGTGAAGCGAATCTCGGGAGATTTGCCCATCACTAGTGCTGGCATATAATGCACATTTTATTTTAAAATGAAAATAAAAAATTATCTAATTATACATAAAGGGCAAAACCCACAACTATCTACTATTGTGTGCTTGAATTGCTGCCCCAATGGCTACACAGACGCTTGTTTATATAGACTATAATAGTGTTTATAATATAATGTATAGTAGTGTTTCTGAAGCAAACACACAAAGTGTACCAGTGCTGAGCAATAGTACATAATTTTTTTCATTATTTTGAAAGACATTTATTTTAAGTACAGAAAAAACTATGACGTTTATGAATACTGAACCCAGCTGTTAAAAATTCTCTGCTTTTTTATACAAATATTTAAATTACATACATTCCCTGTGAAATTAGCAGAATGAGAGGGAAAACATAATTTAAGAATTGTCCTTGATTAAACATTTTGCATATTGCTGTACTGCTGCTACCTAGTACTGGTTGTACAACTGGAAATGCTACAATTTACCAACGTCAGGGAAGGTTGCACAACTTCCATCCATGAGAAAATGATGGCACAGACCCTTGCACTTTCTATATTATTAACACAATGAACAACCTTGTGTATGTTCAGCAGCACTCTATCCAGAGGCATTTATGCATCCCCAATCCCTGCCTCTACTCATCCCACAGAGTGCCAGATGGCGCACTGTGCAAAAGAGGTCTGTCTTTACCATATATATATATTTACCCTATATTTACCATTTCAAGTTGTAAAGATCATTAATTGCATAGTCTAGCCTTTTTCAATTCTCCAGAGAAATATAATGTATTAGTAATGTTTTAATCAAACTACATGTGTACATAGGCTGTCTTCTATATTGAGCCATATTGACTCAAGATCATTAATTATTTAGGTTTTTTCCTCATTTAACTTTTTTAAAAAAGCATCTACATATTCTAGAATACTACATTATCCACCTATTATTATCTACCTATTACATTTTCTGGATAATCCTATTCTGATTGCAGGCTGCATTTGTATTGCTTTATTGGAGGTGGTCTTCAATATACAGTTGCATGTAAATATAATAGCTACAGTTTATGCAATAAACTTCTTCAGGTCACATTCAGACATCAAGAATTATGTGGAAACAATCTTTTCCAAACAATGACAGTTTATAGACAAGGATAATGCAGAGAGGTCTGGTTGGTTTTTAGCAAAACATTTTCTCTGAGATTAGTTTTCAATATATGATTCTGCTAGTGTTAGAATGAATATCAAATTACTAAATGTTGTACAGTATTCATAAGTTATAGGTTTGGTTAAAATGTTGTGGGGAAAATATTGGCACCTTTGCACATTGTTCAAATAATTCACCTGTTGAAATACTGTTAATACACAAAAGCCATGAATATCTTGTATATTATATACTTATAAATGGTGAGTACTGTGGTCATCAGTTGTAAACGTTGAGTAGTGATGTAATTTCTGTCACATGACTCTCTTGGAGTTACATGACCTGTATAAAAACGTTCGGCCTTCGGCCTCATGTTTTTATACGGTCATGAATCTCCTCATTCAGTTATATCCTTATAATTAAGAAGAGGGGGTACTTAATTCACTATATAATGCTATGGTATTCACACAAAAAAGCTGGAAGAACTTACAAAGTTTTTACACTGAAATTCTAAATTAGACTGGCCAAAATTAGTGATGCCTTCTAGAAACTGTGAAAGATTCTCCTTTAATTTGTAAAGTCATAAAGCTTGGAAGAGTTGGAGGTGCCTGAGATGTTTTAAGTGCACAATCAACCCATTTGAATTGTTTATGTGTGTACAACACTGTGGTCCATAGCACTGCAATCAACCTCCCTGGATGTGAAGAGAGAGAGACACAATTAAAAATGCAATTAAAAATTAACCAAAGACGCAATTAAAAATTAACCAAAAATTGCAGAGAAGGGTTATACATGATGAAAGAACTTTAATCAACTGGCAGACACATTCAAGCATCATGTTCAATTTACAACAATTTCAGCTTGCACTTCTACCTCCATCTCAATGAAATGGGCTTTTTTTACACGAAACCCTGGAAATTATGATGGCAGAGAAACATAAGAAAGTCTAGATCTAACACACATAAAAATGGCAAAATTCTTCTGGGAAAATATACTTTGGAAAACATCCTTTTGCTTTCAATAAAAATATAAATGATGTTTTCAAAGAAAAGAACACCATCCCTAAAGTCCAGAGGAGGTTCTCTGATGTGTATTCATGCACCTGGAACTGGGCATCTTAAATCTATGTATGGCACAATGAACGCAAAAGCTTCACATATTGGAGCACATTAATGAAACTAGTGTCAGAAAACTGGGCCAGCAGAACAATGACCTGAAAAACACTTCAAAATAAGCATACAGAAATGTTTAAAGACACAAAGATGGCCTGTTCTCAATTTGCCAGCCATTAGTGCAGAACCAATTCATTGCTAATAAATATTAATATAAGGTTGTTGATCAGGTTTGTCATGTTTTCAGATCTGAAATGATATGTATGTATATATTATGCTATTCAACAGAACAACAAAACTCTGCAATCTTAATAATGAAACAAGGGATTATGGAAATTTGTTTTTAGCAGCTTCAATCTTATTTTACAGTAGAACAATTAAATTTTTGAGCATTTTGTGAAGTATTTGAAAAAGTGCAAGGGTGCTAATATTTTTGAACAGAAATAACTCTAAACCGTTTGCACACTCTAAAAGGTGACAGTCACTTTAATGTCTATTAGATCTAAAAAGGTATAAATATATCTGCTGTCATACAGTATATTTACATCATTGTGTACCAATTTGGAAATTTAGTTGGGGATCATTTGAAAGGGTCTACCACTCCTGTTTACTTCGCAATATACAAAGATCATTGCTTCTTTATTGTAGGGTTGCATTGAATCCAGGATTTGGTTCAGGGTTCAGCCAGGATTTGGCCTTTTTCAGCAGGATAGCTGAATCCTTGTGCTTGGCTGAACTGAATCCAAATCCTAATTTGAATATGTAAATTAGGGGCAGGAATTCAAAGCGTATGACTTTTCATTACAAAACAAGGAAGTAAAAACATTTTTTTCCACATTTTCCTTTGCTAATTTACTTATGCAAATTCAGTTCAGTATTTGGCCAAATCTTTCTAAAAAGGATTAGGGGATTTGGCTGAGTCCAAGACAGTTGGTTCAGTGCATCCCTACTTTATTCTACACAATATAAAAAATAATAATATACTTTCTAACAGTTCAGTAATGTTTGGTGATTTAATCTGATGGAAGAGATAATAGCTAACAAATTCATTATTACCCAGAGAATGCTTTATATTTCTATGACTGAAAATTAAAGTTTTAATTCATAAAACAGAAAAATACAGTTGACGCTATAATATAAATGCAGTAACAAATAGAAAAATAAACTGAAAGACAATACATTCTTACAATGTAACTTTTTTCGCTTCTTGATCTTTTCATAAATGAGTTGTTATATCTATGACATGTTTGTCATCTAGAGGTAAGATGATACCAGAGGAATTGGAGAATCAAATACAGCGAGCAAAGAAAGAGGTGAGTGAGTAGCCTGAAAGAAATTTAAAACATCCAAGGGTTTTGAAATTAATTACTTAACATATTCTTTATCCGCTGGCTGTCAAGACAGTGGCTTTAACTGAAATTCTTTGCTGGCATGTTTCCCTTGGCCTTTTGACTTCCTACATTAAATTTCCTTTCCCCAGAGCTAAATGCTATTAAGTGCTATTTATTTTGCAGTGTCAAAACATATTGGAAGTTATTTCTAAAGCTGATGTTAAGGGGAGCTCAAGGTGCCATAATACGATCATGAGTTGTATGCTAGTTAACTTAAGGTTCATACCTAACATATACAAACTGCATCGATAGACTTTAAATTCCATTATTATCTGTATTTTCCCAAGTTACTTGATTCGTATTTAAAACTACAAGAATAAATTGGATGTCAAATTTCCCTTAAAACATGCATAAAACATAACAAGAGCAGTTGAGATTTAATGGGTGGAAAGATGCCATTTAGTAGAATGTGGTATCATTCACAACTGGCGGGATATTAACTAGACATATACCAAGATTCTAGTATGCACCAGTTCCTTTTATTTGGTTTTGCCAGTAGTTTGATGCACGAGGAAACTCCTTTGATAATTTGAAGGCCTGTATCATGACAACAGAGATGTTGAAACTTTAGGCTGGTTCAATAAGTACAGTATGTAAACTGATTGCATCTCTTTATAAGCTATATAGTAGACTATAGTGCAACAAAATGTGGTCTATTATTATTAGAAGGATAAGCCTTTCTTAATAACTCATAACCAAGTTAGTGTGTTTCTCATGAATGTAATGATAATATAAGGGAGAAGAAACAGAAGTAAAACTTTCCTTTCTTGCATAACGCAAAAGCTTTATTTACTGGGCATTGGATTCTAGTGGAAAAATATTTCTGGAACCCTGACTTCATGAGATTAGAGAAATGCATAATTTGTCTGACTGGTGGTTAGAGCATAAATTCTAAATACAATTCTAATAAATTATAATCAGTTTAAGACTTCATCCATGACAATCACTGTATAAATGCAGAAACATCATCATCATCATCATTTGGTTTTTCAGCCTGCATTGAGCATTTTTGCTTCTCTATGATTTGTTTTTAATACATACCTTTTTGTCACAAGTTAAAAAGGAAGCAGATCACTTAATTGCCAGCATTGCTCACATGTATTGCTATTAGCCCCTTTTTTTGCACTAAACAATTGCCTTGTCAAAATAATGGTTTCAGTAAATTCATTTTAAACACATCTGTATTCACATTCCAGACTGGGAGAAAATGAAGCTGAACAGAGAATAGATAATAAAACACAGTTCTATGTAATCAGAGTTATACTAAGGCATGGTGATAAGATGAATGGAGAGATAAAAAAGAAGTGCTTTGGGGAAATTCTTCAAATCTGCTCATTTGTTTCATACCTGTTTTTGTTATCCCTGAATGTATATTGTATTTTTGTCTGCATTTATGAATTGCATCCAGGGAAACCACAAGGCTTCACAGTTGCAGATTATTTGTTATTGGAAGCAGTACATGCTTTTTAACATTACTGAGTGCTGCTTGAATAGACCTCACTGATAAATTTGCTTTTGTTGTTATGTGCAAATTCATATGTGCCTGTGAATACATAGGAGAATAAAAGAAATACTCATCAGTGGCTTGTGCTAAGAATGCAAAGCTTGATGAATTAAGTCAAAGATGCTTTGTTATGCTTATAAAAACCTAAAGTATATTTTTAAAAAAAATGCATACATTTATGTTGCTATTATTTTAATAAGATGAGGGAGTATTTTATGTTCACATCATTATTTCTGATGATGTGTCTTGATGTAATTAAGATGCATCATTACTGGTAGCCCAACCTGTAGCTCAAGCTCAAGAAGTAAGTAATGATGCTCACTACCCATAATGGCATTTAACTTATTTGCATCAGAATTGAGGGACAATTGGGATTTTTTTTTGTAATTTCTTGTAATTACTGTAGATCCACCATTTTAATTTTTTCTGGGGACCAGAAAAAATATATTTCAGGAAAATGTAAAATTAGGGAAATGTGTTAAAGCAACTTATTCATCAAGCACTCAAAGGATATAAGAACAGTAGTCTTTTTTAGTTTTATGAAACACAATATTTGCTGTGTTAATGAAAGGGGTTAAGCATTGCAGCATTTATGTTACACTATGGGAGTGGGGCATGTGCAACCTAAAGAAATAATTTGCGCATGACTGTATGAGGAGCAGACTAACTGTACTTTTTTCATACAGAACCATGGCAAAATGCAGTATGCATTTGTTTAGTATTTTAAACATTTTAATTTTGCTAATAATAACATTCACAAAGGAAAAACTGTAATTTTATGTGTAAAATGCACAAAAACGTTATGCAAATCAGGGGAATGCACCCATTGAAATACATCATACAAAAAACAAGACAAAATTTTGATATGGAAAACTGAGGTTTTACTGTATTAAATATTGCCTCCATCTACCCTGTACTTTACACCTTGCAAGAAATTCACAACTGGTATTTACTGTAGGTCCAAGGTGCAAGTAAAGAGGAACATGAATTGACACAAGTAACTTAGGTGCAGAATAGCATTTTGCACTACACTGCAGTAGTAAAACATGACCTGCAATGCACATTGGCACAAACTATAAAATGCACAGTTTGTGGTACGAATTGCTAAACATATTAGTTTAATTATCTGCTAAAGAAAAATTGTTTGCAAAAAGGAAAATATATCCACACTGTGCATATTTTCTTTGTCAATAACTTTTTTTACCCTGTCTTTGACTCCAGTACGGTACATAATACAGAAGTAGTTGTAGAGTGACAGCCTTAATGTGTCTTTTGTAATTCAGGAAACACAAGTAAATGCTTAATTCATGATAACAATATTAAAAATAAATGTCTGATCAATATTGTGGGTGTTTGGCTATTGAACTAGCAATCTCTGGAGAGCCATGGATTAGCTGCAACTGGCACAAGTAAATTCTATCAGCATTTCACATTAGCATAATGACTATAACAAATACATTGTAATTATGCACCACTCAAAGTATTTGAAGTGAAATTCATCAGCCTGGAAAAGATTGCTATCACAAAATGAGCTCATAAGGGAGCCTTTGTAATATATATAATGTAAATATTTTCTCTAATTATGGTTTCAGGCCATTTTCCAAAGTAGTTATAGATTTGACTGTATTACCTTCTCTTGGCTAATATTATAGAATTATCTCTCTGCTATGCCTTTTTTGTTGTTTTTAACATTGTTGTGGAGCATTCTACCGTAACTGTGCTCAACTAGGGCATTATACATCGCCCCTCTTGTAATTAATCACTTGCATGCCATATCACTAGTAACAGAATATGGAGAATACATGATAACTTTAATTAACCAGCAAGACATATTGATTTATCAAACTATGATGCCTCCCATTGAGGAAGAGCTAAGTCTTAACATCTGCTAAATGAACCTGTTCCAAAAGAATTCACAATGTACAGTAATTCTACTCCATGGCACTGAGCTACTGTTTCTCTACCCATTTCTGTTATAGGGAGCTGTTCCATTCCTTGTTTGTGCCACATCTGGCACCACTGTACTGGGAGCCTTTGATCCTCTGGATGATCTTGCCAACATCTGTGAAAAACATACACTTTGGTTTCATGTGGATGTAAGTATTCTATATGAATATTAATCAATTTAACTGTCTGGAAGTGACCATTGCCAGTAACATGCTTCCAAACGGTGTTTAAATTGAAAACATACAGATGCAGTCACTTGGATCTATAAGTTAAATGCGTCGTGAATCAGGGCTAATTGAAGAAACTGTTATCCAAAGTTATCTTAACTCATTTAATGCATTTAACCTTTTCATTAGCATACCAAAGCTCCATTGTTTTCAATGGTGAACTCTTTAATTGGATGGGATGCTGTGACACAATATTCTGTGCTAAGTGGGACAAATGGGATAGATGAGTTAAGTCAAGACGCATTTAACACACAATCCAAAGTGACTGCATCTGTATACATAAACATTCTTTCTTTGTAAGCATTTCTGTGCCCCTAATCATTGTGTGATAGGAGGAAATCTTTTTGTGGGAGTGTTTCAAAACCTAGCTTTGATTAACAACTTGGGTTTTTGCTTAAAGGGGACTCAATGTCCCTTATAAATTCTCCATCATCTGCATTACAGAGAAGCATAAACTATGGCAATATTGTAGATTTTGTGAATAGATTATTAGCCTAGTCTATATATTGGGGAATCATTATACACTGCAATTTATTGATAAGTGATAGCTGGGTGTTTTGCTCATCGTGTGAATAATTTAGCATGTATAGAGAGCTGAAAGCTATAAAGGTCATTAGTATTCTATAAAACTCATGTTGTATATAATAAGGGTTTGAAAGGTTGCATTCTACAACAGGCATTTAACCAATCAGTAACTCATAAGAAAACAATAGCCATGAAAAGAAAATTCATTTATAATTAATTTCACAATTTGGAAGAGGGACACTGTGAATTCACATTGACAGACCTCACTAATTTACATGTGATGGGTGAATGTTAATGATAATATAAGATCCCAGATCTGAAGGGCCTAATTTACAGGCCATGAACTATAGTATAGCCTGTACAGTCTGTTGTTGAGTAAATCGTGGATAATATATTGAATAAAAAATAGTATTATAATAGCACAAACTTGTTATAAAATAGGGAATCTCTAGACAGACTGATAAAATGCAAAGGTTTCTTAGAAGTATTCTTCAGCTGAAACAGCAAATAAACACTAAAGACCTAATATGTCTAGTTCCTGCTACTGTATAACAATGAAATGTGAAAGGATCATGTTCTCCAAAGTTTGCCCTCTAGAGTTCTACACATTGGATTACTTGTTCAGCCTGGCTGCTTCAGACAACAAGATTGGACACTTACTTAAAGTGTCCGTTTGTAGTTATTGCTAATGAATTATGTCTGGCACAAAAATGTGTATGTGAATTTGCTGTTTATTGGAAGATTTAATTTGATCCTACAGTCTGTACTCATGAACAGGACAATGCATGCCTCAGCTTGTTGTTCCATTATGTTTTCTGTCTCCTTAGGCATCTTGGGGTGGTTCTGCTTTAATATCTCGGAAGTACAGAAAATGTTTGCATGGTGTCCACAGGTAGCTGGAATATTCTACTTATATCAGTAACAGTTTATAGTTTTTCACTGTCATAGTCTCATGTTAGCAAATCTCTCTACTTTTGACTAGGGCCAATTCAGTTGCATGGAATCCACACAAAATGTTAATGGCTGGAATCCAGTGCTGTGCACTACTTGTGAAAGACAATTCTGTAAGTCATTACTTGTTTATTTTATCGTGTAAGAATTTTTCTTGTGGTTTTTATATTATTTCAACTTATTCTCACAGTTGCGTAAATTAGGGCTCAAAGCAGCAACTGCAGAAGTAATAAAAATAAAAATGTGCCTGAACGAAGCTCGAACATAACATTTATACAATATTACATGTTGCTCTGTAGTTATGTAGTTCCTGTGATACAGTCTCCCTTATAGAGTAGGGCCAT
>CM044442.1:41031892-41055867 GCA_024363595.1 Xenopus borealis | reverse complement strand
GAAGGATCGTAAATTCGCAAATTCACTAACATGAACATTTTCCTGAACGTTAGCACTTACATTAGAAGTTACTTCGCTAGTGTAACAGTGCTCTGCCTAGTGAAGTAACACTAGTGCAACTACGCTACCGTTCGCCGACCTGAGAGTAAATTCGTACTTTAGTGACTTTGCGTAGCGCTGGCGAAAATTCGTCTGGTGAAGTGCGTCAAACACTAGCGTTAGCTAACGCTAGCGAATTTTGGATCTTACTTAATTTGCCCCTATGACTTTGGTGGTGGAGAAAATATTTGCAAAACAGTTTTTTCGAACTGCAAATTTAAGTAACTGTCAGCACTATTTTCGCACACACCGCAACCTTGCACGTGCAAACACCTGTCTCATTTGCAAGCCTTTTGTGAAAATGTATGCATAGCATAAAAATTGCTCTGGAAAAAGTGTTCTGGAAAAAGCATGGGCAGTGCAACAATTTGCTAATAAATATGCACTACATGAACTTTATAAATGACCCCACTTTCATTCACTAAAACCACAAATGCCACAAAATCTATTAAGAGATCCAAATATAAAAAATATGATGTATTTGCTAAAAAAAAAAAACCTTTGAAAATTCCAATTTTTGGGACATTTCCTAGCAAAACAAATCTGAAAACCTCTAAAAGTCCAAACTGATTAAATGTTGTCCTATAACATCCCATTGACTTCTATAGGGCCTCGACTTTTACTTTTCAAAGTTTGGCATTAGAGGTATTCATGGTTTTTACACTTAAGAAATATGAATAATATGAATACCTCGAATACCTCTAATTTCTTTTTAGACATTTCTTATTAAAAATAAATCTGGCCTCTAAAAGTCTGAATTTTATAGGCCCTCAACAACTTTTAAATTTTTATTTTTTTTTTGCATTAGAAGTTGTAGTGTTTTTACTAATTTTTCAGTTATTAAGAGCTTTAAGAAATATAGGAAAACCACAGAATTTTTGAGATTCATGGGAAGAAATCTCAATTTGATTGTTAGCAAATGGGCACCCTAGTATTTGGATTACTTAGAATGCAACCATTAGTAACCTCAATATCTCTGCATGTGCAATTGCCCTAAGTTTCAATTCAGTGAGAAAACTCATGGTTCATCACGTGAAAATTCATTGACAAAATTCAAGGAGATTTGAGGAGAAAAACTTTTCTCCTTATTCAGTTCAAGATTTTTTCCCAGAGACCTCAATAGAGTTTACACGTGATAAATAACAAGATTGATTTTTCTGAATTGAATTAAATCTAAAATTGAATGTCGTCCATGACTTTTCATATGATAAACCTTTTTCTCACTGAATTGAATCTGGCTTAGTGGAACAAACCATACATGGACAAGATATATAGGCATGGAAAACATGATGCTAAAATTCTCTTCTAGATATCTCTAGAAAGCTCTGGAATATGGGAATACCAATTTACATAGATTCATAGACAAATGCCATACAAAAAAACCTACTGGTTTCCTTTCATATTTTAAATGGTTTTTACTAATTGTTCAAAATTAAGGAAACATCCCTTTATAGAAAACCCCAAATCCCAGTATTCCAGGTAATATGTCCTATACTTGTACTTTCTAAGCATATGTGAAACTGTATAATACTAATAAGCTAGAGATTTATTAGTGTGTATAGTATACCAAATGCTGGCCACGTAATGTGCTTCATAAACAAGACAAATGGATTACAATTAAGTATTAATAGCTCATTTAAACAACAACAATTGAAAATCAAATTACTGATACTGTTTATATTTTAAGTGAATATAAGTCTCGTTTGATTTGGATCATCATTAAAACTGACTAAGTACACACACTACACCACACCAAACCTGTGAATATTGAATATTCAAATTTGTTTCGGAAAAGCTTGACTGCTTTGAACAGTGTAAACATTTAAGACTCTGATTCCAAATATAGCGCAGTTCATTCTGATGCTAGAACTGAAGTTCACATCTAAAAGAACAATAGGACGCCAGGTAATGCATAAATCAATTATTATTGGAAACAAAAATAATACAAACTAAAAGGACTCATTTCATAAAAATGAGGTAAGGGGAAAAAAAGTTCAAAAGCATCATGTTTTGCACTTTGCAGCTTGCCCCACTCATATATGCTGCATTGTTTCTTGCATGCCAGTTAGGGAAGAGGCAGGAGTTTAGTATAGGTCTACTCTGTACCAATATGAACTGTGCTTAGCACCTTGCAAATGGACATCTGCTAATGCTAAAGACACAAACTTGGCAGTGCTTAGAGGCAGCCTCTTGTGGCTTTTACACAGAGCACCTTTACTTGTAGCTTTGGAAAATTACCTCTAAGGTTTGTAAAAGGAAATGTTAATTCAGTATGGTGCAAAATAAAATTACCTTATATATTATTACACTCATGTAATGGAGGTAACTGTAAAGGGCTGGATAATGATAACCACTACCCAAAACAACTCAAAAAGCTCAACAACTCACCCCCACAAGCCTCTAGACAAGAGTAATCTGCAGCGTCAGACTGAGCCAGTGGATATTGGATATTTAAATATCACTTGACAATTAAAATACAAATACAGAGACCTAATCTGCGCTTGTTTGTCCTTAAAGGAGAATTCAACCCCCCATTAATAAAACCCCTACCCTACATAGTCTCCCCTTCCTGCTCCCCACTCCCCGCACATGTGATAACACCTGTTAGTGCCCCAAATCCTTTAAAAGAGAAGGAAAGGCTAAAGTAAGCTTAATCGGAAAGGTCTATATAAACACACTGAGTCTTCTGTCAAAAAAAACACCCCATTTGTTTCCATCTATTGTGTATACGTGGGCTTCTGTATCAAACTTCTGTTTTTCAGCTAAAACCTTACAGGGGTAGGGCTTGAGCAGTCTCAGTTTGCTCCTCTCCCCTCCCTCCTCCACTCCCTTCTGTAATCTGAGCTCAGAGCTATGAGCAAACAGGGAGAGACTCAGGCAGGCAGTGATGTCCCAGCAAGCTAATATGGCAGTTGCTATCCTAAACAAACAGAGACAGTGTCTAGAGCTGTTTACTCAGGTATGGAAAAGCATTGTCAAGAATAAAAATGCCGCTAATCTTTTGCCAGTAAACTGCCTTGATAGCATTCCCTCATTGCAGAGTCAGCGCCGTGGAGCTCACATGTGACATCTTTGGCTCTTCAGTTTTCTTTAGAAAGTAAGTGCCTTATTGGAGCATGCACCAATATGGCACTCACTTTCAAAAGTGACCAGTCTTTCAGTTTGTGACAACTGCTCATGCGCCGAAAGTGATGAAAAAAATAATAATAAAACAGGACCTTGTACTTGATCCCAGCTTGATATGATGATATGATATCCTTATTCAACAGAGTAAGCTGGACAGTCTATTGGCTCATCTTACTGGTTGTAGCAATAGATGCAACAAGCTCCAAATAAATCACTCCCTAATGTTTTTATTAACATCATACACATTAGCCCACCAGAAGTGTGTCCATCCCTACTCTGCTAATGTTGCTTTCAACTTATTTGAATGATGCATCCAAACCTTGTGCTGGACACAATTAAGTCAAAGGCAGCAATGAATCTGAAATTCTGGGAGGCGAGGAACATGGTTATTTGTATCCAAAATGTACATTTCACCATGCTCTGTTTCTAAATAAACCTTCTAATGTCAAATTTGTACCTTTTAATACATCACCCAGTAGATTGTTAGCACTACTTGGCATAAGAAATGTACACCCATGCACATATACAAGAAATACAAAGACTACATATGTATACATTTCAAAAAAATTATGTAGTCATAAATGTACTATATACAGTATGTTAATAAATAATCAATATATGAGGGATACTTTAGCCTTTGAAATTACTTGCTGTTACTTTCCCTCATGCTATTGCAGTTCTTGTTTATGTTTATAATAAACGATAATACACTCTTTCCTTGTTTCATAATGAAATTAGAAAATTATTTTTATGATTCACAGCAGTGGTGATCTTTTGTGTAGCATGCCTTAATCACAGCAACAAGACTTATTAGGCTTTGATCACATACTGAAAATTTTCTAATCTCTTGTGTTTTATCTGGGTCAATGTGTGAACATCCCTGTCAAAATTAAAGCAGCCACACTCATTAAAGCATCCGTCACAAACTGTCACTAAAATGATCCTCTTGGGTGTGCTTTCTTAGAAAACACAAAATCTATTCTAACAACTTCAGCTAACTATGTCATTGTTTACGTACATTTTATTTCATAAACACACACAAACATGTCTGGAGGTAAGACTGCCTTATCACATTACAACTATTCTTATTCTTCCATTAACTTCCCTGAAGCTTTGACTTTCATTGGTCAGAAGCCATTTCTAGTGCCACTGCATTGCAGCATTGGATTGGGTGACCAGGTCCTACTGGTGCTTTGACCTCTAGGGCTCCAATTGTGATATCAGTGGGCCACTGCCCACACTTGCAGTGAGACTGTGTTAATGGAGCATGCCAAGGATATTTTTGCCAATGTGCTATTGGCCCAGTCCAACTCTGCATATGTGCTGAGTACTTTGGCGTACAGTGTTACTGGACCTCTGGAACCAGTAGTGCAAACAGAAAAATAAAGCCTATAACATGACATGTTGTGAGCATTCTATAAATGTTTATAGAGTCATTTGTTATGCACATAGCTGCTATAGGCTTAAAAGTAATACAGTGCATCAAAGGTCTTGGTTGTGAATGCTATCCTCCTATAGGACTCAAGCTTACAGTAATGTAACTAGGAGGTGGCAGACACAAGCCATGCAGCCGTGAACCCCCACCCCCTCTGTGCCGATTTTTTTAGTGCCTCCAGCCGACAGAAGTCAGCTACAGCAAGGTGCAATCTACTGAGGGGAGGTCAACTTGCACCACCCATTTCTGCCCCTGGTATTTGAAGTGAAATCCGAATGATGTACAAGCAAGCCAGTGTTCCAGGGGATGCCCATTTGTTGTCCACCTGTTGGCCCTTCTAGAAGCAATGCTGTTGAAAGCAAACACATTTATATTTGAAGGGTGTCACAGCTCATCTTGCCTCATTCTAGAAAACACCTTTGTGATCTTTATCTGCATTTTGTGCATTGCCACATGGTAATAAATTACAGTGCAAATTATAAAAAAGGATAACATCTAAAATATATATTTTTGTGTGTGCATATTATATGTTCTGACACCATTTGCATGTATTTGTGCATGGTTGTTGAGCACTGGTTAGCCGAAGAAACATATGTGCAATAAAATATTGTTTGCTCACAATGTAAATCATTGCAGCAATTATTTTCAAGCTGAACAGCATGAAACCCTTTTGAAATCCAAACACATAATCCACTCTATTGACCTTGTCAATACATTTACAAACCTTTTAAACATAGTCAAGCTTGTTTCACACAATCTATTTGAAGTGAAACAGTGATGTGCTTCAGTAATCGCTCCAATTTCCCGAAGATAAATTACAAAGTTGAGCCCATAAGAACTTTGTATAGTTTACTTAGATATCTGCTGACTTTTCATGCCTGCCCTTCAAACGTTAGGTTAATGTGCCATTACAGAGAATAAAGGCAGACAAAATGTACATCAGCCAGACATAGCTTTGAATAGTCTTTAAACATTAGAACAAATTCAACAGTAGCAAAAATTGCTAAAGAAGAACTAACCCCTAAAACTTAACTTGGATAGAAACGCCATATTTTATATTATGTCATATTGAACCAGCCTAAAGGTTCAGCATCTCTATAGTATAATAATCGAGGAGTTACAAGAGTTTCCCATCTTGGATTTTGATAGGAGTGTCTGCAAAACATACATGTTCAATGTGCTCTGAGCATCTGCTGAGAATCTAAGCTAAGAGATCATTATGAAACATCAAGCAGCAAATGAGGTCTGCCTGTGAAATAAACTGATGCTAGAGTGCTGTTAAATTCTGGTGATAATTGTGCTGGTTTCTGAGCTGCCATGTACCAATAATCTGAATTATTTACTAATCCACTTTTTATTGTGACATTTATATAAAAAATATTCAGTATATTGAGCCGGCCCCTAAGCTCAGTAAGTGACAGCAGAGCAGTGCAGGGAATCAGCAGAAAAGAACAGAGCTGGGCCACACAGGCCAAGCGCCCTAGGCAACCTGGCCAGCCGTGACGCTGGCTGAGCGCATACATGCAATATGTGACGGCGGCCCACATGCAGAAGTGCCAGAAGAGAACTGGGAGAGTGGACTATACATGGGGTTGGTGAAAGAGTAGGTATGTACCTGGCCCTGGACACATGCCTACTCTGCCTACCCCTTGGCCCGGCTCTGGAAAAGAAGATGGAGGGCTAAAGGAGCATCTTTGGCATATTTGTCGCAGACTGTTATTGATGCAATTTGATACGAGAAAACCTTAAAATTATCAACAATTTCAGCATACTTTAGCAACAAGATGTGCACATGTACATTTTATAAAGCACCACTATTGTAGGCAGTGCTTTACAAGGTGTGTCAGTACACAGTTGAAATGAGCTTATAATCTGTTAGCAATAGGAGAAAAGAGGTAGGGGTAAACTTTGTGCACTATTCACCACAGCAACCTTAGTGGACACATTGGAACTCTGCGACTATGCAGAAGTGCAAATGTTGAAAGAATGTGAGCATGAGTACCTGTTTGTAATTGTAAATATGTTGCATTGTAAATGGTAAATTAGGGTCAATATGTTTAAAAAAGGTTCAAAATTTGGCTCAAGGTAAAAGAGAGCAACAGTACTTCAACACTCATGTGTTTCCCCCACTCCATCCTTGCACTACCTCCACCCAGTAACACTGGGACCCCATTGTACCCAGAGTACCTTCAACAATTATGCATTTCCCCCACATCATCCATGCACTACCTCCACCCAGTAACACTGGGTCCCCATTGTACCAAGATTACCTTCAACGCTTATGCATTTCCCCCACTGCATCCATGCACTACCTCCACCCAGTAACACTGGGTCCCCAGTGTACCCAGAGTACCTTCAACACTTATGCATTTCCCTCACTCCATCCATGCACTACCTCCACCCAGTACCACTAGGTCGCCTGGGGATTAATTGATGACCACCCAGATAGGATTTATGGGAATATGCCAGCACATGAGAAGGGACTGCTGTAAATAAAGGAAATGCCCTTCATATGCCATGGTAATATGACGAATGGAATATTTTCTTTTTTTTGACCCATCTAGCTTACATTGCATCAAACACGTTATTGGTTGCAATTAAGTGACACCAAGAGGCTGATTTAAAAATGTTCCAATTTTTAACTGCATATCAAGGGTTTTTTTTGCACTAAAACTGATAAATACGAATTTAAGTTTTTTTTGTTTTTGAAATTTAGTAGTTTTTATACAAACAAGCATACAGTTGAGTTTGGTCATTTATTATTTGCTAGTTTATTCCAATAAAAAATGTATAAATATGGCTTTTGGTAAATAATCCTCTAAAAATTGTTTCAGTTTTGAGTTTTTTTCCTCTGTTTAGAGGAATAGGTTTGATTTTATTAGTATTATTGCTAATTGTGTCCTTTGAAATTAGGACCTGTAATACTACTGCCATTTCTCTTGACTCTGCAAATAGATACGCTTCACTGAAACTCATGCTACTAATCATTGTCAAAAGCCACATATCAGAATAGAAATGAGCTCAGGAACTATTGAATTAATAAGGGTGACACCTTTCTACAACTTCGCTATAGCTGTCAGATAAAAAGCAAAAATGGCCTAGATACGAGAGGCAGATGTATGAGTAATATTGAGATCAAATTTTATATGGACATTACCTTGTTACTCTGAAAATGCTGGGTGTAAAACACAGTATAAAGAAGCACATACACTTCACTGAACAGCTTCTAATTCCCAAAAGCTAAACTGCTATTTTGATCTGCAATGATTCTTGCTTGGATTGCTATTAAGAAAATTAAATTTGACTGTAACAGTTAATCATAATTAATATTCTGCAGAAGAAAAATGATCATGTCATTGGGACTTGAGTAAAAGAACAATGACACCAGAGTCCCAAATAGCAGCAGTGTAAATTCAGTATCATATTAAACAGAATGTGGAACAATAGAATAGTGTATAATTCCATATTTTTCATAACTGAAGTATGGTATTCTTAATAAGGTATGCAAAAAAGTGCAATATATGATATATGGTGCAGCAAAGTGCTAGTAAAATATAATTATACTTTACATTTCTCTTGTTATTAGACATTTGTTTGGCTAGACTCAGTCAGATAAGATAAACTAAACCCATATCTGGAATCAAACCAAATTGATTCTACCAAGTCAGGAAACTGACTGCCAAATCTACATTTCCAAATTTAAGGGAAAGCCATGTTTCCAAGCAACAAACTACTGATGTATGATTTTTTTTCAGCACTAATTGATTCACAATTAAATCCTATACATGGCTATTGGCTGATTTTTTTGCGAAACGGTTACAAATATTTGGCATAAAAACATTCACTGAGAAAAACTCAATAAAAAAGGGCCTTTTACTTCAATTCGTTTGGAGTGAGAAAAAATGCCCACAACTTCAATGCATTTGGAGGGAGAAAACAAAACCCATTGACAATGCATTTGAAGTGATAAGAAAATTGATGTTGACTTGCAATTTGGATGTGGCACAAATGAAACATTTTCTAATTGGACCAGTGTTGTTAGTGGAGTCCCATAGGGCTCTGTACTGGGTCCCTTGCTCTTCAACTTGTTTATTAATGACATGGATGTGGGCATTGAAAGTGCTGTTTCTATTCTAGGTTCCATGCAGAATGCTGCCACTTTGCAAAGTGATTTGAGTTAATTGGAAAACTGGGCAGCAAACTGGAAAATGATGTTCAGTGTTGGTAAATGCAAGGTTATCCATGGTTATGGGGTTTTTATAGATAACAAGCGGCAGTGTCATTCTGTGGCCACTAAAGCAAATACAGTTCTGTCTTACATAATAAGGGAATAAAATCAAGGGCTATATTTATCAAAGAGTGAAAGTAGAGATCACCACAGTCCATTAGAGTTAAAAACCGTCTCCCTCCATTAATTTCTATGGAATTTTTAAAGGCGTATTTATTAAAGGTTGAACTTTCACTTTCACCCTTTGATAAATACACCTTTTAAAATCCCATAAAAAGTAATGGACAGAGGCAGTATTTAACTGTAATGGACTGTGGTGATCTCTACCTTCACTCTTTGATAAATATACCCCCTTGATTTTATTCCTTTTTTATGTAAGACAGAACTGTATTTGCTTTAGTGGCCACAGAATGACACTGCCCCTTGTTAAACATAATTTTGCACCCTTTTTACCCATAAAGAGGATCACTGCACTAGAGGCCACCCCTTCAGACTAGAAGAAAAGGACTTTCATTTGAAGCAGCGTAGGTGGTTCTTCACAGTGAGGACAGTGAGGTTGTGGAATGCTGCCAGTTGATGTTGTGATGGCTGATTCTGTTAATGCTTTTAATCTATAGTTAATTTATGAGTATAAATAATTCCTTTGCACTACAGTTACAGCATAGACAGACTCCAATGTTTCTGCACTTAGATGAGTAAAATAATTAATCTTTCCTATAAAATTCAATGTTTCCAAGCTGGTGATTCATTTCATAAATGGAAATAAAAACAAATATTCAGCTCCACATCTGAATCAGTTAGTGGAATGAGACATGTTTTAATATGGAGTTTGATTTGTGTTGAACCTAAGAGAGTTCCCTTGCAACATGAAAAACTTTTCTTTATTTTCCAATTGACGACAAAACAAAATCAAATCAAGTGGTTTGCTCATCTCTAGTTTTACTGGACATGTCACACAATGTATCCAAAAATCAAATATGGTTGCTTATCTGATGGGATCTTACAGTTTATAATTCACAAACACAAACTAATGAAGATGGAACAAAGGTTGTTTAGAGATTTAAAGGAACAGTTCAGGGTAAAAATAAAAACTAGGTTAAATACAAAGGCTGTGCAAAATAAAAAATGTATCTAATATAGTTATGCATTACAAAAATCTAATGTATAAAGGCAGGAGTGACTTGATGTCTAATAACAGAGCAGAATACAACCTCCTGCTAATCAGATATCTAACCTCTGAGTTTGTCAGCGACTTGAAGGGGGGGCCACATGGGACATAACTGTTCAATTAGTTTGCAACTGATACTCAGTATTCAGCTCAGATTCAAAAGCAATAGTTATGGAATATGTGGGCCCTCCTTAAGTCAATGATTGGTTACTTCCTAGTAACCAATCCGGGGAAACAAGGAGAGCTGCAAAGCTCCTGGGCAGATTTTTGCAGCATATTCATGTCTGGGGAAAAAATGTGCTCATTACTAATACCAAAATTAAAATAGTACACATAAAATTTTCCTGGGCAAAAAAAAGTAATCAATAACTATACAGAATCATTAAAATGTAATAAAACCAATATTTTTTTGATCTAGTGAAACTAGTGTTCAAAATCAGTTTCACTGCGCAAACAAGCTATCAACAGCTATGCAATAGCGATTTATTGCATTTTCATGCAATAAAATAAATCCAAAATAAAATGCAACATCATCACTAAACATGCAGTAGAACTAAAGGTCATTGTGTGCTTTATTTTTGGTGGTTTCTGTAATATTGTTCCATCTGTTAAATGTTTATGTTATTATGCGCTATTTGCTAAGCATTGGGAGGAGTCTTGAGAAAGGTTATAGACACAGGAAAGGGAATCAAGAGCAAGGAGGAGGAGGAGCAAACCCAGTTACAATGCTAATAAAGGCCTACCCTACAGTTTGTCATCCCTGTGTGGCTTTTTTGTAGTTCTGCTACACGCTTTCACTAGTTTGTCAATGTTTTAACATATTTTTAGTGCAACTAGAAAATAAGCTGTTCCCATCTGCAATAAAACATTTTTAGGTATTTAGTGTGCTTGTATTACTTACTTGGCATGTTTACTTAGTCTAGATCCCCTGAAAAAGGAGGTTATCTGAAATGTTGAGCTTCAATATATTTGCTAAATATTTTCATTTTGGTCATAATTAACCTAAGGAAAGCAGCATGTTTCTCTGCACCCACAATTATATACTTAAATGTATCTAATATGTATGAAAATACTGTATATATATATATATATATATATATATATATATATATATATATATATATATATATATATTAGGGATGCACCAATTCGGTTCAGTATTCAGCCAGAATTTGGCCATTTTTAACAGGATTCGAAGAATTTTAACAGGTGTTTGGCCGAATTGAATCCGAAATCCTAAAAATCATGTGACCTTTTGTCACGAAACAAGGAAATAAAAAAATTGTTTTCCATATGTAAATTACTATTCGGTTCGGTATCGTCGATTCGGTGCATACCTGATACAGCCTTTTATCTGCAACATGTAGATTTTAGGTTCTGTGATGCTTAAAGGGTTAATAGCTATTTAGGAACCATATTTTATTATTTTTGTTTATAATTTTAAGTGAACTCTCTTATTGCTGTTTAGAAAGGTAGTGAATTTATACATACTGAGAAAATGAAAGATGAAAAGATAAAATAACGTTTGATTTGTGTATTTCTATTTTAATTATAATTCTTATTTTATATAGAATAATTTTTAGTATAATGGTGTTCTTGCAGTCCTTTGTACAGTATACAGGTTTTTATAATGTAAGTTAATTGCATGACATTGATTCTTTTTTAAAATAGTTTAGAAAACTGATAAACGCTAGATTTTTCCCTGAGAGTTTATCAGGAGGGATATTGTTTACTATTTGATAACATGTTTTATTGGCCAATGCAAAAGGCATTCTACAAACACATAAGGAAATGAAAGGGATGCTTGTGCATTCTGCTGTGACAGAGATACTGACAGCAATTTCTATCTCAGCGGGCTATGGGCCAAGTTAGATTCATCTCACATTAATATCATCTGTACTGACTAGTCTATAGTGAGATAAGGAACACACAATGAAAATAACCCCCCTTATCACCTGCACTCCAGAAAGGGTTCTACAGTCTCTAATAATGTGCGTTACTTTGGATTAGACCAATGATTTGTCATAAATGTTTTCCTAAATGGGTTTTCTAAGAAGCTATTTTGTGACCTTTGTGCAGTGAAAAGCATTCCCCTTAGGTGCCATGAATAAATTGATAGTACTGAATATAAAATATGAAGAAAACAAGGCTAATCCTTACAGCAGCACACTGGATAAGATAGCATTTGAATAATAAACACCATTTTTTCTTCATAAGACCTGTGAGTGCGTACCTTCCTCGATGCTGTTGATCTACTTTTTGGGCTTATCGCACCCAGGCAACATTTACCTACTTACGTGTTGTGCTGGCCTCCAATAGTTTCTATATATATATATATATATATATATATATATATAATTGCAATAATTATTATTATGTATGTACAGTACAAATGTGCAAACTTTGGTCCTCTTACAACCCCGGTATAAGAGTCCACACTCAATATTAGTAATATGATATATTTATTCCTGGTATGTAACATATAATACACAAGAGCCATGAATATCTTGTAAATAATATCCCTATAAATATCATCAGTTTTAATTAGAAGTTAATTCTGAGTAGTGATGGGTGAATTTATTCGCCAGGGGCAAATTCGCGGCGAATTCCCACGATTCGCCGCTGGCGAATAAATTCGCGAAACGCCAGCGAAAATTCGCCTAAAAAACGTGAAAAAAGCGTGCCGCAACTCATTTCGCTAATTTTTCGTCAATTCGCGAATTTCTCTGGAAACTCAGGAGATTCGCCCATCACTAATTCTGAGTTCTATGTAATATAGGAAAGCACTCAGCCTGTGACCTTATCCCTTCACATGGTCATGGCACTCTTCTCCTGGACTTCTAATGTCCTTATATTTTTCAGTGGAGGATACATTATTCCATATTTCAAGAGAACATTTTGGGGAATATAACCCTTCCTCGAGTACAAAATAGGCCACTCAGTTCTTATGTGTTACAAGCCCTTACTGAGCATGGTTATTATGACAGAAATAATCCAGGCTCTATGCTGCATAGATTTGATTCTGTTAACTTAATTAAATAGTTCAAGTACTAGGCTTTTAACACTCTTCTGATTTTGACTTCTAATACAGCCATAGATGGGAGTGCTCCTTTTGCCTAGATAATGTGATAATGCAATACA
The DNA here is from genome assembly GCA_024363595.1 of Xenopus borealis. Lineage (NCBI taxonomy): Eukaryota > Metazoa > Chordata > Amphibia > Anura > Pipidae > Xenopus > Xenopus borealis. The sequence goes on along the minus strand of CM044442.1, from coordinate 41,042,670 downwards.
GCTCATTCCTTTGAAATGCTGTCTCTCTACTTGCAGGATATGTGCCATAATCCATTATTTTGTTAGATTTTGTTTGTGCTGGAATCAGTTATTTATGTGAGTTCTAATCTACCAGAAAAGCCAACAAAAGATGTATTTGATCTTTCATTCTAAATCAAACTCCCAACTCTTGCTTTAAGAGAGAATGAAGAGAGATTGATGCTGAGAGCAAGGCAAAGTCTCAGAACTTCCTCAATCTGACTTTTTCTCATCTTTAGTCATAACCTATTTATATTGCTGTTCTACATATGGTATTTCATGTACAGTAAATATTTACTTCTCCTTCAGTATACAATGAGTAAAGAAGGCTTGTGCTGAACAAGTGTTCTGCATACAACATTTATTTTAAACCATTTTATGAGAAAACAGCTAATAAAGATACAAAGCTTTAATGGGAGGAACAGGAACAATTTAATCTCCTTCCAAGTTCAGGAAATCATTATGATGAGCTTCTTACTTTTCCTTCTTTGTTATGCTTGGACATTTAGACATAATAAGTAGACTACAAGTAGAAGAAAATAATGATTTGCTTTAATTACAAAAAAGTACTAATAATTGGGTTTATGTTGAATGCAGACACATTACTACTTAATCACCAGGGTAAGAAACACATGAAGAATGTTTGAAGATATGAAGTTATTTTCAAAAGAAAAGGCTATTCAGTCTAAAAAGTGAGAAAACTACATGGTAGAATATGTAATATACACACAATGGGCACCCCAGACTCATGGAGCAACACCCATGCTGCTCATCAAAAAAACAAAAAAAACAACGTCAATGTTATTTTGTTGTCAGCATTTAATGAACATACATTATAGATGGACATATCTTAGAGTACAGATAAGGCATTCATGATATACATAAGATTTATTTTTCCTGTCTGCTCACAAGCAGTGATGAGTGATGGATTTGCGGCGAAATTCCTTATTTCCCCATGTGCAATTTTTTTTTTTTTGCGAAACTGCGGTGAAAAGTTGCAGTGGAAAATTTACCGCAAAAAAAGCTCCCATTGACTTTAATGCATTTGGAGAAAAAAGTCACCATAAGAAAATAACAGTCTCTGAGGAAGTGTATAGACACAAAACGCATCAGAGCTCAGGTGCTGGGTTTTGTTAATCGAGATGTCAAAATAAAGATTTACATCTTTTATCCATAATCTGTGAGGGAGCGATTTTTCAAAGGCGTGCTTTTTTTTTTTCCGGAGTGCGCTGCTACAATGTATGGTGTGCTGTTAAAACGTCTCCTTGATGACGGACTTGGGGAGGCAGCACCCAGGTCACAGCGTGGATGGGGTAAGACTCACATTATACTGCATATATATATTATACAAGGGGAGCCTGAGTAAACGGTTTTTGGATCACAGGATTGGGTCTGGGGCATTAAGCACCCAGGCCACAAGTTTTAAAGGGTGAGCAGCATGAAGGGCCTTTCAACTTATTCCCATGGCTAATACTTAATACTTGATCCCAGGTATTGAATTAATTACTTTTCAATATCCAAATATAGAGCTGAATAGTGTGTGTAATTAATCAAAAAACTTGACTTGAATGCATTTGGAGCGAGAAAAATTGTTGCAAGTGTAAAAAATTGACAAGCGTAAAAACGCCCATTGGCTTCAATGTGTTTCGCAAAATCTCGCAGTTTTGCACATTTTTTCACAGTTTTGCTAATTTTTTGGCGGTACAGGACAGATTTGCTCATCACTAGTGATGGGCGAATTTATTCGCCAGGGCCGAATTTGCGGCGAATTCCCGCGATTCGCCGCTGGCGAATAAATTCGCGAATCACCGAAAAAACGAGTCACCGAAAATGACGCGACGCGCCGAAAATGACTCGACGTGCGTCAAAAGCGTCCCGCGACTCGTTTCGCGAATTTTTCGCCGATTCGCGAATTTTTCAGCGAAGCGAATCGCGGGAGATTCGCCCATCACTACTCATCACTACTCACAAGGGGGCAGATTCACTAATGGGCAAATAATGTGATTCTCACACCACTTCGCCAGGTGCAAATGCACTACAAATACGCTAATTCACTAAAATGTGAGGTTTTGTCCCGGGAGTCAAACGCTGGTGACATTCATTAGCATTACTTTGGCTGTGCAAGCATTTCATAGCAAAGATGGGCTACCATTCATTTGTGAGGAAACAGAATGCGGAGCCGCTTCCCCTCCAGCAGCTGCCCGCAAGGTCCGACAGGTTCGCAGCTCCCAGTCAATCCAAGTAAAAGTGTATACAGAACAAACCAATGACGCTGTACCGAAGAACACGGGAAGCCGATTGCTCAGTTACTGAAAAGTGGATTTATTGATCAAACATAGCTTTGGGTGGCAATGTGTGTGCCTATGAATTTGAAACAATATAATAATAATTAATGGATGAGAGACGCCTAGTTGAGAAATTAGGTTTTTTAATTTCTATAAATAGTATGCTTTTCACTTCATTAAAGGGAATGTATTTTGGAAAGTGCTTAGAATTAGGTTTTCTTTTATTAGGCATGGGTTTTTGTCTTGCCTTGGCAATAGAAATCCTTTTCATTGATATTGCAATACAGTGAAAGCTATCACAAAAGCTAACCAGATAATTGTTGTGTAAAAGTCTGTGACGCGAACACCCTCGGAGGCTAGACATTGATTTGTCTCCTTTTTACTGAACATCATGCGATAATTCCCCAAAAAAGTTATTTTCTCCCAATATCAGTCTGTGAATATGGGAATAAAACTGACAAGAGATTTCATTATTTTTATTTAGTCTTTCTTCTACATTATGAGTACAGACTTTGTAATGTTCTTGTTTTCAGTCAAGGTGCCATTCAGTGTTTTTATGACTCTCTTCTGCTCTATATTTTGAACATTTTACCAGGAACTGCTTGAAAAAAATATGGGGCTTGATTGCTAGTCAGAGACCATTAACTGAGTATGTGAACATTTCCAGCAGTTTTTCTACAGTTGGCTGAGCTCCTCTTTAAATGCTTTGTACAAATCAGCTGTGTCTGCACTACAAGTCATAGCTGTTTACAACACAGATATAGAGCAGAGCACTTTGGGGACAATGAAACAAAAGGTGCAAAGTTTGTGTAGCATAGCAGTATATAGGCAGTATGCACCTCTCTGTTTGTCAATTGTGCTTTCCTCCATACTGCTGTACTGTTTTTCTATTGACCTTCCCCTTAAGAAAGTAATTGGGACAACAAGACTAATTTTTTACTAATTACTTTGTAAACTTAGAAATGTAGTGATTGATAGTGATGGGTGAATGTGGGGCGTTTCACCGAATTTTTTGCAAATTTCCAGAAAAATTCTGGAAGAATAGCAAAATAGTGAAATTGGAAAGTTCATGAAAAATTTATGAAATTTTACCGTCTATACGAAAAATTTGTGAAATTCAAACTACTTCACTATAAATTTGTGAATTTCAAGCAATTTCACTATAAATTCATGAATTTTGAACTATTTCACTAAATTCATGAAATTCAAACGTTTTCACTATAAATTTGTGAATTTCGAACGTTTTCACTATAAATTATTGAATTTCGAAAGTTTTCACGAAAAATTTGTGAATTTCGAACAATTTCACAAAAATTTGTGAAAATCGGAAATAGATGCCTGCGAATTTTATCGCCCATTTTGTGAATTTATTCGCTGGCGGGGAGTCGCGGGAATTCACAGCGAATTCGAGCTAGGCGAATAAATTCACCCATCACTATCGATTGATTTTAAGTTGATTTGGTTTGGAGGTAGGAGATTCAAAGTATTTTATTATTTTTTGATCCAACACAAGAACACTGATCTTAGATTTTCATGATTGCACCCTAGTTAATATTTAATTATGAAGCCTGTGGTCTGTCACTGTCTACACATGATAGTATTCATTCCTGTTACTCCACATGTGGGAGGAGAAAACATCATGTGTTCCATAAGTGTGTATAAGAAATATAATTTTATTGTTCTTTATTTTTCATTATCTTTCTCTCAGTTGCTTCTGAAGCACTTCTAATAAATTACATTCACTCTTTAAAAGCAAGTCAACCCCAAAATAAAAATTTGCCTAATAAGAAACTAAGAAAACAGAATTCAAAGCAACAGACAGACAAACACTGCTTTCAGTAGTACTGCATATACAAATACATAACTTATAAAATGTATTATGAATGTATATTGCAAAATTGCCTAGAATTTTTGGGCAAAAAATATTTTTGAGTTGACATTCCTTATAACTAGTGATGGGCGAATTTATTCGCCAGGGGCGAATTCGCGGCGAATTCCCGCGATTCTCCGCTGGCGAATAAATTCGCGAATTGCCAGTGAAATTTCGTTTAGCGAAAATTCGCTGAAAAAACGAGTCGTGCGTCGTTTTTGACAAGACGCGCCGAAAACGACGCAACGCACGCCTAAAACGAAGCCGTGCACGCCGAAAATGACGCAACGCGACAAAAATGACGTGGCGCGCGTCAGAAGCAACGCGCGTCGGAAACGACGCGATGCGCCAAAGTTGACGCGTCACACGTCAAAAGCCTCCCGCGACTCGTTTCACTAATTTTTCGCCAATTCTTCAGCTAAGCGAATCTCGGGAGATTCGCCCATCACTACTTATAACATTATCCCTAACATTATCCCTATATGTACTGTATGTTTTTGGAGTAGAGTAGGAAACCATTGCATACAGACTGCATGCCAGACTATAATGTTTCTCTCAAGCTTCAGCTTGCCGTAATCATTAAATACATATACATTCTTAATTGGGAATCTAACTTATAGAAATACATTTCAAGAGTAAAACCATTTATGAGATAAAATATATATGCACAAACGGCATGCAATAAATCCTCTCTATTATCATCATCCAATAAATATAAAAGGAGCAGATCAGTTCAAGCATTCTAGTTATACATATGACCTTTGCATTTTGCATGAAAATGCAAAAAGAGCTGAATCGGGAGTTTTGCTGAAATGCTGTAAAATTCAATTTGTCTAGCATTTAGAAAAGATTGAATTGTTTTCTTGAGACAGTATTTAATGTACTATTGAAATGCATTTAGGTTGTATGGCAAGACAGTACAGAGCTCCAAAAATGTGCACAAAATAAAAGTTTGTAAACAGATGTCAGTCCTTGATGAGCTATCACAGCTTCTGCAGCAATATCTTTGGTTTTAAAGAGCCAGCAGAAAATTTCAGTGAATCACACAGAGAGAAGGAGCCAGCTTTAATAGTTAAATATATCACAGTGCAGCATACTTAATAGAAACATCATTCGGTAGAATGGAAAAGGATGTGTTGGACTGGGCTGGAGGGACAACAGGAAAGCACCTAGAGGACGCTAGTGTGGGTGCTCCCACCCCCAATCACGACCACAGGAATTTAAAGGTACACTGTGCGAGAGGTAAGGGTAGATGGTGTCGGCTTTGATGCATGGAGAAGCTTGAAACTGGGGAAGCCCCTGAAGTGGTAGCCCCTGTGGGCCCCAAATACACCAGTCCATAAGGGGAGTCCATAGCTTTTGTTGTTATATAGCTGGAATAAGAATTGGTAGTACTAGAGGTTAGCATCCAAATAAATATCAGAAGACAAATGGTGGGGGAAAAAAGTACAAAAGGTCACTTTGCACACTTACTCTGCAGAGACGTCACTTGTATTTAGGGAAAAAAAAAATATATATATATATATATACACATTTCTCTGCACTCACCACTGATAAGATCATTGGCTGGGTGCTAACCAAAATTGATTGTAACAGTCCACGAAAGCACTCACAGCAATCGCCATTCAGCGTGTATCAATTCATTTATTTATGGTGTATCAATGCGTTTTCGGCTCACACAGAGCCGTCGTCAGGATATATATATATTATTAGGGATGCACTGAATCCACTATTTTGGATTCGTCCTAACCCCCGAATCCTTCAAGAAAGATTCGGCCTAGTACCGAACCGAATCCAAACCCTGATTTGCATATGCAAATTAGGGGTAGGAAGTGGGAAACATTTTTTACTTCCTTGTTTTGTGACAAAAAGTCATGTAATTTCCCTCTCCGTCCCTAATTTGCATATGCAAATTAGGGTTCGGATTTAGTTCGACTAGGCAGAAGGATTCGGCCTATTCCGAATCCTGCTGAAAATGGCCTAATCCTGAACCGAATCCTGGATTGTGTCCATCCCTAATATATATGCATAAAATATGGGTTCTGTTTATTGAAAATAATTTATGAAATGCACAACTGTAATAATATATAATGAATCACTTTCAATAACTATCGCATAGTCTAAGAAGAGATGTGAGGTTCAGTTTGTATGCCCAGATTCCAAAGTAACTAGGTGATGGAACATTAATGCACAGGTATCTGTTCTCATCTATTTTGCAGGGCCTGCTTAAACGCTGTCACTCTGCAGAAGCCACCTATCTCTTCCAGCAAGATAAATTCTATGATGTGCGATATGATACAGGGGACAAATCTATTCAGTGCAGTCGCCGTGCAGATGCTTTTAAGTTCTGGATGATGTGGAAAGCATTAGGGACCACAGGACTGGAGGAGAGGATAAACCGTGCTCTTGCACTGACCAGGTAATATGTTTTTCTACAGCAATGATTTATGAAGCAGGTATTCTATAAAGGATTTTCTAAAATGTTCCAGTTTTTATAGGAACATACCACTAGATAATGTCTTGCCTTCCTCAGACCAAGTAGGTAAGAGTACTAATGTAAACAATGTCTCCAGCTGGATCTTTCCTTCAAGCCATCTCCTTTTCATCTTTTAGTCTCTCATTCAGACCACTGCCTATTTAAAGTCACCTGATTTTGTCCAGAGAGTTTGGATGTGGTTTAGTTGAACACAAAGGGGAAAATATATAAAAATTTGTGATGCAAGAAAAATATATTTGCGTTTTTGTTTTTTCTGAGATGTATCAAAATAGTAGAAAACACGATCTGGTGCGCTAAAAACGTTTTTAGCGCACCAGATTGTGTTTTCTTGTATTTTTACTAGTGGATAAGTGGATCCATATATTTTCGGTGCAGCTATTCCCTTCCCCCTCTCCCTGTACTTCTAGCTAGCATGGACCCTTCACCATTTGAACTTTAAGTATCAAAATAGTATATCGCTGAAAAATCTCCAAAAATTGGAATGAAAAACAGCTAAAACCTCTACAGATTCTATAGAATCAGGGTTGTACATGAATTTTAAAACAGTCAAGACTTTACTGCCTTATTGAAATAAATAAAAGCTTCCAGGAGGTCCCCCATAGGCTACAATGGTAATTGGGCAGCTTTAAGATGGCAAAGCATTGAAGTCGAAGTTTTTAAAAAAAGAGACAGCACTTTGAAATTCGAATTTTCTAATTTTTTTTAATTCAAATCGAATTTTGGCTATTCGATAGTCAAAGTAGCCCAAAATTACTTTGAAATTCAAATTTTAAAAATTCACATTTAATTTGAAAATTCACTTCAACTATTAGTAAATGTACCCTTCTTATCAAGCTCCGAATTTATATCAATATTTTGTTTTATAAACTCTTTTACAAATCTGCAGAGGTTTTTTAGGTTCAGGTTTTAGGTTTATATATTTTCTTTGCGGGAAAAACAATATTTTCGGATTCCTTTTCCGAAAAGCACATATTGTGCTCTGGATTGTAGATTTTCACAAAACCCAGAGCACATCAAAAAAATCAATGGGACTTCTCCCATTGATTTATATGCAACCTAGCATATTTGAGATGCCGGATTTTAACATCCCGAAAAAATTATGATTTTAAAAAAGGCCTATTTAAAAAAAAAAATTCTGAATTTGGGCTTAAAGGGGTTGTTCACCTTTGAGTTAACTTTTAGTATAATGTAGAGAGTGATATTCTGAGACAATTTGCAATTGGTTTTCATTTTTTATTGTTTGTGGTTTTATAATTATTTAACTTTTTATTCAGCAGCTCTCTATTTTGCAGTGTCAGCAATTTGGTTTCTAGGATACAAATTACCCTAGCAACCCTGCATTGATTTGAATAAAAGACTGGAATATGAATAGGAGAGAGACTGAATAGAATGATAAGTAATAAAAAGTGGCAATAACAATACATTTGTAGCCTTACAGAGCATTTGTTTTTAGATGGTGTCAGTGACCCCCATTTGAAAGCTGCAACGAAACTGAAGAAAATTGCAAATCATTAAAAAACTATGAAAAATAAATAATGAAGACCAATTGAAAAGTTTCTTAGAATTGGCCCTTCTACAATATACTTAAAGTTCATTTGAAGGTGAACCACCCTTTTAATAACTAAACCCCCAACCGTTACAATTTTTGCAACATTTAGTTGATACATTTCTCAGCAGCATCTCTGGAGTATTAGCAACTATTGTATCAGCTCACTATTGCCTGTAATGAAATCCAGGGATTCTGCTCATCAGGTATATTTACAAGCTATAGTCATAAGACCAAATGCTTCCAGCACTATTAATGGACTTCACACCCTCAATATTAATTCAAAATAGCAGCAGGGGTAATGCTATATTCAGTTAAACAAAAAAAAAAAGCTTCTTAACCCCTTGATACAGTATTGCTCGCCAATTTAATTCAGCGGCCCAGGTGCAAAAAGCCCCAGACCCATCGCTTAGAAGAAAGGAGGAGAAGACGATCTTTCCCAAACTTCAAAGTAATCCTGGCGGACAAGGTCTTTACCCCTTGTCTGCCATGGCCCGGGTGCAGCCGCCCCGAGTCCTTCACTAGGGGGAACGTAGTCAACAGAATCGTGGTAAGAAGCAGTGCACTCCTGAGTCCTCGCTTAAGGATCGCTCAACTCCAGTATGTAGTAAAATTAAAAATCTTTATTCAGACATACAATTAATTGCAGGCAGCGTCCGAGGTCTGCCGCGTTTCGGGTTTACACACTTCCTCAAAGACCTCTGCTCTGCTCATCAGGGACAAAGATAAGAAATGTATCCATTAAATGTGTCAATTTAGAACAGTTTTTGGGAGTCAGCGACCCCTGCCCCCCTTGCCAGAGCTGCTTTAGAAGGTAAACAATTACACTTTACTCAATATTAGAAAAACAGTCACAAATAGAAAATATTTGTTTGTTTGAAGGTGAACAAGCCCTTTAAAAAGCTAATATGCATGCATGTACCTATGTGAATCACATTTAATTTTGCAATGTTCTTTTTGTGACTAAACCTTCATTTGTTATATGTACAGCCGTTCAGATTTTTCCCCCTGATTTACTAGCATTAATTTTTTTTACCTGTGCCATTCCTTCATTATAGCTTTAAAGTATTATTAGCAAGTGCATTTGGGGTTGTAAGATTCGTTTGCTGGCCGGAATGCCACATTATTCTTCTTTGTGGTGAAGGCATCTTTGATGGTGGCACTGTAGCTGCCCGTCCATCTTTCTTTTGAGCTTTTTGCATCACCCTGATAAATGACATTGAGAAATACATGAAGGCCACAGTGTTAATGTGTCTGCATTTCTGTAAATAGATCTGCTTTTCAGAGCCAGACTGCTGACCTTATGAGCTGCGAGAGCCCCTCATTGACGTGTAACTTAGTGGTTTATTTCCCCTGACTCGTTCATACTGTATATCATTGTACAGCTCTATCAATTACATTTTCATATGCTGGATAAGATTTGATGGGTTTTTTTAAAGCAGTAATATGGTGAGACGGTAACTGCTGCCATGGTTACATTTTTTTTTTTTTTTTTGCAAGAAGTTGAAAAAAATTGCCTTTTTAGTATTCAGCTATGTACAGCATGAACACTTAATTCTTTTCTTTTTAATAGCAGGGCAAAGTCAGCTCTTTCACACATGCATAGGTGCCCTTACATCAGCATTTCAAAGAAAATAATGAAAAAATATCCTGTTTTTTTTTGTTTTTTTTGCTTGCCTCTGCTGTGAATGCCAGTACATTATTGTTAAGAGTAATGAAACTTTTTTTTAAAATCGGTCTAAAATCCTGCATTCCTGTTGCCTGCTCATCATCTCTTCTCCTTGACACACAAGCAGCAGAAGCAAAAGTTCTCAAAATGTTGCTCTTGCATGAACCCAAGGCCCTCTGCCTTTGTATAACAATTAGCTAGTCAGTTGGTGATGCCTCTACTTTATTTCCCATCACACCAGCAGTAGAAGCAAATATCAGTGTGCATGTTTATTCATCTAACCGCACTTTTTGGTTTATTCCAGAATCAATCATGTGCCAGTAGGTGTAGGACAGGAGGCAAAGTCTGCAAATACTCTTTACATTGCAGTGGTGTCTGATGTGACTTGTTTAAAGGAGAACTAAAGCCTAACTAAAACCTAACTAAAGAACTAGACTAGAAACGTTGTACATTATGTTTTGTGCTTCTGTACCAACCCAAGGCAACCACAGCCCTTTAGCAGGGAAGATCTATGTCTCCAAAGATGCCCCAGTAGCGCATCATCTTCTTTTCTGCTATTCACTTATTGAGCTTAGGGACCCACTCACAATATACAATACACTTATAGAATATATATAGAATATAAATGTTACGGTTGATGAATACTTTATACAGATAATTACTACAGGTCAGCTCAGTAACCAGTGCAACTAGCATCAGAATGTAATCATTAGCATTGTAGCATCTGCTTATATTACAGACCAACCTCATTTTCTGTGTAATTTTTCATGACCCCTAAGTTTAGCTTCTCGACAGCTGCTCAGAGCCCAATGAGCATTTGAGTGTCGCAGACACTTTTCAAGATGGTGACCCCCTTTGACAAGTTTGAAGTCCTGAATCATTGCTGCTATTGA
>CM044442.1:40980772-41005791 GCA_024363595.1 Xenopus borealis | reverse complement strand
TCGAAGTACTTCCCCTTTAAAATTTTCTTCAACTGCCTACTTCGCCAGATTGAACCTACCTTATTGCAATAGAAGCATATGGGAACACCCCATAGGCTTTTTTCAAAGTTTTATGTTCGAATACCAATCGTACGATCAAACGCTTCGATCATTCCATTCGTATGATTTTTATCGAACAATCAAACTTTTTTTACGTAAATCGAATAGCGGCAAAAAGCCTCTAATCTTACTACGATTTTATCGAATTTTCATTCGAAAATCGTAGAAGGGTCGAATTCGAGGGCAAATAGCCCTAGAAAATTCGGCCCTTAGTAAATCTGCTCCTTAATGTGTCTATTTGAAGTCTTAAGGTATTGGTGCTCCAAATAAAAGAGAAAAATCTCTTATCCAGGTCAAAAGCATTCTGGATATTAGAGCCAAAGTCTGTAGCAAGTTACAAACTATAATGAAATACAGGAGGGATCATTTACAATGCCCACGAGGAGCAGATTGGAGTGTCAGGAGGTGCAGATCAGCCATGTTATTAGGCAGGCAGTAATACCAGGGTCCCTTTATGGTCTGTGACCTCTGTCACTCTTTAAAGGAACAGTAACACTGAAAAAATTGTGTTTTAAAGTAATTTAAATATAATTTACTCTTGTCCTGCAGTGTGGCAAAACTGATGTGTCAGAAATTCTACTATGGTACTATTATATAACCAAGCGGCTGGGTAGCTGTGGAACAGCCATTCAAAGCTGAAAAAGGAGAAAAGGCACAGTATACACAACAGATAAAATGGAATTCTTCTGAGCTTATCTGTTATCTACTATGTGTACTATGTGTACTGTGCTCGAGTAGCTGCTCCCATGGCTACACAGTAACTTATTTATATAAAGGACAGTTGTGTTTCTGAAGCAAACACACCCGTTTTACTACTGCACTTCAACAGTCATCATCTATTCATTCTATAAAAACAGTTTCATTTTTTGATGTTACTGTTCCTTTAACTTGTCAGTTAGGGGTGTGTAGGGGGTAGAAGGAGGGATGCGTATTTGCCTCCCCGTCTCAGCAATACTTAATACAGGCAGTGGTATATTCATGGGGGGGTAGCCCACAGCAAAATTTAGGTGATAAAAGAAAGGCCAAATAACATGGAATTACACACGTGGTAGGAGAAATGTTAACTTCAACATTACAAAAAATAAAATCCAAGGCATACCATAAACATGGCAGACAATATACATGTAGTTTTCCTATGTCTTCACTAGATGGCGGTAAAATCTAGCTGAATGGCTTCTAGAAGCCCCGAGGATAGAATAAGAAGAAAAACAATTGCTAATAAATCACAGCATGTACTTTCTTCTGATTGTTATGCAGATATTACACAACATGGCATGCACCTTTTACAATTGTTTTATTGTAATTATTTTACTATTTAGATTACAACAACACCAAAGCATTTCTTTCATATCCTGACATTTAACTTTCTGTGCCTCGTTACATGGGATCAAGTTGCATAAGGTAATCTAACCTTGTAACCCATTGGTGCTTTTAAATCTGACTCATTCTCCACTGTGAATTAACATGTCCCAATGAGACAGGAGGAGATTATTGCTTTCATATGTGCTTGAGACACATTTTTCTTATGCCCGGAGGAACTCTTGCCTTTAGGCTTTCCACCTCTTCACTTGCTAGCAAAATGGATTGTGTTTTATATATGTTTCCAGAAAGATCGCATATTTCAGTAGTAACCTCATCCACAGCCCCTTGTAAATTCTGTCTTATACTTTAATCTTATAAACCAAGTGAGCCAACTGCCTGGAAACGTAATGTTACTACCAGAGTTCATAATCTGGTTCCATGGAAGATCATTGTGGAACACGAGAGTTCCTTCTAAAGCAATTGGCTTCAAAATGCTACTAATGCTTTCCATCTGTTGCAGTAACGGACTAACCACAGCTTACGGCTGCCAATATCCTCAGCAACCATCTGCAACAAAACCACTGATATGTTGATTGCGTAATGAAGGTGGAGAAATATTTTGGTGGAAAATTACATAAGTCTAGTAATGATAGAAAATCCTTTATGTTTAAATGTAATTCGATACATAAATGCCTTATATCATTGACTATTTCTCCTACTTTTACCACCGAAAAAGCACTGGATATTATGACCTCTGTTGGGACAAATATGATTTCTATGTCCTTTGATGCAATTTTATAATGGAACTCTCTAAATTCTATCAACATTGTACAATAGTTTGCTGGGAACTTTGGAAGCACACTACAAAATCTTTCCCCAGGTCACAAATAGATTAGACTGAGATTGAACAAGCTTTCCTTGACCTTAAGGTTGTTGGAATATAGGAGATATAAATCATTAACCATTTGACAGTTTTCTATTGTGTGTACTTTCAGCATTTATAGTCAAAGGGATGCCATCAGGAAAGGAACTTTAAACACCTTTGGGAGAATGTAATAAGTCAGTAGCAACAAAAATATTCCAATGAAAAAAGTTATGAGCGAACAAATTTTACCTTGTGTGAATTTAATATAGTCTTTGCGAACCAGGAAACTATTAGGTGACCTCTTCCAACAGTGGAAGAAGGTTTTGCAAATTTTATAGTTTGCACCAATGCACAGTGAATGTAAGTTCTTACAGGAAAAGTTATGTTTGCTCCAAATGCTTCAAGCGCTTATTAAAAGTGGAGCATTAAAATTCACACTTGATGGACTTTGGTCTTTTTTCAGCCCAACTTAATTATGTAATAGTGATGGGCGAATTTATTCTACAGTGGCAAATTCACAGTGAATTCCCACAATTTGCGAAACACCGGCGAAAATTAATTGGCATAAAAAAAACACGTTTCGTGAATTTTTCGCCAATTTGCGAATTTCGCTGGAAATTTGCACATTTTTCGGGATAGATTCACCCATCACTATTATGTAACTATTTTAATTTAGCATGTTATCTGGTAGAATGGCAAATGCAGTTCCAGACAAATCGTTGACATGCACCAAATCTGTCTGCTGGTTGATCTTGTCTTGATCTTGGTTGATCAGGTTGATTAGACAAATCCGTTTTAATGCGACACACAAGCATAGATGAACATACTGTTTGGTTGGAAATGAAAATTGTGAACAGAATCCATGCCTTTGAAGTGTGCTTATTGATTTATTACTTATTTCGATGATGTATTATTCATTGGATTTAGATATTTCCTAAAATATACTTGTAGATGTCACTAAGGAATTTATAGAAGAGAACTGGAGAGCCTTTTTAATGACATCAATGGTAGTTTATTGAACATGTTTTGGACCACAGGGGTCCTTCTTCCTTTTGGACCCCTGTGCTTAGAATCATGTAGTGCTTCAATAAACTACCATTGACTTGACAACATTGAAAGGCTCTCCAGTTCACTTTTATCTATGATACAGAGAGGAGGTGGCTTCTCCATTAACTGCTGATGGTCCCAAAAATCCAAAAGAACTTACAGACGAGTGGAAGATCAGGCCATAAAAGCAATTGTCATTAAGGAATTTCTGCAACACTGGAGGAATAAAGTGAACCTGCAAATTATATGAACTTTTCAGAGCTAAACTTTAACTTCTAGAGTTAAAAAAGAAGCAATTATTTTTTTGGCCATGCTCTGGGTATCCTTAGATCACGCTCCAGCCAAGTGTCCAGTATGAAATATGATCCAAGCTAGAAATGCATTTCCTACAAAGGAAACATTATTTTGAACACAGTAACTGCATCATGTTGGCAGGAAAACCATCATTTCCCGACACTAAGGTGGGGTAATTCTGCCAAAAATAATACTATCTTGAATATAAAGTATGTAACTTTTATATCCATTTTAGCTTAATGTCCCCAACTCAGCACTTATTGAATAAAAGATTTCAAATGATTAACATTTTTCATTCATGAAAAAGTAATTCTTTTCATCTTAAATTTTAACCAAAAGTAGAGCTGCCACCTGTTTGGTTTTGACCTAAGCAGTTCAGTTTTTCTTAGGCCTGTTTGGATCTCAACTGTTTGATTTTCAGTCTTGTTAAATTCAAACAAGAATTTGGCCAATAAAAAATAATTTGAAATAAAAGATTCAAGCTTACTCAGATTTGGAAATCTTCAATAAATAATTTAAAATCCTATTAATAGCAGTTGCAGGTTGCTAGGGTGTAATTTTCCCCAGCTGTGGTTGGAATGGAAAAACAATAGGAGAAAGCCTGAATAGAAAGTTAAGTAATATAAAGTTACAATAACAATACAATTGCAACCACACAAAGAAGTGTTTACTTGTTTGCTGGGGGACCGTGACCTTCAACAACCAGATACTATTTTAAGTTGCAAACTGGAAGAGACAGGCAAATACTGTAATTTAAAAACTATAAGTAAAATTTGAAGAACAAATAAAATGTTCTAAATAGAGTATAGGCCATTATATAAAAGATATTGAAGTATACAGTAAACCCATTTATATTGATAAACATTTGATTACCACCACCCTCTGGAACACAACTGGGGGTTATAAGAACTTTATACCATTGTGCAGAACCAATGCTGGGTCTGAAGACAGGGAAAACAACATCTTGAAGGAGCTCTAAAAACTTGTGGATATCCAGCCTGTGCCTCTATCAAAATAGCATCAAGGCGCAATTTATGCTGTCCAGTGTTGTGAAGACTGCACAGAATTGTACATTGGGGAGACTAAACAACTGCTCATTACCCAAACATACAAGGGCTAACTTCTCAGGACAGGACTTAGCAGTCTATCCACATCTGAAGTAAAATGGACACTCTTTTGAGGACGCCATGCACATATTTTGGACAGAGACAGATGGTTTGAAAGTGGCACGAAGGAGGTCATTTATGCCAAACTGTAGCAACTGTCCCTGAACAAAGGAGATGGCCTGTGACACTGCTTGTCATCAAAATACAATGCTGCTTTGACATCCTTGCATCAGTGATTTTACAAAAAATACCAGTCCTGTACATTGGAGAACAATCATCTGCCTCAATAAGAATCATGGTACGATTGTTACAGGTTCACACTTAAACACATCACAAGTTCCACCTACCTGAACAATTCAATGGAACCATTGAGGTTGGATGTTGGTGACTGTAATTCTCTTTAAATGCCAGGGAATTTACTACTACTCTTTCATATTTTCAACAATACCAGTTGATTTAGATCTTTACATAATAATGTATATCCTGAAAGCATTCTATAAAAGCTAATTTGAAGCTGAATGCCCTCTTTAATAGCTAACATGTCCCCCAAATCAGGAATCTCCACAAGGCCTTCTACCAAAGTCTGCGAGACCGTGCAAATAAAAGAAAATTAAGTTGTTTCAAAGGAAACAATTCTGGGGGTAAAGATTAAAACTACATTTAAAGAGATGTTGACACCTGAAATTAAACTCTTTTTTACATCTACGTATTATAATATTGGCTTTGAAAGCTACTTCTAATTTTGCCATAAAGTATTTGCATGATGCTTTTACATTACCTGTCTGATCCCCTATGTTCCTGTATGAGGGGGCTGCCATATTTGTGCAGCAGGCATCTGTTATCATTACAAACTGTAACTAACAGACTGAGATGGGACTGTTAGGTTGGCAAAGTCAGAGTGTTAGAGAGTCAGGCTTAGACATTTCAGCTAACAGTTATATACAAAAACAAACCTCTCAGAAAAAAATGATCAGCATGACCTATAAGTAACATTTAATGTACATTCCTATGTTAAAATTAATTTTTTAGTGTCAGTATCACTTTAAGTTTACTACTACTACTACTAATAATAATAATAATCATACAAGAAAAGGGTCCATTTGAAACTTTCTGGTTAAAAGTTAAGGTGGTAATCCTTTTATCCTATTTCCATTCATATTACGGTTTTTGTTAGTGGTTAGAAGACTTGCATTTCTATATATACACCATACATATATTTATGACAGCAATCATATCCCTTAGTGAGTTTGTTTTAAAGGCTGCTATGTATATGGATGTGGCAGGGGGTGAGAGGCAATACCCTGAAGATCATTATACACAGATTTGAGTTGTTTTTCTGTTTGACTAGTACAGTCAGTCTCTGCAATGCAACAAAACAGTTAATTGTATTAAATGTGAGTTCAGATGAGGATACACAAGGCGCACACCTGAAATAATGCAGAATACAGTCCAAAATCACTTTTGCAGATGTGGATTTCTTTCCAGCAACATACGTAAATGCTGCTGATATTCTGTGCTTTCAACTGTGCCAGATAAATTTAACTATTTAATACAATACACAAACTCATCGCTTGTTCTGTTTGCCACATTTACTGACACTTGGCAGAAATCAGTTGTAATTGCCATATATTTTATACATACAGTGCAGCAGAATTTTGTGACTGCTGGTATGCATAAGCACATCCTCAAAATGAGGTCACTTTAATGAATGGTGTGCAAATTGCACAAGTATCAACATAGGTGTCATTTAGGGGATCCTTCTTCCATGTCCCCTGTTTGCATGTTGTACGTTATTTAATCAATGTTCCTCTATGCACAAGATATAGCACACAGGCTCCATGGGGCTTGAAGCAGCCTTTATAGATCTGCCATGCCAATCTCCTAGTCAGCTTACTGAAGACCCACGTGCGTGGAACTTAGCAAAAAAGAAATTTCCCAATGCTTTTACATTACTTGTCTAATTCCCAATGTTCCTCTATGAGGTGGCTGCCATATTTCTGCAGCCGGAGTCTGTTAGCATTAGGAACTATAACTGACAGGCTGAGAAGGGACAGACAGGTTGACAAGACAGTCAGGTTTAGGAACATAAACATTTACTGACAAAAGCAGAACTGTCAGGAAAAACGGTCAACAGAAACTATAGATAACTTGGGGAAATGTACATTCATGTTTCGAAAAGTAGTTTTTTTTGTGTCAGTATCACTTTAAGTATCACTTTAAGTGATTTGTCCAAGGCTACAGGGAGTTGCCCCAGGGAATGAAACCAGGGTCTTTAACATGAGCACCTACATCAAAGGCTGATTATTTAACCTCTATGCCAACTCCACGGTCCCTTATACCTACAATATAGTTGTGTTTGAGTTCACAGGGTTATATTAAAATGGCTATAAATACTTAGCTTGGTTATTGGTGGTGCAAAGCTTTAGACACTATGTTAACAGATCATTCATGTATTAAATGCAATAATCCAGGGATGGAACTAGTGGTAGGCAGAAGCAGCACCTGCCTATGGCACAATGATGGGTAGGCTCTGTTAAAGGGTTTTCCACCACCCCTTGTCTGGGTTGTCATGCTCCGTCTGCCACTCTCCCCTCCCCTCTGTCACTCTGCCCTCCCTCCCTCCCTCCCTCGTTCACTCCTGCTCTCCCCTTGCTTTTCCTCTGCTGCTCCTCCCTCTGTTAAAGAGATACTGACACCTGAAATTAAACTGTAAAAGTTTACATCTATTGTAATATTGGCTTTGAAAGCTACTTCTAACTTTGCCATAATGTATTTGCATGATGCTTTTACATTATCTGTCTGATCTCCCATGTTCCTGTATGAGGGGGCTGCCATATTTGTGCAGCAGGAGTCCATTAGTGTTAGAAACTGTAACTAACAGACTGAGATGGCACAGTCAGGTTGGCAAAGTCAGAGTGTCAGAGAGTCAGGCTTAGGAACTTCAACTAACAATTATATACAAAAACCAACCTCTCAGCAAAAAATGATCAACATGACCTATAGGTAACGTTTAATTTACATTCATATGTTAAAAAGTCATTTTATAGTATCAGAATCACTTTAAGGGGCGTCGAGAATACGTTGGGCGTCGTGAATGTGTCAGGATGGGAGAGTAGTGTAGTAGCCGATGGGTTGCCTAGGACACCCCATCGGCTTGGCCCAACCCTGCAATAATTTACAAAGATTAGTAGTTGTAACAGATTTTTTTGTTTAAGCCCTGGTCAAGACCCCTAGTAAGGTTACAGGTACAGGAAAATATTGAATCATAGTGCCTTCAATGCTGAGGAAATAAGTGTTCATCCTAAAATTTGCACTTATTGACATTCAAGATTGGAGTTTAGGATTTTCAAGGGGGAGCATTTAGGCATTTTCCACGTTACCCTAAATGGCCTACAGACTGAGGCCCCCTGCCACTTCTCAAAGCTTCCGGGAGGGGGGGGGGCAGCTCCACAATTGGTAACCACCAATATATGTGTAATGTTTACAGCCTGGTGGAAGCATTTTGTATCAGCTGTTTGCTTTGTAATGGACTATTAAAGTGCAGTACAATTGTACCTAAAACACGAACCACAGTTGATCTTCAACCCCTTAGTTAAGCTCTCATGTAGTAGCTGACACATCTATCAGTAGAAGTAATGAACCCTGTCCTCTGTCTCACAGGTCATTTACAACATGATTTCAGGCTTCTGTACTATGTCAATTTCTGAATCCAAACTGGATGGAACTGCAAAAGTCATAAGTTGAAAGTTGGTCTTCTACTGCTCTTTTTCCAATCATGTTTAAAAAATTTAATATTCAGAAATTGTCTCTTTAAACAACAATTTAGCTTGGCTTTTTAATAACTGGGTTTAACAACTGCTCTGTTCAGGCATTACATGGCTTTCTCATATGGAAATTAAACCAAATGTTATAGTTTTTCTTTTTTTTTTTAATTGTTGTTTTTAATTTTTATCCAATTGCAGAATACTATGAAGAAAACTGTTATTGGCTTTCACACATTCTTTTTGGGGTTTGGCAATACCGAAATGGTTTCAGTCGAAATGTTATTACAATACATGCTAAGGAAACAGGAATGGATCTAAAAATCATTTAAAGTTAAATTACCTTATCTTGCAAAAATATAACTGTAATAAACTGGATAATAAGGTTGCTCTTAGGAGGGGTGGTTTCACTTGTGGACAGCATGGAGGGATTGTTTTTATATTTTTTTAGTGAAAGAAGATTAGGATAGTTGAAGGCCACGAATAATTTTTTTTTTTAAATAATGTAATATAATGCATACATTTTAAGTGTGGTGAGCATAGCCCAAAAACTCTAGTTTAGTCTGGTACTTGAGTTTGTCCCTGCTGGTTCCTTTTTATACAGTGAATTTCAGTCATCATTCTTCAGATCTTATTTCAGCCCATTTGCAGTTAAAGAGTTAAAGAAATGAAGCAGCATAAAATAGTGTTAGAGGCAGTACAGACACTGAGAAGAAGTGCTGCCTGGGTGAGTTTTTATTATGCAGCACAAGATAGAGGGTAACCAGACCAAGGAAACAAGTGCTGCCTGAATGAACACAATGGGACGTGCTCTTCCCCTGGTCTTTGTAAATGACCTCAACTGACATTGGTTCCTCATTCTGATATAGTTTAAATGCAGTGCCATTTAATAGTTTCTCATTTACTGCACGTAGAAAGCTGTTTTTCAGGCACCCAGTATATGTAAGGAATTATTTTTAATTCATGTAAATAATTATGATTCTTTCTGTTCCTGAGATCATGTAAGGTCTACAATGGTGTGATAGACTTCTTCTGCAGTAGTTAAGAATTACAGAAAGGATTTTACAAGACTAATGTTTCTTTTAAGTACTTGGATCTAGTGATGGGCGAATCTATCCCGTTTCGCTTTGCTGAAAAATTTGCAAATTTCCAAAGAAATTTGCGAATTGGCGTAAAATTAGCGAAACGGTGCACGTCTCGTTTTTGACGTGCGTCGCTTTCGACGTGTGTCTCGTCATTTTCGGCACGCATCTCATTTTTTCCCACACCAGCGAATTTTCGCTGGTGTTTCCTGAATTTATTTGCCTGCGGCGAATTGCGGCAATGCGCTGCGAATTCGCGCCTGCCGAATAAATTCGCCCATCACTACTTGGATGCAATACTGCAATTCACTTACTAGGAATCTATATAAAGGTAAATGAATTTAATCCATATCCTAATGCTATCTTTTATGAGAGTATTTTATTTGTTTTAGTGATACTGCCTAGAGTTATCCACTAAAATCCCAAATCATTCTCAATTAAGTATAATCCAAACGCACTGTTATTTAGTATATAACTCACATTTGTGTTATTTTTCACCAAAGTGCATAACTTTGAATTTACATGGGACTCACATTACTTCGAATTTAAAAAGACCAATCGAAATTTATTTAAAAAAAACAATTTTTGAATTGAGGTGGAATAGTCTGTATTCAAATCAATTGATTAAAATTTTTAGCGCATTCGATCGAATTGGAATCAAAACATTTCGATGACTCAAATGACTCAAATAGGGTCTAGGAGGTCTCCCATAGGCTAAAAGAGCAATTCAGCAGGTTTTAGATGGTGAATGGTCGAAGTTGAAGTACATGATAAATTTCAAAATTTTCACATTTTTTGCAAATTCAAATTGAATTGACTATTCCATAGTCGAAGTACACAAAAAGAGCTCAATAAACTGTCCTAGAACTTCAGTAAATTGTCTGCTTCCATGTAAAATATAGATGTTTTAATTACATTCAGGGAATACTCTGCTAAAATGTGTAAGCCAACTGAACCAAAATGAACCAAAAACATGGACAAATGTTCATTAAAACATCCTAAATTACACACAAAATATAAACATATATATATACATATATACACAAGGGCTTAAAATGGTACTTTACTGAATTTATAGATCCCCCATCTGTAAGGGCATACTTTTTGTCTGACATGGACATTTTCCTGCAAACATTAGCTAGATCATATAATCAGTGTATGCATTAAAACATGTTACATAGTTACATAGTTAAATTGGGTTGAAAAAAGACAAAGTCCATCAAGTTCAACCCCTCCAAATTAAAACCCAGCATACACACACACACCCCTACACACAAACCATATATGCCCATAGCTATACTAACTGTAGAGTTTAGTATCAAAATAGCCTTTGATATTATGTCTGTCCAAAAAATCATCCAAGCCCCTCTTAAAAGCATCAACAGAATGAGCCATCACAACATCACCCGGCAGTGCATTCCACAACCTCACCGTCCTCACTGTGAAGAACCACCTACGCTGCTTCAAATGAAAGTCCTTTTCTTCTAGTCTGAAGGGGTGGCCTCTGGTGCGGTGATCCTCTTTATGGGTAAAAAGGTCCCCTGATATTTGTCTATAATGTCCTCTAATGTATTTGTAAAGTGTAATCATGTCCCCTTGCAAGCTCCTTTTTTCCAGAGAAAACAACCCCAACCTGGACAGTCTACCCTCATAATTTAAGTCTTCCATGTGGCACGGTAGATACTTTCAATAAAGCTCTTCATGCTGTAGCCACACAAAAATCATGTGCAGACTTTATTCAGAGTATTCCAGCCAACAGACTAGACATGTCTAACTTGCAAATGTTTGGTATTAACAATGTCCCCGGTGACAGACAGCAAGTGGGGGCATTTGTTTCTAATTAACATAAGACCAAAAAAATGTGTAAGTGTCCTAAATCTGCAAATCATTTTATGACAAAATATTACAAATGTCTTTTTTACATTACATCTTAACACATGTTGAATAAACTGTTTAGCCAAGTAATTATTGCTTGCAGATTCACAGAATAAAAATAGGCTGAAATTTGTGGAAGTTCAGCATTGAACTATATTTAAATTTAAAAAGCCCATCCCATTGAAATTCAAAGTTACTTTTAACTTTAAGTCCCTGCCTATGGATATGAGCTGGTGGTCTGTGTATGCCTGGAGATATGTAATACAACTACATGGTCCTGATCACTTCATATTCTCATAAATGGAAAATGATGTGTTTCCTCCAAATCCCACTATTGGTACTATATTGGTACTATACCTGTGCTATGTGATTGGGAAGGTTGTTGGGACCAGTAGTAGCATTATGAGGGTGCCATCAAAATGTCAGATAATACAATGTCAGATAATATGCCCTTCTCTGACTTCCATCACCCTTATATAATATATATAATAGTGCACTGACAGGAGGACCTTGGTGCCATAATGCTCATTAGTGTGTATTGTTTATAGCGGTGACAAGCAGAGAGGGCCAAATTGACCTATTATCAATGTATTAAGAACACTGAAACATTTTGTGCCTTTAGCTACTAAAAATGCATTACCCTTTAAACAAAACAGGGATTGTTTGTCTATTTGTTGTAATATATTTAACTGCCCAACTACGTCAAAATCGTCCCCAGTATGGCTAGTCCTACACTAGAGTCCTGCAAGGGTCCATTTTTTAAACAAAACAGGGATTGTTTGTCTATTTGTTGCAATATATTTAACTGGCCAACTATGTCAAAATCATCCCCAGTATGGCCAGTCCTACACTAGAGTCCTGCAGGGGTCCATTTTTTGCAATATATATATATATATATTTTGACGTAGTTGGCCAGTTAAATATATTGCAGCAACCTGCAATCTGCAACCCGAGCCCACAACCAGCCTTCTTACCCGTCTGGACCCGCTACCTGACCCCAACCCGCAAGTACCTTATCCATAACCCGGACCCGCGACCCGCTGACCATCAAGAATCAGGAATTGCTGTCATTGTAACTGGAACTGTCATCATTGGAGTAGGCGTAAAAGGAATAAAAACCGATATTGAGAAGTCCTGCCGCCGGACCCGCGAACCGCAAACCTGAAGAATCACCAACCCACATCTATACCTGCACCCAGAACTTCCACCAGCAACCCACAGGGTACCGCATGTTTTTGTGGGTAACCTGCGGGTACCCCAGTTGCAGGACTCTATCCTACACTCAAATTGCATATGATTCATTGAGAATTCAATTGCTTCATTATACATTTTACAAAGGGACTAAGTTTTATCTGTAGCTTGTTGCTTTCAAAGTAACACTCCTAAAATTGGTTGCCCTTTTATTAGCCACCAGTGGCATCACCTGACTATAGCTGGGAAGGGTGGGAGCTACAACATGGAGCTGGCCACTGCTCCTATATAAACTATAACAAACAAAGGAAAGTTGTGCACACCACAAGTTTTTAAAAACATTAAGCAAGGGTGCAATGAGGTTGTGACTCTAAAATTCACATAGACAAATATTGCTCTTGCACTCAATCCATTATCAATAAATTAAGGACATTGCAGATTGCTGCTCATAATGCCATTCTCTAGGACATGTGAGTGTGATCCCTTAACAAGCCTTCAAATAATTTGCCCACCACAGATGTCAAACTTACTGGCCTATAACTGCCAGGCTGAGATCGTAATCCCTTTTAAAATATTGGAATGACATCAGCTTTTCTCCATTCCATAGGCACCATACCAGATGAAAGTGAATCTGAGAAAATTAGAAATAGGGGCTGGTCTAAAACTGAACCAAGCTCTCTTAGAATCCAGGGGTGTATGCCATCACTGGATCCTTGTTAACATTCATTTTTATTAAAGCTTTTTGAATCATATCCTGAGCCAACCACTGACTAGATTGAGCTGAGCCATCAGTGCAGCTATGAAGTGGGCCTGAGAACTCTGACTCCTCTATTGTATACACTGAAGAAAAGAACTGATTTTGAATATTTCCATCTTCTGTATCTGTTGCAACCATACTGGTACCATTATTTTATGGAGAGACATTCTCAACCTGCATCTTTCTACTATTAATATATTTTTAAAAAAAATTTGGATTAGTTTTCCCCTCCACTGCAATTAACTCTTTATTTGCTTTCTTTGCCTTCCGTATTGCTTATTTACAATATTTATTATATTGTTTATATTCATTAAATTCAGCTTCTGTCCCAAAAGATTTGTAGTTTTTAAATGCCTTTCTCTTTGCTCCTATTAACGTGTGTACTTCTGTATATTAAGCCACATAGTACAATTCCGAGAGCTTCTACATTTACTCCTTAAGGGAATAAATTGAGAACAGTAATGATAATAATATCATTTTAAATTACATTTCTGTTCTGTGTTTTTAGCTTCAAACTTAATTAGCTTTTCCAAAATTAATGTTTTTTTTTGTCCCAGTATATATTTGTTTTTTGCACCAGACATTAAATGATATAACATTATGGTCACTATTACTCAGGGGTTCAATGACTTGCACATTTGCTTTAAGTTCTAGGTCATTTATGATCACTAGATCCAGAATAACATTTTTTCATTTTTTTCTGCTCCTCAACGACCTGTTCCATAAGATTGTCATGCAACAAGTTTATAAACTTGTTCCCATTAACTGATCTGGTAGCACTGTTGCTCCAGTCAATATCTGGATAATTAAAATCCCCCATTATCATTACTTTACCCAAACTAGTAGCCTGATGAAATATATATATATATATATATATATATATATATATATATATATATATATATATATATATATATATATATCAGAGCCAGTGCACACACTCCAACCAATGACAGCCTGGGTGCTGGTAATAGAATTACATGAAATGATAGCAAAAAACCGCACTCACAGGTCTTTAGTGGAAAACAAATCGCTGGTTTATTGCAATGTTTCGGCCTTCAAACTCCTGATGACGGCTCGAGTTTGGAGGCCGAAACGTTGCAATAAACCAGCGATTTGTTTTCCACTAAAGAAGACCTGTGAGTGCAGTTTTTTGTTATCATTTTATATATATATATATATATATATATATATATGTATATATAGGTATGGGGCCTGTTATCCAGAATGCTCGGGACCTGGGGTTTTCCGGATAATGGATTTTTCTGTAATTTGGATCTACTAGAAAATCATGTAAACATTAAATAACCCCAATAGGCTGGGTTTTCTTCCAATAACGATTAATTCTATCTTAGTTGGGATCTAGTACAAGATACTGTTTTATTATTACAGATTAAAATTTTGGACAAAATGGAGTCTATGGAAGATGGCCTTTCGATAATGGGTATGGATATAATGCAGTATAATATCAATTTGTTTTATTCATATCGCAAAAACATGCTGCGCTTTACAGAAATTGTTCATCATTCCCACAGTGAAGCTTGCAATCTAAGGTCCCTTTCATATTAAACCAACACACTGAGGTCAGTTTCATCAGGAACCAATTAACCTGCCTCTATGACCTGTGAAAATAGCACTTAACGGCATGTTATTTTCTTATCTTTCACATGGTACCATTTATACTTGGAGTGAAGTAAACAATAAGCCATTAAAGTCTTTTTTTCAGCAAATGTTCAAAGTTAGGAAGTAATAGCTGCCTTTGAACATGTCACTGACCTTTGCCCGTGTTACATTCCACAGCCACAGGCTTTTAATATGCTGCTATCAGAGGCTAGGAGCCTTACTACTCCCTTTAGTTTCTGCTCAGTGTTTTGTACTTTCTACCCCATGGCTAGGAAATGTCAATAACAAGACACCACATACTTACAGATGTAAAATGTTAAACTGTATTTTTCATAACATAAAACATTTTATACAGGTATGGGACCCATTATCTATGGTAGAAAGGTTGTTTACTATAGAATCCATTTTATACAAAAAATCTAACTTTTTAAAAGAATTTCCTTTTTCATTGTAATAATGAAACAGTATCTTGTACTTGATCCAAACTAAGATACAATGAATCTTTATTGGAGGCAAAACCAGCCGATTGTTTTTTTTTAGTGTTTACATGATCTTCTAGTAGGCTTAAGGTATGAATATACAAATTACAGAAAGATCTGTTCTCCGTAAAACCCTTGGTCCTGAGCATTAAAGGACTAAGGGTCGAATTCGAGGTTTAATCAACCTTCAAATTTAACCATCGAATTTGCATCGAATTAAAACCCCTCGAATTTGAATTTCGAATTTGAGGGGTTTTAACACAATTCAATTGATCGAACAATCGAATATGAAAAATTTGATCAATCAATAAAATTGTTCAAAGCGAATGATTCAAACAATTTTAACCATTCGATCGAATTTTTAATATTCGATCAAAAAAACTTGGGAAACTCCTATAGGAGCTTCCCATAGGGTTATATAGCAATTCGGTAGGTTTAATCTGCCGAATTGTTATATAGATTTATAGATAGTGCTTCAACTTACGAATTTTCGAATTTGGTTAATTTGAATCTAATTTTTGGCTATTCGATAGCCGAATTTTTTCATTTCTTTTCAAATTCTTTTTATTGAATTTAGTAAATTTGCCGCTAAATCTATAAATATTGTTATTGCCTATAGTTCTGCATAATAAAAGAACGCTGTAATGTTGTGAAAACTTATAACAGAACCTTTTTTCACCTTTATATAACTTCTGTTACTTTTTAACTAAAACAGGTTAAACTTTAACAGTTTGACTGGCTAACATAGTATTGAACCTTTGCTTCAACCCACTGTCAAACTAGTCCTTTAACCTGGATGTCCACTCAAAGAATTGAAAATGAAATGGTTTTTCTTTGTATAATGAAATAAACTTTAATTCTAATATATATTAGAATTAAAATAATATAATATATATTCATTTCAAATTATTTTACAGTTAAATTGTCATTGGTATTAAAAACAGTATCTGTCTGTGCTTCATATTCCCTTTCTTGCTTGCCTGATTGCAGAAACAATGTAATAATTCAGCTCTCCAGAAGCCAAGATTCCTATTCTTCTTCATCTCAGGGCTGTTAATAACAGACTATGCAAGGCATTTTGCCCACATAATATGGCTGCCTCAACCACAACAACTATGAAAAACGCCACCACAACTTGCAGTTGAAGTACTAGAATAGGTGGCAGGAGCTCTCCAATAATAACAATCACATTCATTATTCAAGACTTCCGATTGATTGGAGTTTTTGGTTTTAATGTGTTTTTTAATTATTATTAACATGTATTTCTATAGCGCCAACTTGTTTCGTAGCGCTGTTAATCATTACTGTTCCTTTAAGAGTCAAATGGAGGAGGGGTGAGGGATACTTTGTGCAAGAGGTAGTAAATGTGTTTCACTGTGATGATGATTAAAATGCAACAGAATGTTTAGTCATAAATCGCTGCTGAGTGAGAGCTCTTAGTCACATACCTTTCTCTGCCCTTGTTACATGTGCAAATGCGAGTGTGAGCAATAGTGCACATGAAATGAGTCATTTGGCAAACAGCACATAAAGGCTTCTATCCATCATGGTTTAATGGAATTGTAAAGAACACATCAAATCCTGCCATAATGCACATTATTTCTCATGCCCCCTTCTCTAGGAAAGTAGGCAGCCTTTTATTTGTCCCTGTATTCATCATAGCAACGTGCTGTACCCACACTCTTTTGCTCTGTCGTATACTTCCACAAAGAGCAGACCTATGTCTCCAGATAAAGTTCCTGACTGGGGTTGATTTTCTATATTATTCTAGATTAAGGGAGATCTACTGTAGCTCACTGCTGCTCAGCCATACTTTGCTCAGATTAATTTGTAAAGGGGCACTTAACCCTACTGTACTGCACTGCTTTACCACACTTTACTACAAATCCAAGCATACTTTAGCATATCAGGTTTAAAGGAGAATTCAATCCTAAATAAAAAACAAAAAAACCCTACCCTCTCCATCCCCTACAAGACCCCCTTCCTCCTCCCCCCAGCCTAAGTGTTACCCTGGGCAAATGCCTCTAATGTTTTACTTACCCCTCAGTGCAGATACAGCCATCAGAGTTCATGGGTGCCATCTTCAGCAACTTTGATAATCTTCGGAATGAGAGTGGTGCACAGTTGAAGCAACTTTCTATTTTGCAACAACTGTGCATGTGCCGAAACTCAAGAAAATTGCTGAAGCGCCAGTCTCATTCCAAAGATTACCGAAGCGGCTGAAGATGGCACCCGTGAACTCCGATGGCTGAATCTGCACCAAGGGGTAAGTAAAACATTAGGGGCATTTGCCCAGGGCAACACTTAGGCTGGGAGGAGGAGGGAGGGGGTCTTGTTGGTGATGTGGGGGGTAAGGTTTTTTAAATTTAGGGTTGAATTCTCCTTTAAAGTAGGCTGGGAACTGTAATCCAACAATTTAAGGTTTGTATTCTTAAAGCAATATTGCACCAAAACATTCTCCAGCTCTCCAGGGCCTATGGCTTCTTTTAATGCAGAATAATCCTCCATTGAGTATCCCACAAGACCTGTGTAAATCTGCTTCCATGTTCTTTGTTTCGGCAGTTGTTCAAGAACAGTGTTCCAAGCAGTGAACAAGCCTGCCCTTTATCCCCATGTCTGATTACAACGTAGTATATTGAATAAATAATAATCACAGTATGTAAAATACCAGCAGGATGACTGATAAGTAATCAGCATTCTTATTGGTGGATTCTCTTGCATATATAATAAAAAATGTTGTCAGGAAAATTAAGGGATGTAGTGGATGTTTGGGTTTAGTGTGCCTTTAAGATAAATATTATTATGAACTTTTTGTACCATGTTGCATTTAAATATGAAGAATAATATGTCAGCTGCCACTGAATGAACTGGTGACAGATCCTTTCAGATCACTTCTCTTTATACATAACTTTGTTTTCTTTATCCATGTATCCTCTCTTGCTCTCCGTCTGGCAGTACAGTTTTGTTTAGATAAGAAATTGGGAAAGGTTCTTCTGTGCGTCATGTGGATCAGGACTTTGCTATTATGAAACTTACATGCTGATCATAGAGAAAGTTGATGAAAGAGAGGAAATATAAACGAGAGGGGGGAAGTGGGTTTCAGCTGCTGATACAGGGAAATGGTTATAGGGAGAGCTTTGTATATTCCATTAAATGAATTAATTCAGTACAATGTATACATTATCAATGCAGGTAAATTAAGAAAATAAAATACTTATCTTGCTTATACTTTTTAAAGGAGAAGTAACCCCACCAAATCAGTGTATTGTCAATGTATTAGCCACAATAATGGACGCTATAGCACTATTTTTATGCTGCAGAATTCTTTACCATACCTGAGTAAACTGCTCTAGAAGCTCTCTATGTTTGTTTAGGATAGCAGTTGCCATATTAGTTTTGTGTGACATCACTTCCTGCCTGAGTCTCTTTACAGCAGTGAAGGGAGGAGTGGGGGAGGGAGGTGGAGAGGGAGAGAGGTGCAAACTGAGCATGTTCAAGCCCTAGTCCTGGAGGTTTAAGCTGAAATCAGGAAGTCTGATACAGAAGCCCATGTGTACATAATAGAAGGAAAGAAATGCAGTGTTTCTTTTGACAGAGGACTCAGAGCAGCATTACTTTGAGGGTTTACTGGTATATTTATATAGACCTTTATGATAAAGCTTACTTAGTTTTAATCTTTCATTCTCCTTGAACATAACATATTATTTATAATATTTTTTATTTGAAAAAATTAGATTTAAGGGGGTTATTTATTAGTCAGAATGCTGAAAACTCAAGATTTTTTTGTTTACTATAAAATCAGAATTTTCTGTGGCTTTCCGGAAAACTCCGGACTTTTCAAGCATCAAATCTGAAAAATTCAGATTTTTTCGCACGACAATCAAAAAAAAGTTGCATTTTATCCCAAGCCAATGTTTTTTTTTTTTTTTTAAATGATAAATAAGAGTAAATCCTGGATTCTAGTTTGGTCAGACTTTTTTTATTTAAAACATTTCTCATGTTTTAAATAAAAAAAGTTTGGATTTGGATAAATAACTTCCTAAGTATTTTCCTTAGCCTCTGAGATTCCACAAACTTTTAAAGGAGAAAGAATGATGATGAATGATGAGGGGGCAAACGGTAAGGCAAATTACACCTCTTCCATAGAAATCACACCATCCAGGGGCATTTTGATGTAGAGCACAGTAAAGCAAAATCTTCAGAAGTTCTATACTGGGTATTCACCTAGCCAGGGTGGTGTAGGGAATGTTTGAGAAAATATCAAACATGGTGGTGGGGTGCAGAAACTTTTATTTCACAGATAATAGACTGGCACAAACTAGACCAACATGATGAAAGTGGTGCAGATAAAATGAAATCTCAAAAGAAAAAAGGCTGACGCGTTTAATGCCAAAAGGGGCATTCAACCACAAACGAATGCCTATGATGACCTTCCGTCATGCTAAAGTTCTGGGGCACCCCCTGAACTAAGAATTCAGAATTTGGAACTTTTAGAATATACCGTGGTGATTGGGTGGTCTAGAAAAAGCACTCCAGGTCAGAAGGTTACAGCTACAGTGTCCCATAACCATGTTTAGTTTTTTTTCCGAAGCAGAGTAACTCTTGATGTGTTTACTAATAATAAGTCGCTTTATTCTTCACAGTGAATGCTTAGAAAGAAGATCAAATATGACAGTGTGGCACACCACTCCCAGGACAGAAAGTTAATGCTTGGCCTCATCATGAGATACCTAAAAATCTACTTCTCCCACCCCAGTGTTGTAATTCCCCTTTGCCCTTTGGATTCTCCCCACTTTTCTGTATTTCCCAGCTCTGGTTGTTTCTGAGCAGCTGGAAACGATTCTCTTTTTTTAGGCCAGACGCAATATTATAAGAACACATTTGTGAATTATTTGGAAATTGTAATGGGATTTTTCTCAACCTTGTAGCCTGGGAAATAACAATGTTCTCATATCTCGTAAATCACGTGGTAGAGCAATCCAGAGAGTTCTCTTCATCACGAACATACACAAATATCCCTTGCTCTGTTTCCCCTTGTATTTAGGTTATTTCATGTGTATTAGATAAGGTTTATAGGATTAGGAGTGATAGGCAGAAATCCTGTTTGCTTAGGAATGGAACCTCCTGAGATTGTGTTTATTTTAAGCAAAAGCACATGCAAATGTTTACTCTGCAATTCAGTCTGTCATATAAATACAATATACTCTTTATATATGCCTTCTTCTATCACCAGCTGCTGGGCCACGTATCATGAACCGATAACATATAGCATTGCAAAGGTAAACAGGGAAGTTATTATTACATCATTGCAGTTTGTGGACTATTTTCTACAACTGGAGGAAAGGATTCCAGCAAGTACAGTTTGCAGCAGAACCTTAGGCGTGACTCCTCTAGTTCCACTTGCTTTGATATTTTAATAAGCCATTTCTATTCAACTAATAATTATCAATAGCCTGCAGGGGCCTCTGCCAGCACATCAACCCACAGGCAGGTTCTGCTGGCATCTTCCTTTTCTTTGTCTCTATTTTATATTTATAGGATCTAGCGCCCCATGTGACTGTCTGACTAAAAGTACCATTGCACACTTATTTATTGTGGTAGGCAGAATAAGAATCACTCTGTTTCTTTGAGGGGTTGTAATGTTTGTTGTGTAAAGAGACTTTATGTTTTTCTCTGTTTAGCACTTTGCTTCCTTAAGGGAAGTATGCCTTATTTATAAGCAGCATTTAACATGCACTTTTTTCTAGGGATGCGCCGAATCCAGGATTTGGTTCGGGATTCAGCCAGGTTTTGGATTTTTTCAGCATGTATAAAATGTAAAGATTGGTGATACCTTTTATTGGCTAACTGAATAAGTAACAATTGCAAGCTTTCGGAGCACACAGGCCCCTTCTTTGGGCAAAATACAAATGCATATTGAAAAGACACATTATATATATACACTGAAAAAGGGTTTATGGGCAATGAATTAGATAGTTACTTGTAGAAGGTAATAAAAGTAATTAGGGTGGGTTGTAAATAGTCCAGGGGTTTGGATTCAGTCAGGTCAAATAGTTTGAACTAGACTAAGACAGAGTGGGGCTTTTTGTCACAAAACAAGGAAGTAAAAAATTTATTTTCAATATTTGGCTGAATTTTTCGGGAAGGATTCAGGGGTTCTGCCGAATCCAAAATAGTGGATTCTGTGCATCCCTACTTTTTTATACATACATTCACTGAAAAATTTAAAAAAAGGCTTAGGGGGTTATTTATTACGTTCCAAATTTTTCTAATAGGCAGGCCTGGATCAGTGGTGAGGCCACAAAAACCCAGGCCTAGGGTGGCAAAATATTATGGTCGGCATGCTGGTCAGCCACTTTCTGGGACGAGCAGCTCCCCATGTTGTGCACTCAGGAAGGTAGTGTGGACGGGTGATAGGACCGCGCAGCGGGGTGCTAGGATCACGTAGACTAGGGTCACCCACTGGGAAATCCAGCGTTGCTAGTTGAACTTTTAAAGAGGAAAATACCAAAGCTTGACACTTTTGAGATTTTTTTTTAAGTCAGACAGTGTTAAAAGTCCAAATAAAAATGTACTCCAACTAAGACCTTCCAAGAACATGTAAAAGTCAACGGCAGATGTCCCATTAACAATTGGAAGATTTCTTTTTTGGGAGTTGAGCTGGGTTGTAGATTTCAGGTGATTTTTACGAGAATAACATAGCTTTTGGGCTGAGAATCTGAAAGAATCTCGGGATTCGGATTTATTTTATGAATTTTTCCACACGAAACATTTGTGAAAATTCACTGATAAAAAGGGGAAAAGTCCATGCCAATTTGGACGGAGTAGTTTTCAGAAAATTGTTAGAACTTTTCAGATTTTAACCCCCTACTTATTCTTCACCGTGCACATTATTTATAAGCATACATGTGATTACTTATATGAAAAGGAGCTGTCATACTGTGCATGCAATATGGAGAACTCAACCATCTTGAGAATCACCCGTGAAGGTGCCAGAGGCTAGTCCTGGAATAGACTCGCCTGCTAAGGGTCAATTAATACACAGGAATAAAATTCAGTTGTACATTATGATATGTAAAAAAAAAAAAGAGTCTTGTGTTTTATTTAGCCTGTGTACATACAGAAAAAGGAGATGTTTTGGGCCTCCCTGGGTCCTTTATCAAGTCTACCTTGATAAAGGTAGGAGTTGTCATACTGAATGGAACAACAGAAATTGTTGTATGTACTTGATATTTTTTATGGGTTGAATGCAATTATTTTGTCTTTTGAATTCAGCTCATTGACATCTTAATTCTGTTTATCCTCGGCCTGTGTTCCCTATCTTCACAATTAGCACTTACTAGCTGCTTATCCCTTTAATCACTTCTTTATTAAATGAGACTGCCCTAAAACCTCCCCATTATGCATTACCCAGCTGTTCATCCCATACTAAATCTCAGTGAGCTTCCTACCTGCATGTTATCAGCCACTGTAAAATAGTGGAACATATATATATATATATATATATATATATACTGTATATATATAAACATTATTTATCCTCCAATGATGATCACATGCACATAGAAGGGGCCGATAGATATACATGATCCTTATTGGAAGATCCATTAACATCATTTGGGAGCTGGTGCAAAATGCTGTCTGCTTGAAAGGGAAATACATCTTCTACACAACTTTAGCTCTGCCCAAATGTTGCTAGCCTGTCACTTTAAACAATCTCATGTCCCTTTAAAATATACCCATATTATTTGTTTGTCTATGGAAGTGATTTGCTGGACCTGCCCATACCCTGTGCTACCCCAAATCAAATGAGATACTTGCCAATTATTGTTGTCTTTCCTGAAAACACTTACCTTTTACACTTATTAAGATGACCACAGCTATTGCCTCTTGGATATTTTCCACCATTTATGAGATGTTTGTGTTTATACCCAACAGGTGGCTCCTACAATCAAGGAAAGAATGATGAAGAAGGGGAGCATGATGGTGGGCTATCAACCACACCGTGATAAGGTTAACTTCTTCCGCCACATCAATATCAGCCCCCAAGTGAGCAGGGAAGACATGGACTTTGTATTGGATGAAATTGAGCGTCTTGGCAGAGACTTGTAGCTTTGGTAGAGCAGCACACTTTGCTGCTTGCACTTGAACTTTGGAATGCTACAGCTGAATCACAAATCTAATTAGCACTAAATTACTTAGTTGAAGCAAGTTGATTTTTCAAGAATTTTTATGTATTATTCTCATAAACTCAATGACAGCA
The DNA here is from genome assembly GCA_024363595.1 of Xenopus borealis. Lineage (NCBI taxonomy): Eukaryota > Metazoa > Chordata > Amphibia > Anura > Pipidae > Xenopus > Xenopus borealis. The sequence continues at coordinate 40,982,047 of CM044442.1, read as the reverse complement.
GATGGCCATACAGTATGTAAGACCTTGGCAATTAAATGGGTTGTCAAAGCAAAGATTTGGCTCTCTGTTAGTCAAGGCACCAATTAATACAATACTGTGCACACATCTGTTATTCTGCTTCACAGGTTTAATAAGCACAGATCATGCATGTCACATTGTGGAAAAAGGAGTCTTGGCTAGAGGAGAGCTCACCATGAACCCAGTGGTATCATCGCCATGTTTCAATGGTATAAGTCAGTGGAAGGAATAGTGGGAGACAGACTCTGCTTTCAAATAGAGATGCACCGAATCCATTTTTTTTGGATTCAGCCGAAGCTGAATCCAAATTTGCATATGCAAAGTAGGGGTAGGAAGGGGATAACATTTTTACATTTGTGACAAAAAGTCACAAAATTTCCCATCCTAGCCCTAATTTGCATATGCAAATTAGGATTAGGATTTGGTTCAGCCGGTCAAAAGGATTTGTCTGAATCCGAATCCTGAAGAAAAAGGCCGAATTCTGGATTCAGTGCATCCCTACTTCAATTGCTTAGAATTTAATTTTTTTTTTAATGCAAAAGACCTATTCTTTGGGGAGACAGCCTCTTTAAGGCCATACTGTAGCAGATTTGTAGTTTTTTTTCTTTTTCCTTGGGAAAGTGCAGCCTAGTATATGTTCAGTCCATGTTTCCTTAAAATAATTCAAAAGCTAGTACTTTTAAATATTAATGTCAAATCTTGTACAATTACCCTTTGTATCTGTCTAAACAGTACCTACAATTCAAATATGTTACATTAAAATATTAATGCTATAGTTCAATAGAGTCATGAATGACATTTAACCATTTTTTAATCTCTATATAACTTAAAGAAACCATTGCATTCTAAAGATCTTATCTGTTATTGGCAATGTTGCCCTGTTGCAAACTCCCTTCCCTTTTTTTTTTTGCAATGGAACGTTATGATTTCAGACTAAAAACCCGGCTCTCTGAGAATATGAACAACTTGAGTTGAACTATTAGGGGCAGATTTACTAAATTCGTGTGAAGAGATCGAAGTTCGATCGAATTCGATCGAATACCGATCGTACGATTTATTTGGATGATCAAATATGCAAATTTGGCCCCTTCAATCATCGAATACCGAATATTTGAGTTATCGACTAGATTTAAAAATTCTTCGAATGCCTACTTTGCCAGATTGAACCTACCGAATACCAATAGAAGCTGCTCCAGTAGATTTCTGCACTGAAATTCATTTCTCAAAAGAGCAAACAGATTTTTTTATATTCAGTTT
>CM044442.1:40953053-40968116 GCA_024363595.1 Xenopus borealis | reverse complement strand
AACATAACTTTTACCGATGTAGGGCAACGGTGCATTATATTTTACTTTAAAATGCTTTTATTTTTTGGTGTTACTGTTCCTTAAACACTGGGCTACATTACAAATGGAAGAGCTGAATAATTACAGAGGAAACAAATGGAGACACAGAGGGAATAATAACACATGTGAGTGAGTTACACACACACACCCTCACACATTGCACCATTCCAGAACACTACCTCCACCAGTGCCAGGGGGAATACTTTCCCCTTTTTGACAAGTGAAATGACAAACTGGAATATGCTTCAACTGCAATTGGTTGTGTTCCAGTTCCATAGAACAAAATGAAAATCCCACATACTCATCAGGGACTCACATATTGATATGACTGATGGGTTCAAGTGCCCAATGAGGCTTGAATAAACGTTGGCACATTAAAGCCTTTACTAACAGGAGTGACTCCTGTCTTCTGAAATAACATTTACTGGATTGGCCAGAACGGGGCACAGAAAATACTGGCCTGTCACTGGGAATATTTTGGATCCTAGTCTACATTCCTACTAGTAGCTCAGGTACAAAGAGTATTTTCAGGTATTTTTGTGGAAATAAAACTTTAATATAATCAATAAACAATCATGTTGCTCATCACTATCACACTCTTGGCAACCTCTCTTCATGCACAGCCAGATTCTGATTGGCAGTTAGGTCCTGTGTGCTCCCTTTGCTTAGACAATGTCTCAGAGCCAACTGTCTTTCAAAAACAACTGACTGACACAAAGCTGCATGAAGAGAGGCAAAATGCTGAGAGGGGGGTCAGCCAAGACTTAACTGATTTCAGATATAACTCACAATTCTTAATTACGATTGCTTATATAACATTACTATTTTGTTACTCATTAAGATTACGCACAAAACTCCCAAAACCAGAACGTGGAGCTTTGTATATATGTATAATTCTTCCAAAAAACAGATGTGTGTGAACCTATGTAACATTTCGATGTCTAATTACTTCCCAGGGGACACAACATGTAAAGGCAAGTGTATGAGGCAACTGTTACTCACACATGGCTATTTAACTAATGGAGAAGTGCACAGGCGAAATGCTCAGCTTTACACAATGCGGCTCAAATGATTCACTGATTTCTATTGAGAAGTGCAAGTAGTTTGTTTCCTTACAGGACCTGGACAGATGAGCGTGTGCCATTCCAAGCCTCTGATTATTTTCTGTAACAATAACAGACACTGCTCTGACTGCAAGACAAATGCCCAGGGACATAGTACAAACACAATGGGAGAGCGGTGCCAACAGTGGGTGTATTTTGGCCTCTTTTCGTGTTTATTATGGAACAATTTACTCTGAGATCTGTGTCTCCACTTGTTTTCAAAAGGCAACAACATATTCCCAAGCAGGGTACATCTTATTTACTGTTAATACAAAACAGGAAGTTGTTCTGCCAAAATGGTGGAACATTGAAACATTAAAGCCTGGACAATACATTGTTTGAAAGACCAATAATCTTTTATTCTTATAAATACCCTCCAACGCTTTCAGTTTCAGTTTTACTATTTTGTTTGGGTTTTATAGAACCCCTTTGGAGTTGCATAGAATAAAGAGTTTGCAGCAAATGATCGTAGGATCCCCCATGTGAGAAATCCCGCTGACTCTGAGCCCATATCCCCCCCCCCATAACTGAAATAAAATAGATTTTATATCATATATAATTACGGCATACAAATACTTTGTTAGTTTATGTGAGTATAAAAAATGTTCTTAGTTCCGTATCCACCTGAATATTAAAAAATTATCAAAATATAAAAATATAGCTGCAGTATGTTTAGCTTGGAGCGTTGGGCTCTCCCGAGGCTCCTAACCGTACACTCTCACTTGCTCCACTCACACAATGAAGAAATACTGGACTATGAAGTGAAAAGCTAACGCAGGACCAATCCATTCCAAAGGAAGGGAGGAGGCAGTACTATATCAAATGAGGAGTTGAGTTTTTGGTACAGAATCTTTATATGTTTCCGTCTCATAAGAATATTGATATAGAGCAGCAATGATTACAATCTGATACAAGATTATCCTACTGAAAGGATATTGCCCCTGCCTCATATGGTACATGCATATTGGTTTGTCTGGGGCAGCATCCAAAACAGCCACTGTAGGATTTGGGCATATTTACGGTTCTGAGGGGGAAGAATTTTAAAGAAAGTACAACGTTAAAGGAAAATTATAGCCCCAAAATGAATACTTAAGCAACAGACAGTCTGTATCAAATTAAGTGGCATATTAAAGAATCTTGTGAATAGGCGCAGGCGATTCTTCATTGAAGCAGCTGGAAGGCAGGGGGAAGCGGGGTGACAAATCTCCCCGAATCTTCTGGTCTGGACTAGCCCTCAGAGTCACATTATTAGGGCAGCTGGGAAACTGCCAATATGTCTAGCCAAATGGCAGATTTCAAAATTAAATATAACGAAATCTGTTTGCGCTTTTGAAAAATGGATTTCAGAGCAGAATTCTGCTGGAGCAGCACTATTAACTGTTTTCCCATGACAGCATCCCTTTAAGCATTTATTTAACATGGGCTTACGTAAGTAACCATAGAAACTAATCAGCCACTACCTGCTCACATTCCATCATAATGATGAAAGGGTAAAGAGGGTCAAATGTTCTCTTACCTAGCTTCTTGCAGTCTATTTCAGCATTTACTGGGGCAGACGGGCACTTCAGTGGTACAAGATTTCAGAAGTCAGCAGATTCAACCTTCAGCAGATTCAACCTTCAGCAGATTCAACCTTCATTTTGAACAGTTGGTATCGCGCTCAGATGAGAGGCTTCGTTATGCTGCCCCAGACAAACTGATTGGCCTGTTCCACTGAATAATTGACAGAGCTGTGACATTATCCCTTCATGGATTCCTTGTATGAGCTTAACTAACATGATACATGTATTGGCCTGTGACGCATGTTGGGCACTTACCGTAGCAGCAATCATTCCTGACATGCAATGAAATGATTGGTGTAGAGTATTTAAAAGGAGCTGAGAAACAAAACCACTCACTCAAAAAAAATTGTGTAGTTTTCATTCCTTGTGGTTATTCTTTAGACCCCCCTATGCCAGATTTCTCCTTCTAATGTCCTATTTGTTAAGATGGAAAGGCATGTTCTAAAAGACAGCATTTATCTAGTATGTATAAAGTTGAGGTATGAGTTGTGCCAGAAACCTAACAGCTACAGACACAGTGCAGCACTGCAGAACATGGCCCACATTCATTTTAATGGAAAGAATTGTGAAAGTACACAGTGGAAATTGCTGTCCATCTGAGCTGAAAGTTTGCTCCATCAATAGCTTTAAATGTACTCTCCTTTATGTATACGATGAAGTAAGGATGCATATTCTCCCTTTTTACACCGATGGTTGTGTTCTTTTCTAATTGTTGAGTTTTGTACATTCTGTCTATACTGCTATTTGTATGATTTTACACACAAACCCATATGCTTCAACAGAAAAAGTACATTTTTTCTACGGGATTTGTGATTGTGTCATTCCATGTCTAGATGTGCATGCTATTTTTCTTTAGCTTCCTATGTCCTGACAAAAACTAGAACTAATTATACTATGTGTGTGTGTAAGTTTGTGTATAATTTAACAGGTTGCATATGTTTCCACCAGGGCAACATATTACTCACTGTATGTCTTACATCACTGTGATTAATAAACTGATAAACATATATGATAGCCTTTATATATATATATATATATATATATATTTTTTTTTTTTTACACACACACACACACATCTATATGCTCTTAATGTAGAGGAATATCTCAGCAGAAAAAATACACTGAACCATTGAAACATTATTTGTAGTCAGTCCTATGTTCTCGCTATAACCAATGTATATATAGTTTTGTCTTTGGCATCGTGTAAATGCAGATAAACTATGCTCACCCACTACACTATTTCCTGATTGGTCAGTGCACAAATACAATGGATAAAAATCCATACAATGAGATATGACTATGAAGGTTTTCATTCATCCAGGTCATGGTATACAGTATCTAATATTAGTAATTCTAAAAAAAAAAACAACTGGACTTGCTGAGTGATCATTGATCAACCGTTGAACTGAAGAAGCTGCTCGGATGAGTAGCGAAACGTCTTCAATAATTACTCAGCAAGTCCAGTTGGTTTTTTTTTTTTAGAATTACTTATATTAGATATCCTTACAATGAGTTTAGTGCCGGCACCCTAGCTTACTAGTAGCTTTTATATCCTAGGTATTTAACCTACTTCTGCAAATGATTTTGGCTTATGGAAAGTCTGCCATCTAGTCTTAGTTTTAAACATAAAAAAATAAAGTGCAAACAATTATGGCTGTTATTAAACAATAAAAAAGGGAAGATCCTGAGGTGCTCATACCAGATGATCCTGCAGTAAAGCAAGCTTGTTTGATCATATACTGCTCTTGTTTAAAAACGGACATACTGTAGCTTTGGTCTTTGCAGTCACATGTATAACACGGCAGTGACAAAAAACATGGTCCTCGCCAGTAAAACTACTAGGAAGGCCCATCCCCTGTGGAACAGAGTTTTTACTGGACAGATTCTATACGACTACAGTCTGTGCTGCTATATGGTTGCATTCTCTGAACAGTCCTCTGGTATCTTCTCTTCGGAACAGCTTCTCTCTGAAAGTCTGTCGAGGTTCTGCATTTCCTTAAACCTTTCATCTACACACTGAGCTGTGAGACGGGCTTCTGGGTCTTGGTCCCAGCATTCTGTTATGGTTTCACATACAAGCTGGATTCCCTAGAATATGAAAATCACAGAAAAACCATGAAATGAGCCTTATGGTTGATCAATCCTTTAAAGTAAATCTTAATAAGACATACAACACGGGACATAAAAGTCTCACCAACCATTCAATCAATGCACCAACCATCTGAATGCATGCATAGGGCTTGTGCTTCAGTATGGAGGTACACATATGGGTTGGGTGAAAAATTTATTTTAGTTTACTCCAATGTAGATTAGTTTAGTAGTCAGCAGAACTCCTGTAGTGTTCTATTCAGTGAGGCCACCTTCAAGATCAAAGCCAATCAAAGGGCCAGGTAGAACCAGTCTTATTTATTCAGGTGGTTTTAACCATATCCATATCAGTGCTGTTGCTTTATCCCCCTCACGAATAATTTAAACAGCATCTGTGAGCCTCACAGGGCTGCTGTACTCTCATTTTGAAAGGGGTCATTCACCTGTAATTATGTAGAGAGTGATATTCTGAAACAATTTGCGGTTGGGTTTCATTATTTTATTATATGTGGTTATTTAGCTTTTTATTCAGCAGCTCTTCAGTTTGCAATTTCAGCAATCAGTGCTGCTAGGGTTCAAATGATCCTGGGAATATGAATAGGAGAGGGCCTGAATAGAAGATTTGTAGCCTTACAGAGCATTTGATTTTTTTAGATGGGGCCAGTGGCCACCTTGTTTGAAAGCTGGAAAGAGTAAGAAGAGGACAAGGTAAACAATTCAAAAAACAAAAAAGGAGGTGAATTGAAAATCTGCTAAGAATACATCTTTTCGTTATTTGGATCTTCATACCATCATGCTTATGTCTACGAAAAATGATTACAACATTAAATAAACCTAATAGGCTGGTTTTGCCTCCAATAATGATTAATTGTATCTTAGTCGGGATCAAGTACAGTAAAAGGTACTGTTTTATCACAGAGAAATAGAAAATAATTTTTACAAATTTGAATTATTTGGGTAAAATTGAGTCTATGGGAGACGGCCTACCTGTAATTCTAAAGGGTTTCTTGATAATGGATCCCATAGCTGTACATATCTTCAGCCGAATATTTTGGAATCACTACATTATTCAACAGCATTCTGAAAATATCAGCACGTCCTTACCCTGCTACTACAATTACACCTTCCTCCCTGTTTTGCACACTTTCCACAACTACAACTAGCAGCTTCATGTACATGACAAGGGGTTCCTTTCACACAAACAACAATTCACTTGTACTTGGTGTAAAAGGTGAACTGCAGTGGAGGTGAGTCATACAGTGGCCCAAACCAACATACATGTGAAATCTAACCATGTCCCTTTCCTAGTAAATCCTACTGTCAGGTTAATGCAACAGGCAAATTCACTTGGAACTGGACCAATGAGCAAAGACAAATTGCAGTTCAACTCATATCACTGCAAATCACAGAGCATTTTTGCCAATTTAAATAGCCAAGATTGGGTTTGCCAGCTAAAAAGCTTATGATTCATGTTTTTCTGCTAGTGGAAACAGGTCATAGTTAACATGAAAATGACAGATTTTTGGCTAAAAGACCAGCAAACAGGTAAAGTACACAACATGGGAAAGTGCTACCTGATGGCTAAGCCAGCTGTTGGAGATTTCAGGTCTCCCTCTATCTCTCAATATATTGTCCTTCATGCTTTCAATACATGGGTGCTCCCGCACTTTTGTGCCAAACGGAGGTTCGTAGTCTTTTACATCTGCAGAGATATAAACAATTAAATATTTTTACTAAGGCTACTGACAGTATCACACTTAGAGGCAGAGTTATAAAAGTGTCAAATTAAAACGCAACACAGTAAGGGGTTTATCTATCAATGTATCTATGTGAATTTTTTTAAACTCTAATAAATTTGATATTATTCACAATTCGAATGGAATGCTACTTACTAGGGATTCAGCCTTTTCCAGCAGGATTCATTTTTGGCAAATCCTTGTGTGTGGCTGTACCGAATCCGAATTTGCATATGTAAATTAGGTGTTAGAAGGGAAATCACGTGACTTTTCGTCTCAAAACAAGGAAGTAAAACATTATTTTTCCACTTTTTCCTTTCCCACCTCTAATTGGCTTCTGCAAATTAGGATTTGGTTCGGTATTCAACTGAATCTTTCACAAAGGATTCGGGGGTTTGGCTGAATCCCAAAATAGTGGATTTGGGAGAACCCTAAATAGTGGATTCAGGCAAATCCCAAATAGTGGATTCGGTGCATCCCTATTATTTACAAAAAATTGGAATGTCTAAAATAGTCCCAATCCAAAAACTTGAATCATATTCAAATCAAGTTTTCCTCAGAAAAAAAGCGACTTTTGCACGTCAAGTTTTTTTTGACGAACAAAATTTTTTCTCCCATTGGAGTCTATGGGCCGTCATTATCGAAGTGGAACTTTTTCCAGGGTTGAGGTGTTTGTTATAAATCTCACATCTGAATTCAAATTTGAGTTTGTGGTTTTAAATTCGACTTTGTGGGGAAAAACCCCCCGAAAAATTCGAATTTACCATTCGAACCTTAGTCAACCTTAATATTGATCTAATAATCTATAATAATTTTATCTAATGTTACACTGTTGATTTTGGCCCCTAGTGATTGTTCACAGTTAGCATGATTTCTGATATGTGTAGATCAGATAAATACCTGTTGATGTATGTACAAAACCAACTGATTCCAGGAAAACACCTTGAAATTTTGTGTATGTTGGTGAACCTCCAGTAACAGTGTAATCGTCCAGAGCAAGGGTAATTGGGTGTATATTCTATTTTGCAAACTCTACTTCCATGTAGTTGGGGTTTAAAAACAGGTTCAAACAATATATCTGTGAATCCCTCACTTATAAAGTCCAACCAACCAAAGAACCACATTCTGGTTGGTAGGCTAGGGTGTATAAAGGGGACATTCTGGTGGTACAATAATGAACGCTATTCTACCTGTCTCTTGACACCATTTCAGCAGAGATCATAATTAATACGGGCCTGATATTATAAGAGAAAATGTAATTACCTCCAATGGCATTACAACGGGATGTGATCTCCCACAGGACAAGCGCCATTGAATAAACATCAGTTTGCTTAAATGATTCTATGTTCTCCAGATTAATTCTAGACTCTAGAACCTCTGGAGCCATATATCTTGCAGTCCCAACCTGGGAAAAATCAGAAATGAAAATGGAATCAAAAAAGCGTTCCTTATATTAATAAAATGTCTATTATTGTTTCAAGTTGACATCAATATTCTGCAATTACATATATTAAAGAGAACTATAATTATCTAAATGAACACATAACACTTCCATAAAATATAAAGAAAGCTAAAAGTAATTTAATTGTATGCAGAGTTGTACTAAATACTATGCATCTCACAAAGAACGTAACCAAACGCCCTGAAACTATAATAAATGCATCAAAATAATAAAGGGCTGCCCAACTGAAACTCCAGTAATAGCTATTGTATTTCTTATTTCTGCATAAGAAAACAAATATGATGCTAGGTACTATGTACTAATCATGTGCACATCAAACAGAATTTTAGTCTAACCTGCCCACTGTTTGCAAGGTCATCCACTGAAAGTGACGGTTCAAGCCAAAGAGACAGACCAAAGTCACACAAGCAACAAGTCACATCGTTTTTGACCAAGATGTTGGAACTCTTTACGTCTCGGTGAACGATTGGCGTCTTTGGTCTGCCGCATGGAGTGTGATCACTATGCAAATGAGCAACGCCGTGGGCCAAAGAGCCTCCAAGTTTCAAGAGGTCTTCCCAGCTGATGATATGCTTGGTTAAATATTCTTGTAAATTGCCCTTAGCATGGAAAGCAGTGATGAGCCAATACTGTTTGCCAATGTCAGTTTTCCTCTCTTCAGCTGTCAGGAACTGCAGTACATTCTCGTGTTTCAGATTTATATCAGAAAAAATATCTTTTTCCATCTTCCAAGATGCATACTCTTCAAAATGAAAAATTTTGACAGCTACTGTTTCATACTGTTCTGATGTATTTTGTTTGAGCTTGGCCTTGTACACTTCGGCAAATCGACCTTTCCCCACCAAAGTGTCTAATTCAATTGGAAGAAGCTCAGTATTGTGGTTTAGATTGTTGGCACAGGTTGAGCTGATGTCAGAGCGATCATCGTCTATCATAATAGCACAGGCATCGCTGCAGTCCATATCAGGATGGCGTATGCACTTTGGATTTTTTTCCCATTTCTTTTTTAGTTTTTTTGTTCTCTGAACACGGTAGCAGTAGAAGATGGCAATGACTGCAATGGTAATCCAGACCAGTGGAAGAATAGTGATCAGAAGAACTTTCAGAAGTATGTCTTTTGATGGGTCTACATCTATATTATTTTTGTCTTGTTCTACACCTGCTATAAACAAGCAAAAATATTAGTTTCAAGGGAAAACCAGCATGTGTCACACAAACCATTAGACACCATTACAATTAAAGATACATCTGATGTGTGAGGTTGGAATGCTTGATGTTCCTATTATTATTAGTGTTCCATTTATCTACCTTTGATTGCCATATCTCTAGTTTTGTTTGCAAAGAGGTCTGCATACGCTGTACATTATAATTATTGTATTGTAGAGACAGATACAACACAATCAACGTCACAACCTTTTCCTTATTCTAAACCAGTGCTTCCTGAGAACTAGGATTAGGTTTGGGATTTGGCTTCATCTTTTGTGGTGTATTCAGTATTTGCGCAAATCCTAAAATTATGAATTTGCTGCATTCCTAGATCAAAGGGCATATTTATCAATAATCAGATCCTGTGAGTTGTGAGAGGGTTTTTCTACCTCGGATAAACTCGAATTTTGAATGTTTGAGTATTTATGGAAAAATCCATATGCTAATGACTCAAATGAAAAACAATGGGGAAAAAAATCTAATGATCGAGTTCATGTCCCGAATAAACTTGAATCCATTAAATTTAAGTCCTGAAAACTCAAACTGATCGAGTTTTCAGTAAAAACCCTCAAATCAATCACAAATTTATGAGGATATGCAAACTAGGATTTTGTGGTGTACAAAGTATTTGGCCAAATCCTAAAATTATGGATTTGGTGCAAATCCTTGATCAAGGGGCATATTTATCAAGAATAAAATTCTGTGAGTTGTGTGAGGTTTTTCTACCACAGATAAACTCAAATTTCCGATGTTTGGGTATTTATGGAAAAATCTGAATGTCAAAAACTCGAATGAAAAATGACAGGGGAAAAAACTCTAAAGATCAAGTTCATGTCCCGAAAAAACTAGAATCCATTGAATTTAAGTCCCATAAACTCAAACTGATCGAGTTTTCAGATAAAAACCCTCAAATCAACCACAAATACTAGAGCTTTGCCTATGACACTGACTTCTACATGACCTCGACAGCTTTTAGATTGTGAATTTACTAGAGCTTTGCCTAGGACACTGACTTCTACATGACCTAGCCAGCGTTTGGATTGTGAATTTACTAGAGCTTTGCCTAGGACACTGACTTCTACATGACCTAGCCAGCGTTTGGATTGTGAATTTTTACATTCAAAGTTTTGAGTGTTTTTTTGCTTATTAAAGAGCATGTAAAGCCTACATTTTCCTACCATGTATATAAGTTGGGCAGATCTTCCCCACCCCAACCAGAGTAACAGTTATCTAAAGATGTCAAAGAGGCTGTTCACTGATTACATTTTTGTGGAGGGGGTTTACATGTTCTTTAACTCACATACATTCCAGTTTTTGAAAATATAACTCATGTGTGAGTTTGGGTGAAAAAAATGCTCTTCTGCAGAAAAACATCAGTTGTATAAACAAGAGCTTATGACAGGTACAACATTGCCCATAATATATAAGGTTTCTTGATGAAAACCAGAATTGTAAAAACAATATATAGACAGTATACTGTAGGATCTACGTCACTAGATGCTGTTGTGACACATACCATTATGTTTTGCTTTTCTACCTACAATGACGTTTACAGGGAAACAGCCACAATATAAACTATTATAAGCAGTGGGTACAGTCCAAAATTAACTTGAGCTGTTAAGCCCCACTGCACTCCTTGGTTCCTCAGCAGTCACAGGGTCTGCTAAACCTGACTATATAATGTCAAAACATGAAAAGTGACTCCTTTCATACCATTTAATTTGACCATCCAATTACAAATCAAACAGTCAGTGATAACCTAACCCAGGGATACAAAAGAAATAGGAGTATTTAAAACTGTATTATGTATTATATGTGTATTAAAATATTAAAAACGGTTTAGGCAAAAACTCAATTGGGCGCACCCAGTTTCTATATCAAAAGTACATGCCCCAGAGGAAAAAAAACATTCCTTGATTGCCAAAAACACATATCATCATTTTACTATCGTTATTGCAATGCCAAGGATTTTACTCTCCCTGTATATACTGGGAGACAGATGGGAATTTTTATAAGCACCCCTCCCATCTCATGTGAACATGATGAGTAGATCTCCCAGAAGCTAGCTATCTTGCCAAGCAAGTACTGCTAATAATCTGGTCAATAAATAAACCTGGAACATTTGCTCTGAATTGTAATAGATAAGCTTGTTGAGCAGGATCAGCAAAACCATGAGAAACCCAATCAAATCAACAGGAAATTTAAAAAAGTGTGATGAAAACCTAAAGCCTAGTGAAGGCAACTACTCATTCTCATTACATTTTATTTATGGAGCATGTGTATTTTGCTCAGTGGTATATAGGTATGGGACCTATTATCCAGAATGCTGTGGACCTGGGGTTTTCCGGATAATAAGTCTTTCTTTACCGAGTCTTTCAGTAATTTGGAAAATCCTGTTAACATTAAATAACCCCAATAGGCTGGTTTTGCTTCCAATAAGTATTAATTATATCTTAGCTGGGATTCAGTACAAGCTACTGTTTTATTATTACAGAGAAAAAGGAAATCATGTTTAAAAATGTGTATTATTTGATTATAATGGAGATGGCCTTTAGCTTACTGTAAACCAATATCAAATACTGGCAATCCACTATAGTAATATGATCACAACTCATTAGGCTATTACCCACATGAATCTTTGCATTTGGTAAGGTGTTTTGGCAAATCAAGGGAGGAAAAATCAAATCTTAGCATAGAGGTCAGATATGAGTGGAACAGAAACATCAGAAGGACATATGTAAAGTAAAAAAAGTAAAAATACTTGAGAAATAAATTACCTTTAGAAAAAATATACCTCTCATTACACAGATCTCCACCACATGAACACATGAACATTATTCCCTCACTTGTATTTTTCTCTTTCATGATACATTCTTTGGAATCATAGTCATCCAGGTCATTTCCATACAAATTATTTTTTGGGTCATGACAAAGTGTTTCCTCAGTGATGTTGCCACCTATTTTCCTCCTTTAAAATACAAAAGATTAAAAATACCAAACACCATATTAATATTATTGTCTGTTACGATATCCTGGTCAAACACAGTAGTTCCATAAAGTACTTTTTATAGTGTGTGAATAAATACATTAATAAGTATATATCTACTTTATGATGAGAGTTTTGCACTATGATCCAAATTTTCCAAAACTTTAATTAAAAGGGATTCTGTCCTGGGAACATGCTTCAATTAAAAGCAATGCTCCATCAGAATTCTGCACAGAAATCCATTTTTCAAAAGACCAAACAGATTTTTTAATATTCAATTTTAAATTATGACATGGTGCTAGACATGTCCTTAGTTTCCCAGGCGCCATCAGCCATGACTTGTGCTCAGTCACTCTTTACTGCTGGAATGCAAATTGGAGTAATATCACCCCCTCCATTTCCCCCCAGCAGCCTATCAACCTTTAAAAGAGAGAGAAAATTGCAGGAATATAATCCAGTAACCCCCATATGTAAGAAAAGGCAGTTTTATTTTCAGTTTACCCAGGAGCAGTAACCCATAGCAACCAAGAAGATGTTTGCTTTTAAACAGGTGACCAGTAAATTCTACCTGATGATTGGTTGCTGTGGGTTACTGCTCCTCAGTGCCTTTTATTACATAACCCCATTCGTCTTTAAAAATTCAAACTTCTGGGTCTGGCACATCTGCTGAACAAAAATGTGACATGTTAGGGCATAGGCATAAAATACATGTTTAAAAGAATGATGTGTCCTAGGCAACAAATACATGCTCAGTACATGTTCCCAGAGATGATCTACATTTCTAGTAAAGGTTAAGGCAACATACCATATAGCTACGCATATTTCTCCTTTATTAGCACAAATGGAGTTCCTTGTGCAGACGCTGGAACAGTTGGTTTGGTTTTCACACGTTGCCTCTAACACATCACAAAACAAGCACACTTCACTTGGTTTCCATTTGTTAATTGTTTTAGTACTGGGGCCTGTAGGATACAGGTTTATTATTAGAGAAATGCAACATACTTGTTTTTGAAAACACAACAAAGCTGTAGGTTAATACAATCTAGAATTACAGTAAGTACAGTCAGAATGTATCTGGTTTCAACAATTGTATCCTTATTTTGCCAATTATAGGTTACTAGTTTCACCTTACACTACCTTTACTCCTACACATCCTAGAGTGCAAAAACTATATTGATACTTTGGTCCCGTTCAATAAATAACGTGTTATTTTTTAATGTGCTCTAAATGCCTTTGTTGCGGATTGTGGATTTTTGCTGTCTCTTACTATATAAAGCCTTAGAGCCAAACAATTTGGATTTTTTTTCCAGATCTGAGATGATACAACCTATAATAACCTATGGCCAAAAAATGTTGTGTATTTTAAAACACTGAAAAAAATTATACTCAGATAGAAGTGTCTAATTTATGGCCAAACTCAACTAGAACAACGAATACAGGCAATAGGGTTAGTTACCTCTGAAGAATTCACTATTGCATTCATTGGAATTACAGGAGCACATGAACAATGCTTCGCCATTTGTCTCCTTTGATTTCATAATACAGTTTGAAGAGTCGTGATCGCCCAGAGTATGCCCATGCAATGTCTGTGCTGGGTTATGGCATAATGATTCTTCTGTAAAGATGTTGCTGTTATTCCTCCTGAGGAGAATGGAAATGTCTCTATTAATAAGATATTCATTTAGGTTTTTTTTAGCAAGTACATTAAACTTCTGTGTGCGTATCCCTTATTCCTCACATTATGGCACACCTCCCGCTGCCGTTTACTCCGTAAGACGCTGGTCTCCGATCCAGCCAGTGGTAAGATCCATAGACAAAAGAAGGTAAAAGAGTATCTCCAAGCAGCAGTTGCTTAAAATCAACAAGCTTTATTCCAGGTTACATTTAAAAGCAATGTACAGGACTCCATCAGATGAAGTGCCAGAACGAGGCATGAAACGAGTCAGGTGATCATATTGTCATAGAACAGGAAACATGTTTCTTGTGGAGTCCTGTGCATTGCTTTTAAATGTAACCTGGAATAAAGCTTGTTGATTTTAAGCAACTGCTGCTTGGAGATACTCCTTTACCCTCTTCTTTCGTATGGATTTTTTTTAGCAAGTAATCAAAAATCCTTGTAACTCTGCTGTGAAATTAACTCAGCCACTGCCCTAGAGGAGCTTGCATTCTAATAAGACTTTCTGTTATGCAACAAGATACACCATACAGATCCATAGCTTCCAGTTTGGCCTCAACTCATGAAAAAGTCTCATATTTGTACAAATCCAATAATGATGGCATTGGTTACTACATATTATTTATGTACAAAATGCTACAAACGTGGTTATTTGGGCCTTTCTTAGCATTTTGCACAATGCACTTTTGCTTGTGGTATGGTAGCAGTATCTTATCGTGCAAAAAAATTACTTTATAGCTACAGTCAGATATTGAATGAACAGTAGTATGTGAAATTCTGCACCATGATGCGACATTGTTGCACAGTCTATACATAGTAAAGGCTTTCGAATTATATGCTTACTGGTCAGTACCCCTCAAGTGGAGACATGCCGCATAAATAAATGTGACTGCAGTAAAGTTCTGCTGTTTTGATTTTCTTTCTAATTTTTAAACTTTCTTGTATTACAAGGGCTTAGTCAAGGGAACAGTGGATTTGTTACCCTGCTGCTAAGAAGTGACTGCACTACAATACTGAAAATAAGATTAATTGTCATGCAGTTTACTAACTAAAGGGTGAATTGGGGATGCTTGGAGAAAATTACTTTGCCTGGTTCTACCTAGCGAATTGTTGAGATGTATGTATACCGTTATTTGTAACGCGCTGTTAAGGAGCTGCAGCGAAGTACAGTGCATAAAAGTATAATTTATATAAAAGTATACACAG
>CM044442.1:40940527-40950847 GCA_024363595.1 Xenopus borealis | reverse complement strand
GCTTGAGGTGGCATTGGTTCATCCAGGAACAGATAGCTACTAAGCAGTCTACTGTCTGGGTTTGAATGTCAGGGGTTAGTGAGTAGGTGTCTGAATGTCATCGGCACACACGTGATATTTAAGGCCAAATGAAGATATAAGGTCTCTTAAAGAGAGAGTGTGCAAGGTACAGGTACAGAACCCTGAGGCACGCCCACATTAAAGAGATGCGGACACCAGAAATTAAACCTTTTTTACATCTATCATAAGACAAGGGTCATTTGCAGAGACAATTTTTTTCATTTTGATGAATACTTATTTGCATGAAGTATGGCAAAGCTTTCCGAACTGAAACTTCAGACATAAGTATATGTGCTTCAATAAGTGGGAATTATAACAGAGTGCCTCCTGGCTGCTCTCCATCACCGTGATCTGACCAAATACCACAACTATGGACAACTGAACTGTTCAGATATTTTCAACCTACTGAAATGTAAAGGGATGCAAACAGTCTATGGTTGTCACCTGTCTGGTTTGGACCTGGACAACCCGGTAATTTGAAGGGCTGCCTGGGTCAAAACTTCCTGCCAGGTTTTCCAAATTAGGAAAACGGGCAGGATTCCCAATGGTTGACATGGTGATAGTCCAATCAGCACATCATAGCCCCACCCCCTGATGGCACATCCCTCCGCCTGATGTCACAACCCACCCTCCTCGTCATAGACCCGCCCCCTGCCCGGTCTCCACCGGGAGGAAAGCTGGCGACCCTAAAACAGTCAATATCCATATTTTCCTTATGGCACTGTACAACGCACACTGAAAATTATTTCTTCTCCAAAAGTGTGCTGTTGTGGCAGGCATTTCTTATGCTGGAATCCTTCTTAAGTAATACAGTATATAATACAGTTATTTAATGAATGTGTTACAGCATTAAAGAAACAATTAATCGGCACACTGTGGTAATCTGAAATGGGGAAAATTATTTAATTATATTGAACAGCCATGGCCAATTTGTGCCACTTGATGGTATATTCTTTTGTACTGGATAGGTGCTGATTTCTCCCAAATGCATACCAGCTACAACTTGGAGGGTAGGCCGTAAGAACACATTACAGTATTTATCCAGATTTATATTCAGTGATTCAGAAAATGGAATAATAAAAAAATTCTCTTTTGCATGAAACTGAATCAATTGCAATTATCATACCATATAGCTACACAAACATCTCCATTGTCACACTTTTTGGTAGTTTCGCATGAGCTGTTGCACCAGCCTTCTTTTTCGCATGCTGTTGGTCTCACTGCACACGACTTGCATAAAACAGGTGCATTTTTATGGACTCCACTACTAACTGGATGTTTCCCATCTAAAAAAAAATATACAGAGTTGAGCTAAATGAATTTAAAAAAACCAAACGTACAACACATTTGAAAAGTTTAAATATAAGGGTACAGAGATAAGATTTACAAAGACTTACAAACAGATTTAAGTGCATCTTGGTTTTATATATTCATTGTATATCCCATAAGGCTAGTTAGTATGGCTAAAGTCTTTTCTGGTCTGAGTTTGAAAGGGTAAAACACAATTTTTTAGTGGGAAAAAAAACCTAAATTTTTTTGTGATTTTTTTAAACAATGAGGCTGCTAAAAGTCTGAATAAAAAAATATTCTGTCTCAAACTTGCTGAGGTCATTTAGAAGTCAATGGCAGATGTCCCTTTTACAATTGGAAGATATCGTATATAATCCGTAAAAGTCTGAGTTTTTGGCCGTCAAATCCAAAAAAAACATACAATTCTGTTTTTCCCTGAATTAATGGAGTCTTGACTTGCACTATTTTGAGTTTATTTATTCATTGATAAAATACGGATAACGTGAATGGGAGTTTGGTCAAAGTGTCTTAAAATAATGGCATTTTCGGGTTTTAGTAAAAAAAATCTAGGTGTAACAGGCTATACCTTCTCATTTGTATATACAGGTATAGGATCTGTTATCCGGTAACCTGTTATTGAAAAACCTCCAAATTACGGAAAGGCCATCTCCCATAGACTCCATTTTATCCAAATTTTTAAAACTAATTTCCTTATACTTTGTAATAATAAAATAGCACCTTGTACTTAATCCAAATTAAGATATAATTAATCCTTATTGGAAGCAAAATCAGCCCATTGGGTTTATTAAATGTTCACATGATTTTCTAGTAGACTTAAGGTATGAAACTCCAAATTACGGAAAGATTTGTTATCACTCAAATTTTAATATGCAGTTTAAGAAGTTGCTTATCTTTGTGGTTTCCTGATAATAAACCCTATATCCAAATTTTTTAAATCCTTAATTGTTGAGCATAATGTTTCTTTAGTGACTTACCATTTGGTGATCTGGGTTGAGGCCTTTGGTTAATACTCATATTTGTAACTGGAAAGAGATACAGGGGTATTAGTGTAGAAATTGCACACACATGACTTGCATACAACAGGTAAAGTCTGGCGTACCCCATTGTTAAACAGATGTTTTCAGCTTTACATATGAGGGTACACAGACAAGACTAATTACCTTTCAAGGTACGCTTCATTTAAGTGCATCAGATTTATTTTCCAAGTAAGGTAATGTGTTAAAAATACAGTACATTTGCTGAACACCCCTGGGTGCAACTTAATGCAGTCCTACAGCCCAAAAGTAAACAGGGCCAGGTAGGATATTTATATTTTCCAGTTTGTTTATTCGTGTAAAATTGTAATATTATTTTAAAAGAATGCTAATACAGCTATAGTATCCGTTATAAAATTATAAAAAATCCATTATATAAACCTGTTATCCAGAAAGCTCAGAATTTCTGAAAGGCTGTTTCCCATAGACTCCATTTTATCCAAATAATCCAAAAAAAAATCCTTTTTCAAGTTAATAATTAAACAGTATATTGTACTTAAAGGGGTTGTTCACCTTTAAGTTAACTTTTAGTATAATGTAGAGAGTGACATTCTGAGACAATTTGCAATTGGTTTTCATTTTTTATTATTTGTGGTTTTATAGTTATTTAGCTTTTTATTCAGCAGCTCTCTATTTTGCAGTGTCAGCAATTTGTTTTCTAGGGTACAAATTACCCTAGAAACCCTGCATTGATTTGAATAAGAGACTGGAATATGAATAGGAGATGGACTGAGTAGAATTATAAGTAATAAAAAGTAGCAATAACAATACATTTGTAGCCTTACAGAGCATTTGTTTTTAGATGGTGTCAGTGACCCCCATTTGAAAAGTGCAAAGAAACAGAAGAAAATTGCAAATCATTAAAAAACTATGAAAAATAAATAATGAAGACCAATTGAAAAGTTTCTTAGAATTGGCCCTTCTACAATATACTAAAAGTTAACTTGAAGGTGAACCACCCCTTTAATCCAAACTAAGGTATGACTAATCCTTTTAGAAGCAGAACCAGCCTATTGGGCTCATGTTTACATGATTTTCTAGTAGACTTAAGGTATAAAGAGCCAAATTACGGAAAGATCCATGAAGATTCTCACTCATACAGGTCACGGTATATCTAACACAAAGTAACTCAAAATAACTGGACTTGCTGAGAAATTTTAACAAAGTTTCACTGTTCATCCCAGGTCCTGAGCATTCTGGATAGCATGTCCCGTACCTGTACTATTATTAATGCAGCTTTGCAAAAGGAACCATTGGCACACTCCGTTTTAAACCACCAGCCATATGAGTTTACCTTGGAGAGGGAGTTTGGCATATGACTCACTTGCAAACTAAGTCTCAAAGGGGACAGTTATTGTTATTTCTATTTTAGGAAGGCCAAGTCTGTATTAAAATTATTTTAGGCGGTGCATGCTGAGAATGAAATGATGCGTACTTGTACTGATTTAAGAGTTCCCCAAAGCAATTGAAGCATAGCACAGGGCAGGATATATATTTCCCCAAGCAGTAAATGTTTCATGTGACAATCTTCTCAGACGTTCAACAAGCCGTAAATGCAGGGAAATTAAATGTCAGCATGTTCAAAATGTATTCTAATGAGTTGAATGTTACCGTAGCATCTTTGGTGACATTTGATATTGGTCTCACATTTCCTATTAGCGGGCAGACAGCATTACAGACAGAAAACAACTGAAAGAAGTGAAACCAGGCTCAGAGCAACATACGCAGCTTCACTAAACTACTGTTTAAGATTGCTGCTGCAAATATATAAGATAAACAACCTAGATGCAAAACAGTTTGTCATGACTCACAGACTCAGAGGAAAGGAGGATATGATTGATGCACTGTTAACATGCAGAAGAGGAATTCATGAGCCAAGAAAATCTGATATGCAGGGTTAATTCCTAGCATGCTCAGCATTATATCTATGGAAGGCAATAGTGTTCAAGTGTTAATTCTGTACAGGGGCAGGGCTTGCAAAGAAGGCAGTGCTAGGACCTGTTTTTGTGAAGCATCTATGATAATTTTTTTGGGGGACACGGTACGTGTTCGGAACGTTCTAATAACGAAAAAGAGTTCATATCATTTTAAGCGATATAAATAATATCCATCTATCGGACTAATTGGAATATCTCAAGAAATCAATTGGGACAGCCATAATTGTACAAAGTCCTGGGATGTTATATGGCACCCGAAGGAATCCAGAGATCTTTTGTTTTTCTGTTAGTATCTAATGAAATACTTTCTAAATACTTAGAAAATTTCTGTCGGCTGGCAATCAAATCTTTGCGTCTATTGCAGATCGCACGATTTTCAGTGGGAGACCGTCACTTGGTTTTTAATCGTACAACTTTTGTACGATCCCTGTCAGGGGCAGAACGTGGGCTGATCTGTGCTTTTGCAACTTTATTTGATCTGAAGGTTAGTGACAGGTCGGGAGATGGGGAAGTCCGATCGTTCAATGATTCGAACGATTGGATCTTTGCGTCTATGGCCAGCATTATGCTGTATCTATAAACAGTTGTTTGGAAGGTTGAAAATTACACTTTATACTTCAATATTAGAAAAACGGTTACAAATAGAAAGTAATTGGAAAAAGTACTGGTATTTCTGGTGATCTAGTTGTTAGAAGGTGAACAAGCCCTTTAATCACAGACTATGCAGGCTAAAGAGGAGTTGCTACAATGTTACTTGTAGTCAGAGCCAGCATAGAAGTGAATAGCAAGGAACACCACTCTCAATAGTAACTTCAATTACAAATACTTTTTAAATGACTTACCAGAAATTAACATATTTTTACTTATTACCATAACATTGTCTTTGATTGTTATTTATAATTTTGCCATAAAAGTATTTGGCTGATGCTTTTACAATACCTTTCTTACCCCTATGTTCCTCTATGAGGGGGCTGCCATATTTGTGTAGCAGTAATGCGTTAGTATTAGAAACTAACTGGCAGGTTGAGTAGGGACAGTCAGGTTGGCAAAACAGTCAGATTTAAGAACTTCAGCAAAAAATTTTTACAATAGAAGAACTATCAACAAAAACTGATCAGCCTGACCTATAGGTAACTTTCAATGTAGATTAATATTTTTTAAATAATTTTTTTAGATCACTTTAAATATTACAGTTAGGGGCAGATTTATCATTGGTTGAATTTCAAATTAAAAAAAATACGACCATGGGAATAGTAGGGAAGTAAAATCCTTCGAATTCGAATATGAAGGATTTTACCGCAATTCAATCGAACAAGTTCAAGTTGAACAATTTTATCGATCGAATTTTTTTTATTCGATCTAAAATAATGATTCCCAAATCGGTAGCTTGGTTCTGGTGAACTAGGTGGTCGAATAAAAATTTAAAGGGGAAGTACTTCGACCATCAAATATTCGAATGAAATTTTATTTGCATATTCAAATTCAAATATTCGATGGTCGAATTTGCCTAATTTGCATGTTCGAAGATTCGAATTTATTTTATATTCCATCGAACTTCCAATTATTCATGTGAATTTAGTAAATCTGCCCCTTAATGCATATTAGAAAGTTGATCAGATTTAAATTTACTTTTATTATGCAAAAATTGGGGTTACCTCTCCTTTGAACGACAGCTACCTTATCCACTTGTCAAGTGAATGTGCATTAGCTTTATGTAAGGGCACAGAAATGTTGTGTTTAAAAAGATATTTACTTTGCATACCGTTGTCATCTATGAAGAATAAATCGTCATTGCACTCGGCTTCCAAACATGCACAAATGTACAGAGTTTCCCCAGTAGACTTTCTTTTCTGCATAACGCATTTCTTCCTGCTGTGGATTTCCAGCTTGTGGCCAAAGAGATCCTTTGTAAGACTGTGGCACATAGTTTCTATAGTTGCAGTCTGGTTTTTCATCCTCCTACAAACAAACCAAGATTATTACTTTGCACTATAGTGGTGAATTTAAGTCAATGATGTACCCTTTGCTTGTGCAGTTACATACAGTGTATTTAAGGGATCCTACCTACTTGTACATGTTGCCACACTTTATTACAAAGACTGCTGTTTGGTCTGATTCATGACATGCCTTAAAGGAAAAGTAAATGTTTTTCTTTTTCTTTCTGTAAATTTGCTCTAAACAGCCCCCCAGATTAATGTACCTTAGTCCCTGCTGCAAGTCTGCTCTGGTTTCTGTGTTATCAGCAGCTTGTTTCACCTTCTTCCTGGTGCAGAGTGAAGCCCAACCCCTTAGTTTACTGAGCAGTCCATTTGCTGCTGTTCCACAATAGAGAGGAAGAGGGAGCCAGTGTGTGCATTAGTAAGCTAGTTTCCCCAAGCAAAAGCTGCTACACACACTGCTCTCTGCTATGTCATAGTATGCAAATGATCTCCTGGACTAGTCCAAGAGATAAGGTCAGCTCAGTAAGCTAAGGGGCTGGGCTTCACTCTGCACCAGGAAGAAGGTGAAACAAGCTGCTGATAACACAGAAACCAGAGCAGACTTGCAGCAGGGACTAAGGTACATTAATTTGAGGGGCTGTTTAGAGCAAATTTAGAGATAGAAAAAAAAATGTTTACTTGTTCTTTAAAAACAATGTAACTGGGTTATTATATTTGCTGAAATGACAGGGAAAACTTAGTAGTTTAGGATAGTCCAAGAGTACAGCCTGAATGCCCAAATCACTGCTGCCTTTCAGTACTGGCATCCTAGGTTTCACTTCTAGTTTTCCAGGGCTCTGTCTGAAAATAGTTCTCACCATGCTTAAGTGTGGTTCCTTCTGTACTCCCAAACTCCAAAAGCACAGGCATGTTAATTTGATCCTAATATTATCACTGGTTAGGGTCAGGGCCAGTATTACAACTTTACAGGCAATGTACTTGATAAATTTCCTGTGCATCCAAACCCTCACTGAAATGCACTGCTACCCAAACCAGTCTTTTAAGCCATCTTCTGCCACCACATACAGATGTGTTGCTCCCAATGGCCTCAAAGCAGGTGCTTATATGTGAATTCCTGGCTTGGAGGCAAGTTTTAGTTACATAAAAACTATGTGTACTGCCAAACATAGCCTCCTGTAGGCTGCCAGTCCACAAAGGGGCTACCAATAGCCAACCATAGCCCATATTTGGCACCCCTGGGAACTTTTTGCATGTTTACAGGCCCCTGACAATCTGTGGGTTCTAGCAAATGTCAGAGGGGCTAGCTGCTATAATGTTCCATAGAAAGTCAGTATTTAGTGGGCTGTGGGGGCTGTTTGGGCCTCTGTGTGGGCCGATTAGACCTCTATGAACCTCAAATGCCAGGGCCTATTTTGATTCTCAGTCCAGACCTGCATGTTTGTGTTGCTCTCCATCTTTTTTTTACATTTACTTGTGGCTCAAGATAAAAAAAAAAAGGTTGGGGACCCCTGTCCTAGACCCTTCCCTGAGCTCTTTTCCAATTCCCAATCCACCTTTTCCCCACCCATGTGACGTCACTGACCTGCTCCCTTCCTGGAGGTCAGCAACTGACTAGTAATATTCCAAGGTAGCACATCTTTGGGGGTTATTTGCTAAACTCCGAATGCAAAAATCATGAAATTTTTTTTTTTTTATAAAATCGGAATTAAAAAAAAAATCACGAATTTCAAGCATTTTATTAAACCCAAATGATGGAAAAGTCTGAATCTGAAAATCCGGCATCTCAGACCTGCTGAAATATTGTGATATGTAATTACATTAGAAAAAACTTAGGGAGCAATATATTCTAGAGTAATAAACCCATTGCAATCGCTAATACATCATGACAGGTGAGCTTTATCAAGTTTGATAAACACAAATATGATAGGTCACTATGTCTGCTACTCTGAGGTAACATGTTTTGTTCTCATAATTGTGTTTTTAGATTAATTTTTCTTTATATGTTGACAGTATATTCTGCATACTTTACAGAGGTTATACATCAGAGGTTATACATTGGGAGAAGTCCCAATGATTTTTTGATGTGCGCTGGGTTTCACGCAATACCCCAAAGTTTTCGAGTGAAAATTACAAAAAAAATCTTGAAAATCGAAGAAAAAGTCAGAAAAAATTGTGAAAATCTGATTTTTTTCCTGCAAAGCAAATTTTCAGGTAAATGTAATAATAAATAAGCATTAAAACCCGAGTGGATTTGATCGGAGTTTGTAGCAGAAAATATTGAGATAAAATCGGACTTCGAAAAATAACCCCCTTTGTGTGTGTGCGTGTATGAGAAAGAAACCTTAAAATATAAACTCTACTGAGGCAGGGACTGATTAACCTCTGTAAATATGCAGAATATACTGGCAACATATAAAGAAAAATTAATCTAAAAACACAATTATGAGAACAAAACTTGTTACCTCAGCGTAGCAGACGTACCCCTATATGTAATATAAAGCACTAAGTTTGCCCAGGGGCAGTAACACATGGCAACCAATAAGATGCTTGCATTTAAACATGTGATTAGTGAATGCTACCTGCTGATTGGTTGCTATAGGTTACTGCCCTTGGGCAAACTTAGTGCCTTTTATTACATAAACCGTAGTGACCTATCATATTTATGTGTTCATCAAACTTGATAAAGCTCACCTGTCATGATGTATTACCGATTGCTATGGGTTTATTACTCTAGAATAAATTGCTCCCTCAGTTTTTTCTAACGTAATTACATTTCACAATAAGAGGTATATTATTCTCGATATACTCTAAGGGGCAGATTTATCAACGGTCGATGTGAAAATTCTAATTAAAAAAAAAAATTCGAATTTCAAAGTCATTTTTGGGTATTTTGAGTATCAAATAGGCCAAAATTCGATTTGAATTGAAAAATTCAACAATTCAAAGACCGAAGTACTGTCTCTTTAAAAAATTCAAACCATCTCAACCTTAAAACTGCCGAATCACTGTTTTAGCCTATGGGGGACCTCCTATAACCTTTAAGGAGTCTTTTTGAAAAATCTAATTTTTCTGGAGGAAATCGTTTGAATCGAACGATTCAATCGAACAATTTCAATTCAATCGAAAACGGACCTATTTGACAGAAAATGTGATGATCGAATTTCGAAATTCGACCCTTGATAAATCGGCCCCCTAAATGTTAAACTGTAGGTAATGCGTGAATAATTTACTATTTCTATTTACCATATTGCTACACAAACATCTTCAGAATTTTCACAAACAGTGGTCACGTCACAGTTGATTCTGCATCGGTCTCTACCACTGCAGTTTGTCGGTATCTTATCACAAAGCTTGCACAAACGAAAAGAATCTGTAAACAAAGAGAAAATTTGTTTGTTTGGGTGTGGAGTCTCATCAAAGAACTGCAGCATTATGAAAACATTTTCACAATTGATCTTGTGGGGGACCTAGTAAATTTAGCTGCACTATCATTTAAAACCTATACAATTACAGTATAATATAGTGCTACTTTTGGAGATGCTGCAGGTCCAAATGTCCAAACTTCCAAAAATCTGTATTTAAAGGTATAGAAATTGAATGCAGTTATGGGACCTATTACCCAGAATGCTTAGGATCTGGGGCTTTCCGATAATAGATCTTTTTGTAATACGGAGCTTCATACCTCAAATCTACTAGAAAATCATGGTTTTGCTTCCAATAATGATATCTTAGTTTGGATCAAGTACAAGGAATTGTTTCATTATTACAGAGAAAAACAAAGTAATTTTACATTTTTTTGATTATTTGCTAAAATGGAGTCTATGGGAAATGGTCTTTCCATAATTTGGAACTTTCTGGATACCGGGTAACAGATTCCATACCTGTATATACACAGAATACATACATAAAATCTATAACAGTAGTACCTTGGTTCTATAATATCAGTGCATCAGGTTTTATGTTGTGTGAAAGTAAATAAAAAACCAAAATACATTAAAGGGGTTGTTCACCTTTGAGTTAATTTTTAGTATAATGTAG
>CM044442.1:40877377-40894552 GCA_024363595.1 Xenopus borealis | reverse complement strand
AAAAAAAAAAAAAAAAAAAATGCTTTCAGATACTTTGGGTCAACAAGCACATAACATTTGCAGCAGCTACAGTATATGATATCTGCTTTTCAAGAAACAGTTTAACGTTTTCATCTTTATTATGCTATAATTTCTAGCAACCCCTTTTGATGTGTAAAACAGTTGTTAAACATAGAGGATCCTTTGGACCACTTATTTATTATAGGAGGGGGGCACATTGCGATCATACACAGTGTCACTTGTTTTGTTTATGCAAATTGACATGTCAGGGAAGGAATTAAGCATTTTGCAAAGGTTTCCCTGTACATAGTGCATTTTGCACAAATAGCGACCTATAGGATCAGTTATCCTCTCTATAACTTTATATCTCTACACTCCCTTCAATCTAATTTCCATGTATGTATCATCGGAACTTAGGTTTATGACTACTGTCTGCCACACTTTAATATAGTGTGGCAAGGGGAGGTCCTTTCTATTTGACCTTCAGTTGCTGACCCAGCTGGATATGTTCCAGACAGCCTGGAATTGAACAAGGCCCCAGTAAACCTGTACTGACCTAGAGGGACAATCATTCTAGTGAAGTTGGGGAGGTTATTTCATGTATAGCACTTTCTAGGAAAGTAATATACTGTAGTTGAATATACGTAGATAGAAAGAGCAACTTGTGCGCTAGCCTCTGCTTGCTTAAGTGAAAGGACGACAGTACTGAATAGGTATTCGGGTTTAGACTTTTCTCCCCTTGATGCATTTTTGTTGTGTGGTATCTGGACCACAAGCTTTCTCCATATGTTGTCATATCATGCTGTCTCATCTTGAACTGAATTGATAGATTGATCATTTTTGCTATACTGCCTCATTGGATCTGTGAATGTTTAACCCTGTGGAATTGTATTGGACATTCCTTCCACCTAGCGAAGGCCTTTCCTTGCATGTAACCCACTGGACTAACTATAACCATTCCTGCACATAACCTATTATATCCAAATTAGGGTTTCAAATGTCACATAGTTTGTCCACTCTGCTTGTCCAAGGGGCTGTGTATAAATCCACACTTTGTACCAATTGTATTAAGATACATTTTATGTGAGATTCTCAGAAATGTTTGAAAGTTAAGTATGCTTTGCTTGGACAGGAAAATACTAGAGAGGAACAAGATATGGAAAATATCCAAAACATCCAAAAAATTATTCACTGTAATATACTAAATGAATTAATGCTATATCAGACTAGGCTTGTAAAACAAAAAAGTATTTTGAAATATGATACATGATTTAACATAGCCTTGCAAATAGGCATTAGGTCTATAACTAGGTAGTAAGAAAAGAATGTGCTAGACTAGTTATACCGTTTTCAATATATTACGTTTTGCTTTACGAAGCCTGGTCTGGAGCAGGCTATTCAGTTCTTTCTTGTTTTTAGAATAATGCTTGAGGACTATATGATTCTCAACATTGCGGCTCAAATAATTAAAGAAAAGAATGAATCACAAGTCATCCATAACACTTTATTCCCGAATGCATATATTATCCATGACATTCCTAACTTTGTCTGTCACTGGGATGGCATTGATCTTATTTAGTTTATGTGTTTAATGTCATATTCTTCACAAATCAAGAAACACAACTGTGCAACTACTGTGGCAAATGAATAATTTACTGCTTGTAAAGAAAAATATGTCCACAATGCCTCCTATAGACTATTCCTCACCTCTGCAAAGTGCTCTCTCTCCAAGCCTGTGTAATTTTTATCTGATGGAAGTTCACTGTCATCTGATATGAGTGTACTTGTGGTACTGAACTACAGCAGATGAGCAGCAACTAATCTAAATATAAATGTGGCAGGAGGACATTTTATTTGGGAATTAAATATTTAGAACAAGTCTCCCTTTTATCTAAAAACACACATACTGTACCATTCATTTTGTCAAAGAGTAACTGGAGAATTATATTTTTTGCATTTAATTGTCTTTTAAAACTATCAAGGCTATGATAAAATATGGTTTTTTTTTACGTGTGTTTTTCTGTTCTCTATTGATCCTTAAAAGAGAAGAGGCATTGAGTTATGATGTTTTGCCGCAAATTTAGCAAACTGGCATGCTGAAAAAAAACAAAGTAATCATTTTGCACAGAGCATAGAGTGTTTTTCCATCTTGAGTCAAAAAAACAGAAGTCAGAATGAAACATCAGCATCCAGTCAAGCCTAGAAAGTAATTTGAATCTTATGATTTGTTGTCCCATTGGAACACAGTATTTTGCATTCCACCTATGTTTGGCACTTGCGTACGCATTCCTTCCTGCTCCCCTGAGGCGTTGAAACGGAATGCAGGGTATCACAGGTTTCAGCCCTCATCAGTATGATCCCTTAATGCTAATACATTGTCAACAATTGCATCAGGACAACACTTTACCAGCATTGTGCTGGAATCAAGGGGGGGGGGGGGCAAATTCAAGGCAATTTCACTAAAAACTGCACTTAGCACATATAGGTGTTTGGTGCCAGCTTGCTGAAGTGATGGCACATTAGCTAGCAAAGATGGTCTATTATTCCAACAAGGAGTGAGTATTTTGGGGTAGAACCCCTGGACGATTGTTCGCCACTTAGGGAATTGGAGTGTATAGGCACGTTAGTGAGAATCTACATGTGCTATAGTGAGATAGCTCAGGAGGAGCTCATGCACAGTATGCTGAAGAGAAGTAGTGGGAAGTTATTATTGGGAGAGACGATCCCCTCATCCCACATTTTCACATGACAGTTGCATTGGAGACTTCTGATGGAGCAACACGGGCCAATAAGTCTGCCTTGGTTCATCACGCTGCTTTGTCACATGCCTAATTATTACAGTAAAGGCCTTTCTAGTTCCCTTTCCTTGGATGGGAGCCTTCCAGTTATGGGTGGCCCTGTTACACAGGTACTTAACAAAAAATACTCCATTAAATAGCAGCATTGCTCATTTCTTTTTATGATTCTTTTTAATACAGTATATGTAAAATCAAACTGGGATATAAAAGTGATTTTATAATCTAATTTACATATAGTACTAGTTTTAATTCCTGTACTCTCGCAGAAGGCAAGTAGAGTTACATATTGTATAATAAAAAAAACAACGTTTTTGTCGTGATTCCATTCAGATTTGTACTGTACTACATGCAAATTTGTACAACCATGCAAATACATTCAAATGTTTTAAGCCTAAAATCTGCATGCATCAAGTCACTCATCCACAATATCTATGACATAATGGGGCAGATTTAGTAAAGAGTGAAGTGGCCATCGCTAGCCAGAAATGCCATCCGCAGACACATCTCCAATTTAGTAACAGATGTAGAGGACAATCCGCTAGGGAGAGAGACCATTGCTAGCATTGTTTCGCGCCCTATCACCAGGCAAATTTTATCTCAGGTGAACTATCTGCAAATTAATTAAAGTGCGAATCTTACAGAACGTTGTTGCCAGAGTTTCCTTCGTCAGCTTAGACCTTGTGAACTAATAAATTGAAGCTACATCCTTTTCAATATTACTTCAGTGACATCATATCTTGTATGCTGGAAAGTCATAAAAGTTCTAAAAAATGCTGGCATTTGGGGACCCCTGCTAAAGAAGTATGGGAGAGAATACCTCTGCTGGCATTAATTTATCTTATTACTTGGCAAAGACTATTGTAATCAAAGCAAATGTCACATTTCCCTGTTATGGCGAGTGCCATTTACTTTCATATATCCATTGACGTTGACAATGATGGCTCTTTGTGTTGCTTGGTCAAATCCTCTTCTTGTATCTCGTAATGGGAACACGGTAGGAGGCTTATGCCAAGTTTTTTACTTTTTGAAAAAACAAGTTTATGGAACAAACTTACCATTATATTTCTTAGGATGAATATAGGGTTAAAGGAAAATTCTTTACAAAACTGTCTAAAACCACTCCAGGAATTTACATTTTTGATAGTTTTAATATAATAGTACCTAAACAATCTATTGATGAAGTCTATGACAGTATCACATTAATAGGGAAAGTAAATAAGGTTCACTAATGTAAAAACATAAAGTATCAAATTTTTTTTTTTGGATAAAAAAATGTGCCTACTCATCCAATGAAATACCATCCTCCATTGTTGAGCTTAGATAAGAAATCTTCATATTTAGCCATTTTAAATAGTCACACATTGCAATAGTATGCATTATGGAGTTGTACACTTTTTGTTTTATACCAAAAACATTTTTTCATACTAGACTTTTCACTTTGCAGTTAAATGACTTCCATTGTCTTTGCTTAAAAGTAATTTTGGCTTATTTTACTGAATTTATTTGGATTCTTTATACTGTAGCACTGCTATGCCTACTTATAAACTAAAGTTGGAATTATACATTGCCACATTTTTATACTTAATAAGAAGTTGAAAAGAATAGAAGGGAAATGGAAACAATTCATGGAAAATCAGTATAGTTATTTATATCTCTGGATGCATTGCATGATCATATTTCCCACTGAAAAGGCTTATGAAGCTGTTCATTAATATAGTTAAAATATTACATTTTAAAATTCAACTTTATATTGAATAGGTATAGGAGGTATAGGATCTGTTATCCTGAGTGCTTGGGACCTAGAAAGTCATGTAAATATTCAATAGAAATAGGCTGCTTTGCTTCCAATACAGATTAATTATATCTTAGTTTGGATCAAGTACAAGCTACTGTTTTATTATTATAGAGTAAAAGGAACTCATTTATAAAATGTAGATTATTTGGATAAAAGTCTATGGGAGACAGCCTTTCTGTAATTCTGAGCTTTATGGGGTTTCCAGATAACAGATCCCATACCTGTAGTAGCCTCAGTCCATGTAGGCAACTAGAAGACTACCAGACAAGATTTACAGCTATGATTCCTAATAGATGAATATATGCTTCTAAGGCAGGACTGAAAAGATTACTAGAAGGCATGTCAAACATATTCATGCTGTCATAAATGTATATGGTGTTATTTATTTCTTTCACTGCCATGAGATTTTCCACAACTGGAGTACTAACTGCTTAGCCGTTTTCTACATTTTGTGCAGTTTTCTTGAAGGGATCATTTTTGCTTACGAAAAATTTTTTTTTACATGTTTCTACCTACACCTAGCTGTACTCCTCATAGGTTATGTCAGCATTTTGCCTGAGACTAGTCTTTGATTCTTCTAATGACTCTCCTCTGATCATGTTAACACCACAGTAAAAACTTGTCTTTTCCTATTTAGTTTTTCCAAAATCCATACCTTTCTTTCCTAAGCAACAGGTAAAACACTCATCCATGCCTTTTTTTTTATCTGACCTGGACTACTGCTGTGTTTCATTGTCTATCTGTCATAGATTACTATTCAGCATATGGGTCTCAGGACTAGGGATGAAAATTAATATGCAAGCCTATTTCAAAATGTATAGAGGGGGATATATTATCTTTATCGGCCTAGAGTAGTACAAGCTGCTATAATGGACTTGTATTTGCATCACGGTTATACTCGTGTTGGATAATACTGGGAGTCATCTTCATCATTTATTTATATAGCACCAGCAGTGCTTTACAATAATTTATAACAAACAGGAATCTTACAATAATCTGACAAACAAGGGTTCCAGAGTATAAATAGGATCACAAGACCCTACAGATTGGTCTTTAGAGAGCATCTGAAAGTTTGGAAGAAAGAGTAAAGTCTGTTAGCTTTAGAAAGAGAGTTCCAGAGAAAGCCAGACGCACAAAAAAAGTCTTGCAGTCAGGACTGGGATGAAGGGATGAGAGAGAAGTTCAGAAGTAGACTGTAGGTTGTGTGATGGAGGGTATTTTGAGATTAGAGCTAATAAATAGGGAGGGGCTCCATTGTTAAGGGCCTTAAATGTGAGTATCATTTGGATTTGATTATAGTGTTTACACCCACTTTGATATCAATGTGAATAGCAATACTTGAATTAACTAAACAAAATCCTTTTTAGGGGTAATGTCTGGTGATTCTGTGCCTTTGCACATATGATAAATAAAACACTATTTCTTTGTTCGTCTGTAATAATAATTGCCTTATTTGCTTACAATACAGATGTTAGATACCAGCAGGAGAATTCCCAGAGCTGAGAGAATGTCAAAAAAGGAAGCTAGACAAAACACCATTGTCCAGAAGATTCCTTCCTGTTCATTTTTTTTTTTTTGGGGGTGGGGGGTTCCAAAGTAGAATTGTGTTGTTTTAGGTTGCAAAGCAGATGTCTCAGAAGATTTTTTTTTTTATTTAGCCTGGGCAACGTTTATAATCTTATGTAAAGATTAGTAATTTTTTAACTCAGGGTTAGAGTTGAGTAGACTTTCTTCTCTACCTTTGTTGGCTTCAAGAAGCAAGGAGCACAGAAAAAGCATCCCAACAGCCCCATGGTTAGGATAAATTGATCTGTACCATAAGGCTGGCTGGAAAACCTAATTGGAATTGTCCCACTGAGTGACTATACAAATGTTTTTACAGTTAGGTTGATATCAGCCATGCTACTCACCTAATTACTGTATGTCCTTGTTTGGCCACCTTTATTCTAAACTTTTAAAACTGGTTAATAGGTAACGTAGTAGACATGAGCTTTTGTGACTTTTTTGTCCTTAGTTACCTAATATGCTAATACACAGACTACTGTGCCTTGTGTACTTTTAAAAATTTATAAAGATAATTAAGATACAAAATTCTATATGGAGTGGAGGAACCAGTGCTACACTGAAAGCACATTCCATTCTCCGATAATAAGCACAGATATATATATATTTATATATATATATATATATATATATAAACATTATGTTTGTGTATGTCTGTTATAATTTTAAGATATGAGTATTGTTAGCATGTTTGAATAAAAACACTGGGATTTTGCAAAGTAAAATGAATGTAAAGTAAATAACAAAAATGGTCAAGTCAAGGGTAGGTTTTTACTCATTTCATCAATATACATTTGTACAGTATACAGTGAAAAGAAACAATGTTCCTCTAGGAACATGGCTCTACACACAATATAGAAGCACCGGACAACAGACAAAAAGTACAAGTGCAAAAATGTGCAACTACTGCAAGACAGGACAACATAGTGCAGGGGCAGTACAAGACAGTGCACACTCAGCAGATTTAATATGAAAAGTAAATAATGCTGAACATCAGACATGATGAGTGTATCATTGTGATATGATAGTAGTAAGAACATGATAAAGTGCAGATGTGCTCATAGAGAACAATTGTATCCAATGGCTATTTATTTATACAATGGCGTACAGTGGCTGTAGAGTGGCTGTATAACATTGTGGTATATAATAAGGTCAGATGGAGTGTGTGTGTGGGAGATCTGTCTGGTCCCTGAGTATTCAGCAGCCTTATGGCTTGGGGGAAGAAAATGTTACAAACAAAGGGTAATGCACTGCCCATAGATAATAATGTGGTCAATACAATAGATGGTAGTATTCACCCAAAGTATAAAAGGAAGACATTATACTCACAGTTCACCCCAGTCCATGGGTGCAAAACATTGAAGTAGGAAAACTAGAAATTGTGATTGTTTCTTCCCAAAAAAAATATAACGATGACCAATTGAAATAAAAACTCAATCCATTTATTGGAACATGCAAAAAAAAAAACGGCCTAACGCGTTTCGTGTCTGTTGGGGCACTTACTCATAAGCATAAGAAACTGTTACACAGCCTGGTAGTGAGGGCCCTTATGCTTCGGTACCTTTTTCCAGATGGCAGGAGTGTGAACAGTGAGTGTGAAGGGTGTGTTGGATCATCCACTATGCTGGTGGCTTTATGGGTGCAGCAAGTGGTGTAAATGTCTGTGATCTTTTCTGCTGTCTTCACTATCCTCTGTAGGGTCTTGCGCTCCATGACAGTGCAGTTCCCAGCTCAGACAGTGATACAGCTGCTAAGAATGCTCTCAATAGTCCCTCTGTAGAAGGTTGTAGGAAGTAGCTGGTTTAGTGGGACCAAGTGAGGTTCTCCTCCAGGTGGACACCAAGGAATTTGGTGTTATTGTCCACATTGGAGCCGTCAATGTACAGTTGCAGGTGGTCCATCCTAGTCTTCCTAAAGTCAACAACCATCTCCTTTGTTTTGGCTACATTGAGAGACAGGTTGTTGGCTTTGGACCAGTCTGTTAACTGCTGCGCCTCCTCTCTGTATGGTGACTCATCATTATTGCTGATTTGTGCTGTGCGTGGCTGCACAGTCATGTGTAAGCAGAGTGAACAGTACATGACTAAGCACACAGCCGTGAGGGGCTCTGGTGCTCAGTGTGGTGGTTCTGGAGATAATGTTTCCAATCCTGACTGACTTATGTCTGTCAGTCAGGAAGTCCAGAACCCAACTGCAGAGCAGTCCAAGCAGGCTCTGTGAAGGATGTAAACTCCAATAATATGAATGGACGCAATATCATGGGGTAAATAAAAGGGTCTGCACTAGTGATGGGCGAATTTATTCGCCAGGGGCGAATTTGCGGCAAATTCCCGCGATTCGCCGCTGGCGAATAAATTCACGAAACGCCAGCGAAATTTCGCCTGGCGAAAATTCGCCGGAGAAAACTACGCAACTTTTTCGCCAACTGTGGAGATTCGCCCATCACTAGTCTGCACTTCACAACAACAAACTCCACCAGTGGTGAGCAGCAGCTGGACACAAGCACAGAGTTTCTGCACCATTTAGTGTTGATGTAAACACACAGTCCACCACCTTACTGCTCAGAGCAGTTGAATGGCGGCATCTAGGACTCTTTCACTAAGCTATGTCTCCGCGAATACGAATATGCTGCAGTCTCTGAATTCACACTGTGTAGTTCGCTGGAGTCACATGTAGTACATTTTATTTTCTATGGAGCAGACACTAGATAGTAGTATGGACTGGAGAGTAAGTTGGCTGGGGTTAGTTCTTAGCCTAGCACACACCCCTGCTTGCTTTCTGCACTACCACGTCCTTGTTCTGGGTGCTTCTGGGTGCTTCTGGGTGCTTCTCCTCCCACCAGGCGAGTCCGCAGTCAGAAGATCCGGCTCCCAAAGTAGACCCAAGATACCGTAGTGTGTGCAATAAGCCAATATAAGTTTCTATATATACTGGCATATTTTCAAATACAAAAAAGGGTGCGGAAAATGGAAATACCTGCCAAGTGGAAATTTGGTACAGAGTTGTTTAAACAAGATACCTGCCAACTTTCCAGTAGTGTCAGTGCATTACCTACAATGCTTACTGTTTTTAAAACAAGCTGTATGTTTTAATTGCAACAGCACCACAGAGACAGAAAACAGATTCAGGCTTAATACATCACAACAATCCTTCCTACAGACATTTTATAGGTATTCTTTATTGGTAGAGTCCATGGAAAGATAATACAGGATAAAAGGGTAGCAAAACATTAATAATGGACTTTACAAGATGGAATTTGTCAAAAGACAGCAATATACAAAACATTGATATGTAGTGATGGGCGAATTTATTCGCCTAGGTCGAATTCGCGGCGAATTCCCGCGATTCGCCGCTGGCGAATAAATTTGCGAATCACCAGCGAAATTTAGCTTGGCGAAAATTCGCTGAAAACGAGTCGCGTGTCAGTCGCGCGTCGTTTTTGACGCGACACGCGCCGAAAACGACGCGACGCGCGCTGAAAACGACGCTACGCGTCAAAGTTGACGCAACGCGTGACAGACGCGCGCCAAAATTGACGCGACGCGCGACAAAATCGTCCCGCGACTCGTTTCGCGAATTTCTCGGGAGATTCGCCCATCACTATTATGTTCAAAACATTGATATTACTGCTAGAGTAATATCGGACCATCATCTCACTGTAACCTAACTGGGAGATTAATGTACTGTACAGTACTGTACAGAGTGAAGATAGTGCTGGTATGTTGGAAATGTCATTGTCTGCAGCTTGATTGTAGGGTTAATATTCCTTACCCATAGTCATTCCATATCTGGTCAGTTCTACTCTCAAATTGAATCTGATTCATTAAGAATTCTATTGATTCATTATACATTTCACAAAGGGAGCCTCACCCGATTCAGGGTATCATAGTAGGTTAATATCTCGACGGATGAGGCTCCTTCAGCTTGACTTTAATATAATTTACCTTTATTCAAAGCTAATTATGATGTTATGTCGGCTGTGAATCTGGGTTTTTCTGACACATAGGATACTTGTACACACAGTGCTATTACACGCAGCGCCTGTATTGCTTATTGTTTTCTCTCTGCTTCATGATGATTATCTGCTTTGATACTTTATGCTGTTAAAAATGTTGCAACTCTGTGCTGATTTTGTCATTTAGAGTTTTTAGACTTCGAAACTACACTTCTTTGTAGGATTATACTACTTTGTGTATTTGACGTTTTATTTGTTATTTACACTGTGTTTGTTATGCTAATGATGCAGAATGACGTCATTAACTCTCCCTTCCCGCCACTTGGTGTTTAAATCTTGTTTGAGGTTATTGTTGTGTAACTTTGACAAAGGCTAGTGCTATAGCCAAAACGTTAGTGTTTTTCTAAATAAAATATTTTTTTTCGCATAAGTCCTGTGAGTGCGAGCTCTTCACTTGATCCTAGATTATCACACTTGGCTTTGCACCCAAGCAACTTAATTTTGTTTTTCGAGTTGTGCTGACAATCTACAAGTTTTTATATATATATATAATAGAGAAGGACCCGCATTCCAGATTCTGTGCTCCAAAAGGTTTTTTTTATTTAATCACCGTTGCATCATAAAAAAACCATTTGGAGCACAGAATCTGGAGTGCGGGTCCTACTCTATTATACAATTATTTTGACCCAGCACCCACATTTTGGAGCTGGAGTGCAGGTACTTATATATCTATATCTATCTATATCTATCTATCTATCTATCTATCTATCTATCTATCTATCTATATATATATATATATATATATATATAAAACATTTTTCATGCTAGTGTTGCTCCCCAACTCCTTTTACTTCTGAATTTTGCTCACAGGTTTAAAAGGTTTGGGATCTCTACCTTACAGAGAGAACAATACAGGTATGGATCCATTATCCGAAAATCCTGTTATCCAGAAAGCTAGAAAATAACAGGAATGCCATTTCCCATTAAGTACATATAATTCTAATAATAATTAGTATTAAAAAGTATTTCCTTTTGCTCTGTAATAATAGAGTAGTAGCTCACACTGACTTCTATGGCACCACAACAGTTTTTACTTGGCACAGTTTTGTATTAGAGTTTTTTGTTGTTTTTACATTTAGGGTCTATTTACTGAAACTCATCTTTTTCTCACTTCACTTAATAAAAAAAAAAAATTCGAACAAACTCCGAAAGCCGAGCCAATAACCCTTAATTTACCAATAACTATTGTTGATAAAATCATTGTGAGAAACAATTGCAACTAAATCAAGCCTCAGTTTGAATTGTGTGACTTTTTTCGAATTGTCGACTCGGGTTAAAGCCTAAAAAT
Organism: Xenopus borealis; assembly: GCA_024363595.1. Taxonomy (NCBI): domain Eukaryota; kingdom Metazoa; phylum Chordata; class Amphibia; order Anura; family Pipidae; genus Xenopus; species Xenopus borealis. Next base: position 40,883,093 of record CM044442.1, on the reverse strand, counting down.
ATAGAAAAAAGGTAAATAACATTTTCGGTCATGCAAACGCTCATTAATCTGCAAATTTATCAAAGTGTAAACTTTCCAAAACGTTGCCTTTTTTGTCAAAGTCTACTTCACCTGGTTCTCCCTGGTGAATTGTTAAGATGAAACTATATCCTCAGCATTACTGTCAGTGACATCATATCCTGTATTCAAAAAATAAAAAAATGGAAAAAAAATAAAAAATTAGCATGTTTTAATGTGGGATTATGTTTAAATGTTCTGACTGTTAAATATATGTTATTTACACTTATGTTTGTTTGCTTCCTTAGATTGGATTTAATAATAAGTGGCCAGCAATTTCACCATTACTAATAAAGCCATACATATGACCTATATGTGCCCACCATATTTAAATTGAAGTAGGCATGTAGTATGCTAACAAAGCTTGCTAGGAAGAAAGTAATGCTAGGGAAAATTTGCTAAGAAACTTTCACACTGAAGACTTTACACCAGAGTTCTTTTGTCGAGATGAATTTTCACATTTTGATGAATACACATAGTCATTGCAAATTATCATTTGACGTAGTCACACAAAGTATGGTGTAGCTTTCCGAAGCGAAAATTCAGACCTAAGTAAATTTGCCCCTGTGCTTATAAATCCTCTTTAATTCATTGTTTGTTCTAGCTGATATTGTAGAGTCAGACCGACCTTTCCAGCATTGTTATCTTGTGTACTTTGTAAATTCTCTGACTTTTTAGGTTGAGTAGGTGTTTTACAAGCATGGCTGATTTTCACTTTTATAGCATTGATGTAAGTGGAATAGGCAAATTAACAACCACTGTGCATTTATTTTAATGGTCACAATCCTGTATGCACCTTGCATAGCACTTAGTACAAAATACCCTTGTGACTTTACCCCCCCCCAATGGTTTAACACCTATATACTGTATGGTCATTTAATAATCTTATGAATATGATGCTTTAATTACCAAACTTTTGCGTTTGTGAAAGTGTTGCTGTATGTGTGGATTTTTCACAGTCACTTAGCTAGCACATAGAAAGGATCCTTTGACTGAGCCAAACAATGAAGTCATTTTTGTCATTCTACGATGCTTTTCACAGAATTACAGTCCTATGAAACTGTCTTAATTATGAATTTGTCAGGTTTTAAATTCCAGTGCATCAAGCTGCAGACAGACTCTCCAGTTATTAAACAGATGTCATTCTTCACATAATTTACTCCCTTGAGGTTACAGAAATGGCAACGGGATGCACAGTATGTGAACATCAGCATTTTATTTTGCATGCTTGACAGAACTGAAGCTGTCTCTTGGTTTAATAGCATCGCTTCCAGCTCAGACTATGAGACCATTCTTTTGTTGAGTTTCACCAAACAGAACCATACTTTGCTAAAGGTCAGTGGATACTGAGGCCGGGTGTGATTGTTGATTACAATAAAATACTGTGCTGAACAAAATTCCAGACAGAGGATCATTTAGAAAAGGACTTTAAGGACACTTAACAATGAACAAAATATACATTGTGCAAATGTAAATGCTCATTCATACAGCTATAAGCAGGCATTTGTCCTTAAGCATCCAAGATGGAGAAATGGAGATCAGCTAGGGTTTGGATGCACTGTAAATTCAATTCTAATGACATGGTTACTTGATTTTTTTTTTGCAATGCCCACTGTACCCTGGTATAAGTTAGCAGATTAAAGTAAGTAGGCTTGTGGAGACAGCAAAAGGCCTGGAAGCAACCCTGCTCATGGGGAAAAACATGAAGTTCAGTTGAGTTTGGGATTAATGGCCAACAGCCATACTATAAATTAGAGTAAGATATTGGTTGAGTGCTTATTTGCAGCTCCTCTTATAACTCTAGCAAGATGACTAGCAATGTTTCCATATATCTTCAACATTGTTTAGATGTAAAGATACCTGATCAAATGGTTTGACCACAAATGAAATAGGCTTGTTTAATTCAAACACCGGAACAGAGTGGATTAGCCCATGCAGTATATTCTACATGATTCATAAATGCAATTCTGAGTGTCACCATTAATTCTCCGCCACCCTAGGGATATAGGCACACTTTAAAACAAGCCATTCTATCATGCAGCACAATCTCAATTTTCATTTAAATCCTTCATGTGAAAGATGACAACAGTTTCCAGAGTTTCACTTTTTCATAGCTATATTTCTGTCTAGTGAATGTCAAGTTACAAATGTTAAAGTTTCAGCACAGAATAATATATACAGTATGAATCACCCCTAAAGGAAATAGTTGTCAGGGTTTTAGCAGCTCTTACCTATAGCTTACAAAAGGGGGGGGAAAAGGTTTTTAAACAACAAATTATTTCTTTCCTATCCTTGCCCCTTAATATTGCATATGCTTACCTTATTGTTTATCCCCTTAAAATACTTTGTGTTAGTATGAAAGAATTGCAGTCTAACAGATGGTTACTGTATTGATGGGCTGAATGGTTGCCAGGTGCATATGGTAATAGAGATTAAACTAGCTAAATAGGTTTCCTCTGCATGATTTTTATTGGAATGTGGTTGGTGGTTTAATGGCTTGCAGCTTTGCGCTACAAAATAAGAGAGCAAGACCCCCACTTGCACTGACAATTTCTAACTTTCAAAATGACCATTTATTCAAATAGTCATCTGCCAAACACAGCTAAAGTTAACACTTAAAGGAAAATGAATGGTAAAATCACTGGGGATGCCAAGTTGTCACAGTGATTCTAGTTGCTTAGCTGCTACCATGGCTCTTTTCTTCTTCCAAATATGCACAGTATGGGTCGAGGACTGCTGTGCCGCAATTTTGTCCCAGTGTCCCTTGAGAGGACACATGTAGTTTGGTACTTTTCCACCAAATACCATAATGTGCATGTGACTACTGTAGCTTCAAGAGACACAAAGAATGACTGGGACATTGTAACATGATGGGGGTTTTCCTTACAACTTGGGACCCTCCCAATGATTTTTACTCATCCTTCTCTTTTAAAAATAGGGTAATAGGTTGTAGAGAAAAAAGGGTTGTTCTTGTTGCAGCTTTGGATGCATTTCAGTAAGCAACCAGCTATGTGTTCTTGTAAAATTCTCATTATCCTTCATCAAATACAAAAGGTAATATAAAAACTTAAGACACTGAGCAATGTACACTTAGGGGCCTATTAACCAAGAAACAAATTGGAGAATCCAAAAGGAAACTCAGCAGTTTGATCTGTTTTTAATAAATTGAAAATTTCTATAAAGTACACTTTTTACTTGCCTGCCACCAGGGTCAGACTGGGGGGCCCACCGGGACTGCCGTCCAGGGCCCCCTACCCTGTGCTGTGTAGTGAAGTGAAGCATCGCCATGCGCACAAACATGCGCAACTGGCACCGCTTGGCACTTCGCATCAGTGAATAACATTTTTTATTTGAACAATGAGAATATTTGCAGAGGGGTCTGGCCCAGCAGGGGTCCATGAGAGTCGGGGCCCACCGGGTTTTTTCCCGTTGTCCCGCCGGGCCAGTCCGACCCTGCCTGCCACAAATATGGGTGCCAGATGCTTCACGCAATTCAGGCTTCCATTGTGAGCTACAAGTACACAATCTCTAATTTCAACCTCCAGTTTAATAATATCTGCCATGCTAACCGGACATTATTAACATCTGAGCTGTACCATTATTCATCAGCTTACTACATTACTGAGGTAGATATTTTCTCCACTATTTACCTGATACCTCTCAATAACTAGAGAACATTCAGTAATTAACTGTGAACTTTTCCTTGCTGCTGCAATTTTCTTCATAACCATATTGCTCAAAAAATATTTTTAAAAAGCTCATATTTTGCCCTCAGGAAATCTCATATTCATGTTATGATTTAGTCTCCTACAAAACAAAGAAGCGAGATTTCCTTCATTAGTTGGGATAATGTCTTTGATTTTTGCAGGCAGCACAAAATTTACATTTATTTATGGTTCCTATTTATTTCAGTAAAGCTAATCTTTAGTTGCTATTGCAAGCTGGGAGATAATGAAACTATTGTTCTTACATACAAAGAAGTGTGGAAGCGTTGGGCTGTGCCACATCAGGAAACAGACGTCATCCTGTGGCATGTTTGAGCACACTAGTGTCAGGAAATATCATCACGACCTGCACCTGATAAAATAAATCTAACAAACAATGATAGCTGAGTGGTGATCATTTGTTTCACTTGTCCTTTGAAACACTGTGTGGTTATGTGGTTGGTAAAGCACTGTAACACAAAGCACGTTGGGTGGGTATTTTGTAAACATTTTGGTTTTGCAATAGGAATGGATAAGACTATTTGGGCATAATGGTTATTTTACAGTATATTAATGAGGTTTTGTTCAATCTGAAAAAGCAGCTAAGGCACATGTTACAGATAAGCAAATAGGCAGGCATGCTCTGTAGCTTGTACGATGGGTTTAGCTCTTTCACATGATTTGAAAACTATTGCATTCTACATGAGACTATGAAGATTCTCAGTCATCCAGGTCATGATATATCTAACACAAGTAGCTCAAAGCAACTGGACTTGCTGAGAAATTTTAATAAAGACGTTTCACTGCTCATCCAAGCAGCTTCTTCAGTTCAACTGACTGGTGTAGGGGAGTTCTCAGCAAATAGACTCTTCCAACAATCCAATCACAATGGCACATTGTAACTCCTCAGAGAGGTGACATCAGAAATTCACAGAGGTGTTGATTACCCAGACTGAACCTTTGTCAAAACAGCAGCAACTAAGGCCAACAGGAACATCAAATGAAATAACAAATAGTAGGTGAAACATAGTCATTCCATATGTAGTGTCAGAGAAACTCAGGAGGCTTTTCAACAAATCCTAAAGGAAAACAAAGTAATGTGGTATATACAGTACATTTTTTTCCCATGACAGTATCCCTTTAAATTAAATATATATATATTGCGGTATTAGTATGTACCTGTGAAATGTGGCAATTTTATAGCAGTACCTAGAACATATTATACTTGACAGCTGTATTCACACAGAATATATATTTTTTTTGTAATAAAATGATAATAAATAAATCTTTTTTTGTAATAAATGGATTTGCACTTGCAACTTGAATAGTTACTTGAATATCATTAATGTTCTCCCCACTTTGCATAGTTTTCCTTCCATACTCACATACAGGCAGATTAAATGGCTCTTGATAAAATTGAAATTATAACAATGTGATAGGGACCCCTGAGGCAGGGATTGACTTTGTAAAGCTATAAATAAAATAAAATCCTGATACTTTAAAGCCTGTTGCAATGCCATTATGCTAAAGTGTAAAAAGTAGCTAGGTACAAAGTAGTTTTGTGATGCATCCATTCCTGCACACTAAAAGGCACCTAGCGCATAAAAATTGTCTTTCCCATCGGAGCTGCGGGATAACATGTCTTTTAAAAAAGACCACCCTAAACACTTTCACAAAAAGTTACAATGCAATAGCACAAAAAAAATTGCCTTTTTTCCTACATAGTATTTCTTGGATTCCTAGAGGTTCCTATAATGTTAGAACCACATTCTTTGAAACGCTGCATTAGCTATCTGCTTGCAATTACTGTTATTTTTGTTAACATCTGCAGGAACTTATTTTTGTTTCTTTTTGTTTCTATACGTTTCCAAGATATTTTGTTCCTATTTTACCCCTGTTGAAATTATCTACAAAGTCACAATATATATATATATATATATTTTTTTTTTTTTTTT
>CM044442.1:40823340-40842213 GCA_024363595.1 Xenopus borealis | reverse complement strand
ATATGGATAACAGGTTTCCAGATAAAAGATTCCATACCTTTTCCTGATATGAATGGTGAAAAATTCTGCTCTATGGTGGGTATTGTGCTGTATGTGTGCAGCTACACACACTATAGACTCTGGATATGTTAATGTTTTCATCGCTAGAGTTTTTCTGCCAGTGGGGCACAGTGGGGCATTGCAAAATTAGACCCATATATAATAATAGACACTAGGGCTCAGTCATATACACTAGGCAGTAACTCATGGCACCCATGTTTTCAGAATTTAACCTGCATCTGGCTGCTATGGGTTACTGCTAGGGATGGGCGAATTTGACCCATTTCGCCAAAAATGTGCTGCCGGTAAAATTTCCTCAAAATGCATTAGTCTATGGGTAACACATTTTTTTATGCACTGCAAATTGCTTTTGCTATTGGAATATATGGGTGTACTTTCTGCGAAAAAATGTGTTCATCCCTAGTTACTGCCCATGTGTCAATAAATTTGTCTAGATGCAGTAATCCATAGCAAGAACAATGTTACACACTGTATAAAGGGTGAAACTGCACCTATAAAAATAATTGCATACCCTAAAATATTATACAGAAGTTCCCCATATACTCCTCATACCATGCCCTGCCCACTTAAATATAGAGGATTTTATTTATATAGGTGTATAATTGCATTATTGCTGTTGTCAAAACTGAATTTTGATCAGCTTTCTAGGCTTCTTTCCTGAAGGTCCAACTCTGCAGAAAATCAGGAAAAATCTGATAAATAAGACAATTCAGCATGGTCGTCAGCCAGAAATACTGTACAGTTACTGCATACCAAACTAAAGATTGTCCTTCAAAATATACTCTTTGTTTATTGGGAATCAATCCAGTTGCCTCCAGGTTACTATTTCTCACTTACAGGGAATCCTAATGTTGAACCATGTATGCCTATAGATACCTTACATCTCTACTGAGAATTACAGTTATTCGCTGGGTTAGCATTAGAATTCTAAAATGTTCTGTAAAATGTTTTATCCGACATTTCTCTTCTTTACACTTTCATGCTTCCTAAAACTTTCTCTGCCACCTACTTCAACGAGTCACAAAGGTATAGAAATTACAGCCACTCTTTTCTGTTCTTCTAAGGAACTCTTTTTCTTCATAAAAACTAAGAATTTACAAATCCCATTCTCACCTACAGTATGTTTGCTCCCCTTTCTGTTACTGACAGACGGGATATTTCCGCAAACCCTGGCCCTTACCCCATCCCAGTTATAAAACAGCCACAATCCCATTCCCATCGGTGTAAATCCCAACGTTACAGAACTCTGATCACTACACCCAAGTAGTTTTCTCTTCGGAATGCCCGCTCAGTTTGCAACAATTACTAATTCCTTCAACCTATTTGCACTTACTGAAACCTGGCTTTCTCCTACTGATACTTCTTTACCTGTGACCTTGTCCTATAAGGGACTACATCTTACTCATACTCCCAGAGCTGGGGGAGGGGTATGATTAATTCTCTCTCCCCGCTGTACTTTCTACTCTGTTATTTTTCTCATTTGAGGCTCACTGCCTTAGTCTTTTTTCTCTTGTTTCACATGCATTGCTGTTATAATGTATATTGACCTCCTGGACCTACCTCACATTTTTTGACAGCTTTGCTGTTTGGCGTCCTTATTTCCTCATCTGACACCCCATTCGTTATACTATGCGACATTTATATACCTGTCAGCAATCTTAACAACCCTGCTGTCTCTGAACGTCTTTCACTAACATCCTCCCTAAGCTTAGACTATCCCTCTGTAGATCTTATATTTACCAGATTGTGTTCAATTTCCAATTTTCCTAACTCCCCTTCCCTCTGATCACAATCTGCTCATATTTCAGCTCTCACTAACTTCCTCCACACCCCCTTCTGTTCCCCAAACACGTTCCTATAGTGACTTGCAAGAACTAGACATTTCAAATCTCTCTTCTTCCTTTAACTCTCTTCACTCTAATATCTCAGTCACCTCCTGTCCTAATCTAGCAACCTCTGTCTACTACAGCAGTCTCATCACTGCACTTAATGAGCAAAACTAAATGCACTACACCCAAACAGCTTTAACCTTGACATACTGCTCATACAAAATCCTCCAAAGACTTTCACTTGCACTTGTACGTTGCTGAAGATAATTCAGTTTAGAGTCTGATTCTGGAGCTACAACTCTGTCCTGCCCTCCTATAATACCAGCCTTACTACACTCATTGATTCCCTTTCTAAAAAAAACCTGACCAACTGTTCTCTATCTTTAAAGGAGAATTCAGCACGTAATTTATATCCCCCTTTCCCCCTACCCCAAACAGCAGGGGCGTTTCTGCCACGAGGCAAGGTGAGCACCTTGCCTCAGGTGGCATTTCCCTAGAAGTTACCTGGGGTGGTTACCCCCCCCCCCCAGACATGCACCACCCTCCTTCAACACTCCCCAGTCTTTTCTGTACTCCTGTTCAGCTGTGTCTCAAAACCTTTGGCCTCTTCTCACCTTACTACCTGACACTTGATACCATTACTTCCAAACTTCTTTGCAGTGCCAACCCTTGTCTAACCAAAGCCTGAACTCTATTTAATCTATTTAATATTTTGCTCTCAACTGGAATGTTTCATTCTTAACTAAAACATGCACTTGTCAATTCAAAAACCCACCTACATTCTTGATAACCTTCAACCTTTATCTCTCTACTGTATATTCTTCTCTAACCTAATTAACTAATGACCTCTTAAAAGCTACAACCAACAGCCACTTCTTACTACTAATACTGCTTGATCTCTCAGCTGCATTTGACACTGTGGATTATCCTCTCCTCCTACCATCTCTTGGCCATCATGACACAGCCCTGTCCTGGTTCTCTTCTTACCTCATAAATTGTTCCTTCAGTGTCTCCTACAATGGAGTATCATCTTCTCCCCTACCTCTTTCTACTGGGGTTCCTCAAAGCTCTGTCATGGGCCCATTATTATTCTCTCTATATACTTCCTCCCTTGGTTAGCTAATTAACTTATATTGTTTTCAATACCACCTCTATGCTGATAATACTCAGACATACCTCTCCTCTACCCAGTGGAACTTGGAACTCTTCCTGCCTGTCTGCTAGCCCCACTTGGATGTTGTAAATACTACCTTAAATTAAACCTCTCTATAACAGAAATGGTTCTCCTTCCCCACCCATAGCATCCCAGAAGCATCTATCATATTTTACAATTCCAAAATCAATCAATCTCCTTAGGTCTGGTGCCTTGAGGTTATCCTAGATTATTACCTGTCTTTCACCTCTCATATCCAGTCACTTACTAAATCATGTCAACTAAGGAACATATACAAAATACGATAATTTATCACCCAAGATGCCACCAAATTTCGTATTCACTCTCTCATCATACCACATCTAGTCTATTGTAACTCTCTAGTAGTTGGACTATCCCAACAGAGACTGTCCCCCCTCCATTCCATAATGAAAACTGCCTCCAGGCTTATACACCTCAGCAGCCTCTCCTCCTCTGCCATGCTACTCTGCCAATCCCTGCACTGGCTTCCGCTACCTTTCAGAATACATCTCAAACTAATGACCCTGACATTCAAAGCAGTTCATAACTCTGCCCCACCCTGCATCTCTCAACTAATGTCTAGATACTCACTCAGATGCTTACTACACTCCTTTACTGACCTGCCCCTCAACTCTTCGCTCATCACCTTTTCAAATGCTCGCATTCAATACTTTGCAAGGGTCGCACCCCTCTTCTGCAATTCTCTCCAATGGTCTGTCTGACATTTTCCCAACCTTTCTGTTTTTAAAAGATCTCTTAAAACACACTTATTTAGCTCAGTCCACTCCCCTTTTAGATTGTAAACTGTTTTGCATAGGGCCAACTTCAATTTTTGTATTGGTTACTGGCTTGCTATGTATGTAATTATGTATGAAAGGATGGGGATTAAGGAGTGTGGCCAAGGGACAAGTCAGGTCAATACCAAACATACATTATAGTACCAAATCAGGAGGAGATGTGTAGTCAATGTCACAGGCCAGGGTCAAACCACTGGAACTCAGTACACAATCAGAATACGAAGAATAGGCCAGATTGATAACAGGTGAACAATGCCATGCCAAAGTATAACAATGGGAGTTAACCTGATTTTGCTTCCAATAAGGATTAATTATATCTTAGTTTGGATAAAGTACAAGTTACTCTTTAATTACATAAAAAAGTAAATCAATTTTAAAAAATTGGATTATTTGGATTAGATGGATTCTATGGGAGATGGCCTTCCCATAAATTGACACTTTCTGGATCATGGGTTTCCAGATAAACGTTCCTAAAACTGTACTTATATCTACATTAACAAAAACTAAATAAATGAATGCATCTTAAAAAAATATACAAAGATTTGTATATAATAGTTTCTGTACAGGGCCTTCCTCACCTCCTGTACCAGTATTTATTGTGATGTATGTAACTCCTTATGTTCTATGTATGTAATTCATGTGATTTAGTTGTATAATCACATTCACTTTACAGTGCTATGAAACAAGTTGGCGCTATAGAAATACATGTTAATAATAATAATAATAATAATAATAGTCTACATATATTACTTATTTAAAAAAGAGATATGAACAAAAACATCTTATTCTGCTTATTATACTTTAACTGTACTCCAAGCTTAAATGAGTCCAAATAACCCACAAAGAGCCTGCAAAGGTAAAGTCATTGTTTGTGTAAGATATCAAGGTCAGCTGAATGTGTAAAATGCATTAATGATTGCCAAAGGCGGAGCAGATGTTACAGAAAACAGCAGATATTAAAAATGCTTTTCTTTCACTAACATGTTAAAGACTACAATTCTTTGAGGCGCATCTTAAGGGACAAATAGAATTTGTTTTTATATAATAAGCAGAGGTTTGTTTAAAGATATCCCCAAAAAGTATTCACTTTAATGAATGTACATAGCCCATTAATATTAGAGTCTTTGTGGAGCTATTTCCTGCACCCACAAAAACATCTTACATAGTCTTAGCACATGGCAACATATAAGTTTTCCTACCCCTATGCTCATGGAAAATCATTGGATACACTACCATAGAAAGAATCTGATTACTTTCTGCCAACAAATGCTTTCTGCTGTTTTAACAACCTATCATGTTCTGGAGCCTTATATGAGATGAAAAATGAATAAGCATTTATCAGGGTGCAAGGGGCACACTCCTTTCCTGGTGCTTTAGTAAATCTAATTATAAGGCAAGTGAATTTAGAGAGATGTTTACATTGTATGATCAAGATAAATAATACTGCTCACTTGCTCTATGCTTTAGTAGAAGGCTAGTGTATATCCAGTGTTTTTGCTGCCACGTAGAATGCTAAAATAGACCCATTAAATACCATAGCTAGAGTTATTTCTTCTACTTTCTTTCTTTTACGTTCTACTATGTCAGCCTAGAAATTTTCCCCAGCTGTCTCATCCATGTCAAACTGTTGTAACATGCTCTTACATTTAATAGCAACCTTAGGTCTTTCTATATATTTTAGATACATTAATCAAATAACATGGCCCACATTTTTCTATATAGTAACAGGGAGAGGTCAAGGACTGCATAATTATTTCTATCTCCTGCCATCAATAGCTATGATCTTAAAGAATCTGATGTGTTTCTATATTGTTCTCTCTTTTGAGTCTAACTGGATGGTTATAGAGCAGACAGATGGATATCCAGCTGTACAGCTTCCATTTTCTCAAAAGAATAGACTGGTGGAGAACAACCTTGAAGTTCATTGGAGCTAATGTGGATATTTTTAAAAACACTTGAGGGCCTATTCGAAGTATGCAAGGTTACAGGTTTATTCTACTTCAAATAAACTCTAATGGGGTGAATGTAATAAAAGTTTGTAACAGTAAAAATAGTCACAATGCGAAAATGTATGCCTCTGTACAAAAAAAAAAATTTCCTTTGTACTTTTGCGAACCCGAAAACATTTCAGTGACCACCTCCAACAGAGGAAGAAAATTGGCGAATTTGTGATGTGCGCTGTGGATGTAATAAAACTTCTCACTGAAAAAGTTATGTATGCTTCAAAACATTACCCCTCCTTCAAGCATGCCTTAAAAGTTCCCAATGTGCAATTAAAATTTGTAATGCAATAAAAGACTAATGAAGAATATTATACTGTGAAATGCACAATTTTTATCTGTTCTTTGCAAATTTGTACTAACTTTGCTAATTTTATTACATTCCCACTAATATTTTAAACACGTGACTGCTTATTTATTAAAAGATGGAAATACAAAAAATGTACTGAATATAATTGTGAAAAATAACTCAAAGTATTACTCCATTTATCATTTTTAAATGGGTAAGTAAAATCCCAAAACCTTGCATCAAACAATCCTTTAAATTTTGTCATAGACAGCTCCCATTGGCTTTTACTTGAAGTTAGCAGCTTTTAGACGCCAATGTTTTACATTCTAATTATTTGTGCTTAATAAAGTTTTACGTTTAAGTATATTTCAAATTCAGGGGTTTTATTAAAATATTTGAATTCGAACGTTGCTAAATCACTCCCTTAGTTTGCTTACAGATGAATGAAAAAAACATGTAAGGTCTTATTTATATTGTGTAAAAAAATCTAAAAATATGTCCTCTATTTTTGCACATAAGTATTTACCATAAATATCTTACTGTAAATAGCTTATCTGGGGTTCTCAGCAGGTCCTTTCAACAGGAAGAGTGAATTGACAGAGAATTATAGGGGTTGATGCACAGCTGCCACACAAGCAGATGTAAGAACCAAACATATGGTTAGAGGTTTCTTAAGAATCCATTAACACATTAACAACTTTTCCTTCTTTTATTGAAAGTTTCATCAAAGAAAATAGAAGTTTAAACTGAACATCCACAGTTTTACAGAAAGCCTCCAGAGTGGAGCAATTTTGGGCTAAATCACATAATTAAACATCCCCTCTACAAGTCATACCCTTTGCAAATTGACATTTCTAGACACTTACCATATCAACAATGTGTCTCTTTTAATACTTTTAAGATGACTGGAAATAAAAAAAAATTGCTTGTAGGAAGCTTTTACGGGTAAATAAAAAATCCCACAAGCCAAACATTACAATAAATGATAGCTATAAAGTAAGGGTAATGGTCCATTACCATTCCTGAATCCCTGTGTTTTAGAATTTATTTAGAACCACCTTGGTAACTTTTGGGAATCACTTAATGTTCTCAGCTTAGAATAATTTATTAAAAAAAGGGCGATGCAGCTCAAACCAGGACATGATGTTTAATACAGCTGTAATTATATTCTTGATTGCTTATGTTGAACAAAGGACTCAAAAGCACTTGCAGATAGCACCAGAAAAGCAGATGGTGATCATTCCTGGAAGCGGAAAACATGAAGTATTTTTGTATTACAGTTCTAAAGCGAATAAAGTGGCATGTAAGTGGCCATTAAGTTATTCAGATAACTGCTTTCTAAAATGAGAATAATTCCTTCTGTAGTTCCTTCTGTAATTCAATGTTTGTAGAGATTGATGGAAAAATTAAATTAAATTTAGATTCTCTCTAAACCACACTGAGATTTTTCATACTAATGATAGTATTTGGACAAAGATCATTGCCAGCAATAAAATTCAGAGTTACTTATTATGAGACTCACAAAATGTTGACATTTTCACCAAAGTAGATGTTTCTCTAAAATTGCTAATCATTTGCCACATTAATGCATGCGTATCCAAGGGCACACAATACACTCATTCAGTGGTGTGATCACTTACACAGAAAGGGCGAAATCCTAATAGAGATGCAAAGAGAAGGATACAATCAAATGAAAAAGTATAACACAATCCCAGTAAATTTATCTTTCCACAATGTGTATTTTCAATATAATGAAGAGATGATTTTTTTCTCCCTGTGTGGGCATCATAATACATTGTGGGAATACGGTGTCATTACATAGTGTAATAGTTATGTCACTCATTTTGAAATGCCCTCAGTCACTTTCAGAGATCAAAGCAGCCTATTTTTAAGTTAATAAAACAGACAAACTGACAAACAGGTACACGGTCAACTACTGAATTACAGTAATAAGGTATCAGGCTAAAGACTCGGCTGGTAAGATAATATTTCTTCAAGAAAACATGGCAGGAAATGTACTCTTTAAAGATATAACTGTAAATTTGTCAGAATCAGATCATAATAACCACAGAGCTCGTTTTACCTTCTGAGCAGTTTTCAGACCAAAACACACATAGATAATTGGTTTGGATATCTTCCCTCTATGAGGTTTGTCAGTTTAATACTTGTGTACCCATTTTTTTGAGTGGTAGTGTTCTCACAACAAAAAAATATGTTGATGTTGGCAGCATGGGGATCTGATAAGTCAATCTTCGTGAATGGTAAATGTACTGTATTATATAAGGGAAATCAGACATATAAGAGATTTGTCATTGCAATTAATGGATATGCCTTAAAAAAATATAAATTCTGTGTTGTACCAGAAGTCATTTTAACTAAACTTAAATGTAATGTTCCAAGTCATACATCAAGTACATCAACGTTATATCGTTATAGCTGTCTCACTAGTAATCTGCTCTTAGTTTGTATTGATGAAAATAGGTTATGATTAAACTGATTTCAAACCCGATAGGAGTGTTTTTATCTCCAATACATTTGTATTTCTCCAATAAATTAATTATATCTTAGTTAAGATAAAGTTACCAGTTTAATTATTGCAGAGTAAAAAATGAATCACAACACAATTTTTGAAATATCTTCTTATAATGGAGTCTATGAGAGATGGCTTTTCTGTAATTCAGAGCTTTCTGGGTAATGGATTTTTGGATCAGGGATCCCATTACTGTTACCCCTCTAGCGTTCCCAAATAATGCCCCCAAAACTTATTTAACTCTATAAAATATATTTTTCTCATATGTCCATTGTACACATAAAGAATATACATCTCTTGTTAGCTCATTTTAGAATTTGAAATTGAACTTGTATTATAGGCGTATGGTTTGTTTTTAGCAAAAGAGCTTACAGCCAACAGTTTACATGATTTCATGATGGGATCTGTTGTAAATTAGCTTTATAATTTAATGGCATATCAGTTTTTTAGGTCTTGGTTCAGTGTCCATTTTCACTCACCTAGCATCAGACAGTGCTGCTCTGGATTCATATTGCAATGGATTAATGGGAAACCATTTAGCAGTTATTTGAATTAAAAGTGTCATCTTCTAAGTCTGCATGGTATTTGCGGTCATGTTGATTTTTCTTGTTTATGTGAAGGCCAAATAAAATAATTTAAAAAGAATTTAAAGTGAATTGTATCACAGCTCTTTAACACATTTAACCACCTAATTGGCTGCTCTTGTTGGAGCAGAACTTTAGGGCATTACAAGGGATATGAGGAATAATTCAATAATTATTTACTCAATTACTCAAACTTTGAGACAGTAGAGGTGGGGAGGAACTCTTGGGTGGGGGAAAAGTTAATTCATTTTAAATTTGTAAATGTAATTGGAATTAAAAGTACTATATGCCTAATCCTTGATATTGTCAGCACTGCTGGTTCATTCAGTAAATGCACCACTGAAAAAGTAAATTTAATAAAATCAAATGTAATTGTGCAACATGTTATACAACAGGGTATATATATATATATATATATATATATATATTTTCTCAGTAGTTAGGCATGAACAATTTTTAGATATAGAAAAAAAGAAAACTTGATTATTCTGGAAAGGGAAGGATTCTTGGGGCATGTGGGGGAGGGGTCACCATGACAAAGGCTCAGTTTTGAAATCTTTCATAAATAACAACAGGAGGAAGTATAATAAGTGCACAGATGGGGAAGTGTATATTGAACTGTGATGTTCCTGTACTAAGTTTGCATCACAAAACAAACAAGATACTTTGGATGAGGATGAGCAGATGGCGTCACCCAGCTCGATTATTGGGGACATCACATAGGGGCAATACAGTGTCTTGTTCAGTGTTTGTCATTGTGGATCGTTTATTACTGTAGAAATGTGTTGATATTTTAGTTTTTTTTTATGTTTTCAGCATTTATTTTTACATATTAAAACTTGCATGATGTGCTACCCCTTGCATATTAGCCTTTGCATTCTTGCCTTGCATTCCCTGGACTAATAACTAGATGCAAATGTTATCTGACTTTTCAACAATAACAACTTTTCATCTTTACTTTGCAATCACTATGGTATTTTGTCTTTAACTTTGTAGCATATGGTTTGTCACCCTCCAACTCTTGAATTCTCCATCTTTACAGGTCTGTTAATCAGGATTGAAGCTGGGTGGCGCCATATTTCGCCCTTGTGTTTTCACATGATAAACCTTTTTCTGATGTACACAGTATATATAGCTTAAAAATGGTCATCCTAGGTGTATCCCACATTGACCACACATAAAATGCATTGTACTGTACCAGGGTTGCTGTAAACTCTCTTCTTTTATTCATTTCTTCCTTGTTTTCACTTCTTCCATATAACTTCCATTATTTTATCTTTCCCTACTCTTCTCCCCCTTCCCTCACTCCACTAAGCACCTATTTTTAATTTTCTCTCTTGTTATTATTATGTATTTATACATACAGAGCCACATATTTTATAGCGCTGTATTCAGGTCCGGACTGAGAATTAAAATAGGCCCTGCCATATCAGGTAAACAGAGGCCCAGTCAGCCCACATGGCAGCCCCTCTGGCATTTGCCAGAACCCACAGATTGCCAGTCTGGGCTTGGCTGTATTCTACGCTTCCTTCCTTTTATTGTTCTTCACATTCTCTTTCATTTCCATTCTGCTCCTGACTGAACTTTTCCATTTCCTTTCTTCTCTTTTCTTGTCATTTTTCCAATTCTATGCCTTTTGATTTTCTCTTTCCCTTTCAGCTGCTTTCTACTTTTTCCTAGTCTGTTTTCTCTAATGCTCTCTTCTTCCCATCTCTCTTTTCTCTTCTTCCCTTCACTAGGGGGAAATTTACTATATGGCAAGTTTTCGCCTCGGAAGGCTCCTCCACACTTTGTCAGACATTAACTGGAAGATGACTATGAAGATTCTCATTCATCCAGGTCATGGTATATTTAACAAAAGTAACTCAAAGCAACTGGACTTGCTGAGAAATTTTTATGAAGAAGTTTCACTGCTCATCCGAGCAGCTTCTTCAGTTCAACTGACTGGTGTAGGGAAGTTCACGGCATACAGACTCGTCCAACAATCCAATCACAATGGCACATTGTAACTCTTCTGAGAGTTGACATCTGAAATTCACAGAGGTGTTGATTCTGTGTAGTTACAGTAATAGGATTACCACTGTGTCATGTAACTCCTAGAAAACAGGTGTTACTTGTGAGAATTGAATGAATGGATGTGTGAAGAGTTCTGAAATGGCTGGGGAACAGATGTTAGAACAGCATTATATGTAGCAGACAGGTTGTGTCGAAGGCCCCCAAAACCATGAAAAGAAACCAAGGTATCATATGATGTCACATCTTTGTTTACATGTATATCTACGACAGAGGTAATTGAGACTGTAAGAAATTGGCTGCAGCAAGATAACACCCTTAGCAGCAGAACAAAGCTCAATCCTAACCAAGTATGTTTGTTGCTAGATTTACTTCAAGTACAAGGACCTTTTCTATAGACAGAAACATGGCTGTGCAATGGGTTCTCCAGTCTCTCCCATTGTAGCTTACTTGTACATGGAGGAAGTGGAAAGGAAGGCTTTACTTACTTTCCAGGGAACTGCACCAAGTCACCGGTTCAGGTATGTGGATGACACTTGGGTTAAAATCAGATCCAATGAAGTGGTGTCCTTTACAGAACATTAATTCAGTGGACAATAACATAAAATTCACAAGGGAAGATGTCCACAGGAACAAACTTGCTTTTTTGGACTGTTTGATATGCATCCAAGAGGGGGGTAACTTAAAAACGGAGGTATACTGGAAACCTACTCATACGGATCAATATCTGTTGTTCGATTCCCACCATCCGCTGGAACATAAACTGGGTGTCATTAGAACTCTGCACCACAGGGCGGAATGTGTGGCAACTGATACAGAGTCCAAGTACAAGGAGCATAAACATCTCAGAGGAGTTTTAAAAGCGAGCGGCTACCCAGATTGGGCCTTTGTCAATCAAGTCCAACCAAGCCAAACCGGAACAGCAAAAGAAATAAAGTCACATGAATAATTCAAAGTCTTATCGGATTTGATCG
Organism: Xenopus borealis; assembly: GCA_024363595.1. Taxonomy (NCBI): domain Eukaryota; kingdom Metazoa; phylum Chordata; class Amphibia; order Anura; family Pipidae; genus Xenopus; species Xenopus borealis. The sequence continues at coordinate 40,829,963 of CM044442.1, read as the reverse complement.
AATTCCTATCGTACGATTTTTTAGGATATTCGAATATGCAAATTTGGCCATTCGATGATCGAAGTACTTTAACTTTAAAATTTTATTCGACTACCTACTTTGCCAGCTTGAATGTACCGAACTGCAATAGAAGCCTATGGGAAGCCCCCCATAGGTTTTTTTTTTGTTCGAATACCATTCGTACTATCGAAGGCCTCGATCATTCGAATCATACAAATTTTTCGAGCAATCAGAGGCAATTTCACGATTTTTTCATGAAATCGTACGATCGGTATTCGAGCTTACGATTTTATCGAGAAATCGAATATCGAAGTAAAAATAACCTAAAACTATTCGATAAGCATTCGATAGTCGAATGTTTATCGAATTTCTGTTAAAAACTCTCGAATTAGGGACCCTGGGAAAAGGATAATGTATTGGAAAATATGCTAAATAATGATCATTCACCTGAGTGAAAGCTTTGCAATTATTTTATAAGGATGTGCCTCTCTGCTTAAAATCCTGGTGTACAATAAGTGGTATCTAGGAAAACACTGTACAATAAGTGGTATCTAGGAAAACACTGTAAAAATGCTGCAGTATCTGTTGCTGAGAACACCAGTATAAATATTCCCATATGAAAAGAAAATAGTCCTGTAATGGATTTTGAAATATTATAAGTTGTAGGTATATCTGTCAATACAGGACTACTGAGAATATTTGGTATATGTGGAGTGGATTGGTATACAGTATGGCAACAGTAACCAACATATACAGATTATATGAAGGGAAAGTGATGGACAATCCAATTTTAACACAAAAACACAAAATGAGGATCAGAAAATCTGATGGTGGTGCTTATTGATCAATTAACAGATATAAGAGCTTATTTAAAGACAAGAAAATTGTTTATTTGTTAGAGAGTTTTCAAACTGCCTCCTGCATCCCCCGTGGGTACAACAATTCAAATTTACAAGAAAAGGGAGTAGAGAACATATTGGATTTTTCTGTCAAAAGAAGCAGGTACAGAAAGGTTCAATTGCTTAGCCTTCTGAGTCCCATTCACACAGTCTCTTCAACTAGCAGAGTAGTAATGATCACTCCCAATGATAATCAGAACTGTTGAGCTGATCCGCAGTCAACATAAGAGATTAGTGACAGATTAGACACACTTTCCGACATGAACACAGCCCTGTGTTGTACACACTGTGTAAGATTTTTATAAGTTTATCTGTATACAAAATATGTTCATTTAAATCAATGTGGCCTTCTTTTAACCCTGTGTGAAATGATAGATACAACACCTAACTAAATTTTATACAAACTTATATTCATAATTTTTTATCCTTCAAAGTGGAATCACTTGGATATCGTTTCCTTTTGTCTTTCAAATCTAATAGTAACTTGAACTAAGACAATCTCTAAACATTAGATAGGGATGGTTTGACCAACATTTCAAACAAATTGTGATGTCCAGATAATAAGATTACAAAATGTCCTGATTATAAGAGGAATGAAAGACAGAGAAACATTTAACCTGCTTTTGGAGACAGTACAGTGTAAGTTGTAACAAATCATATCTAGTGTTAGAGAACGGAGATTGTGGGGGGGGGGGGGAGATTTAATGAAGACTTTACAGTAGGACACAATTCTGTAACACACAACACAGTTTTAAAAAAAAACATATGCCCCAGGCATGAGAAAACTTTCAGAATAGAGACTCTTCAGAGATAGCAGCTTAAAATGGATAGATGTTTACACAAGTAAAAATAGCAGCAGTTATTTCAATCAAAATTAGAAGTCTCTTCTGTTTCTTTTCATCTGCCACATGGTAGCTACCACAATAACATAAGTGTTGATAAGATTTGAGGCTTTAAAATGAAAATTTAAAAAAAAAACTGTCTTTTTTTTATATTAAACATATTTCCATTTAACATTTTTTTCTTCAAATGCATTTATATGATATAAAGACAAGAGCTGCCAGCACTGTATCCTAATACTTAGGCCAAGGATATCTGGCTTGTGTCTTGTTGGCTACAGATGGAGCACCACTTAACTTGACATCTGGATCATACAACATACTCAGCAAACATTTATTTCAAAAGGAACAAATTGTGACAGCAGGTGCCAGAAATTTAAATTCAACGTGCTCCAGTTTGTAGCTCTCAATGATCTGTTGAGCCACAAGTCAGAAATCCCATACATAGGCACATTATTAAAACTTAAATAGAGTTGCAAGTAGAAATGAAAAAAAAAATAACATGCATATGATATGTGGAAAGCCATATTTACTTAATTCCTTTTTAGTTGAACATTGATTTTTCTTTCTATGCAATAAACCAAACCAATTGTTCTTGTATTTGTTACCATTAAAGGGATTCTGTCATGGTAAAACATGTTTTTCCTCAAAACACATTAGGTAATAGTGCTGCTCCAGCAGAATTTTGAACTAAATCCTGTTTTCAAAAGAGCAAACCTGTTTTTAATATTTAATTTTGAAATCTGACATGTTGTTAGTTTCCCAGGTGCCCTCAGCTATGTGACATCTCAGCCATCTGATAAACATCATTCATTCTTTACTGCTGCACTGCAAATTGGAGTGATACCAACCCAACAAATAACAGCTCCCTGGTTGATATGAGAACAGCACTCAATAGTAAAAATACAGGCCCCACTGCAACTACTGCAGTCAAGTACAAGAAACAGCAACATCTGAAAGCATTGTTACGTGCTGGCTTGTTCTGAAAGCCCAAAAGTATACTTGTTGGCTCAGGAATACAATTTTATCTGGTAGAGTGAATTTATATGTAATGTAAACAGTGTAATTTACAAATAAAAACTACACCATAAAAATCATGACAGAATCCCTTTAACATGTAAAACATCCTACAAAACATTTAAAAAATATATGTATAACTCAGTATACATTAGCAACTGTTATTATTGGGTCTTGTTTACTTTATACTACATGAGTTCTAAAGATCCCAACACCCTGCATAATTATTTGAGTGGTATTAATTTGAAATACCAATATGCAGGCTTGACTTCTCAATAGTTTCTAGAATAGATCATGACTGTTAGTAGCCATGTGGTAGAATCGGCTAAAGTGTAAAAGTTGCCAATGTTGAAGATCAAATAAGGGCACCTTATTTTAAAGGGTCCCAAGAGTTATCTATTAGAGCAATGCACCTAAGGGTAATAACATTTTATTGGGTATATATATCTATTTTAGACATTAAAGAATCCCAAAATATGTATTGGTGTTAGTAATCATTAGAATAAGTTTGTTTGGAGTGGTCTGTAATTGGCAAGTTATTAAAGGAAACTACTGCCTCCCTGGAACACTAAGGCCATAGGTCTTTACTATTCTTCTGGGAGATGTTTTATTGCACTTAAACAGTATGGACTGATTTATCACTTGCAGTTATTTGCTGTAGCATGTCAACCTGTATTGCTGTTAGGCAGATCATTCCCATAGCCTGCAATAGCTAAGCTCCACAGTTGATGGTGTTGATAATGGAGGAACTTTCATATAAATACTCTAACAGACATGGCAGTCCCTTTCAATGTAATTATTCTACAACATACTTTTAAATTAATGGGGATATTAAAAAAAATGGCAGATGACATTTCAAATGTAAAAGTGAACTTTCAACAGGTCAGGTTTGAGAAAAAGGAAGACTTATAACTGTACAAAAAAGGTCAGGTTATGCCATAAAAAAACAGGATCTGTAGATGCCATACATATATAATAGTTGGCTTTTTGTTTGTTGTAACCTTATGCTGCAACTGCTCAAACACAGTGAAATAACCAACTAATCATTAAATGTCTTTTACAAACAAAGGTACTACGTAGAATACCAGTGGAAGATAGTTTAAAGAAAGATAAAAGTAAAAACTGGTCCGGCCATATAGGTCAAATAAAGATTAAAAAAACCTCTATCTTCAGAACTGTGTTAGGGTGTCACGTCGTCTTTGGTATAAAATAGGCCATCCATAGGCTGCATTTGATCACAACTAGGAAAGACTATAGAAATTGTCAACAATTTCTTCTATCTATTGCTTTTTTTTTTGCATTTTTTTTACCATATACATACTACATTTTCAATGCTACTAAGCTACTTTTTGCGCAAAATGACAAGCATAGCATACTAAAAAGTCCTTAAAACTCATAAAAAAGGTAGCGGATAAAAAGCACTAATATCTTTTCTAGAGACCACGCTTGGCAACATAAAAAAATAAAACCAAAAAAGAAAACATTTAACCAAAAAAAAAAGTTGCATTTCTCCCAATGCACTATAATCTCTTGTTTGCAGTTCACTGCAAAAACTACAGTCATCTATTTATTTGTATTAACACTGTTGATTAAGTTCATTGAAGTCCCCACATTGGTCATATTCTTGCAGACGTTTGTTCTTTATAAACAGAGGTCTTCATCCAAAGAAGGAAAGATTTTCAATTCAAACTGTATGTCATTCATACCAATAATCCTCATTCTAAACTATGTACCAGATCATTGGTACAAATAAAATGCCATGTCATATGCCTTAAGATGTTGACCACTTGATCAGGAATCCTCTCACATCCTTAAAATTAAGGCAATTAATATTCAAGATAAACCTTACATATGCATTCTTGTGGGAAAAAGGTCAATATAAACAAATCAAAAAATAGCTTATAGAGGAAGACAGTTATGTTTTAGTCTGCTCTTGCTCCCTCTGGCTGTCTATCATAGCTACATCTCCAGATGCCTTGGAATTTAAATGTTCTTCCCAATGAAATGTTAACAGCACACAATTTCCCCAGGCTTTTCATGAATTAAAAAAGTAGCAAAAATAAAATTGTCAGACTACATAACTAAATTATTTTTTGCACGGCACATAAAAACGATTTGTTGAGCAAGGTAGAAAATGGAAGGGGAGGAAAAAAGAAGCTTTTATTTAATGCCTGTGCAAAGTGGAAGCCAACTTCATGATGGATGAAGCTTCTTCATTCAAGGCAAAGTTTTCAGACCAACATTCTTAGTTCAATTTATTGTCTGCAAAACAAATGGAAACAAAAGATGAGTAAGATCAAAAACCTGCATTGTCTGACATAAACCTCAAACAATTTCAAGGATATTAAAGTGTCTGGGTTGACAAATTAGCAAGATATCTACATTAATTTTCAACACTATCAAGGAGCAGGATTCAGAGCAGCAGTTTTTGAAAGGCCAAATAAGGCTTTTGTGCTTGGGGGTGACAATGTAAATGGCATTTAAACTATATGCATTCATAAACATTGTTCCCAAACTGTTTTCTAGATTTTTACAGTATTGTTGGTTTGCCTATTATTATAATACACTTACCTAATACAAAGGATAATTCTCTATTCTCTCTGGTTATTTTACATTGTTAAATAACTGAACTAATTTACAGTATGTAAGGTGAAATGGAGGTAATAAATATTTAATGCAACTCTGAATCTGCAAGACCGACCTTTAGGTATGTTGGAGGCACAAGAAATAGGTTTCACTTGTTTGGCATTTACTAAAAAATAAAGATTCAGCAGCCAGTGCTTTACCCATCAGAGGTTAGTCAATGAACAGTGGATTATTTCAACTTGAAGGTTTTATTCACAGCTTTCAGGATTCTTCTTAAGTGCAACCTAGGTGAGCTACAGTAGTCCCTTAGTCTTCACCCCTACTCTGGAGCCTAGGGCATATTCAGTTTTAACAATATACTCTGTTAGAGATCACACTAGGGGGCAGATTTATTAAGGGGTGAGTTGGAAAAATTTGATTTAATAATAAATTTAGACAAATATGGAATTTATGGGAGTTTAAAAAAAACTTGAAATTCGACCCTTGATAAATATGCCTTTAGGTGTGATAGATAAGAGATGGGTTGCTAGTGAGCGTATTGAGCTCCACAGTGGAGATTTAGTAAGGACTAGAGTCCTAGGTGTACTATGCTAAACTTATCCCACCCATCTGGCAATTGGTAACCAATTAGTTGGCGCTATAGAAATACATGTTAATAATAATAATCCAAAGCATTTTTTTCTTTTATGCAAACAGTGATATCCTCTGGTCAGTTTTTGAACTGACAGGGGCATACAGAAATTTAACCTGGGAAAGCAAAACTATTTCTCAGCTTTACTAAGGGCCCACTTAGCTTTCTAAACTTTAGGGGACTGCCTGAACAAAACAAGTATCTAAGACAATCCCTTACATATATACAGTATTAACTATATATATATCCGTGAGCCGAAACGAGTTGATACACTATGCACGAATAAAGACCCATTGATATACTTTGAACAGTGGCGGCCGTGAGTGCTTTCACGGACTATTGTTAATGCATTTTTGTAGCACCTGGCTAAAAATCATTTCATTGTACATATATCCAATATATATGTATATCTCAATCACCCACCCACCAGCAGACTATCAGTTGTGTCTTCCCCAAGGACTCCTATTAATGAAATGATACATCCGATACTACTCACTAACAGTAAGGGCATACTTTACATAGTGTATCCCCTAGTCGGCTATTCAAAGTTAAATTGACATATAATAACGTTGATATATATAACGTCTTGTTGAATACATTCCCTTTATTTTAGACAGCGCGTGTCTGGCTGAGTACATGCAACGAGCGGCA
>CM044442.1:40805672-40819961 GCA_024363595.1 Xenopus borealis | reverse complement strand
GTCTGATGCATCATATCTGCCAGTGTAAGGCACATCAGTAGCTGTCAGCCTGCACAAACAGGACAATGGGAAAGTGACAATTACAATTACGGTATCCGTAATACTGTCCCGGATTGATCTGATATCACAATATCTGGAATACCATTATATATGGAGAAAGAACCTCAGCCACCAAAATAATCTACAATCTCTAATGTTTTAAGGTTGCTTAACTAAAAGTAGTATACAGTATGTGCAGTTGTAACATTATTAACTTTATTTGACTACAAATCAGGCTTGCATAAGCATGTGCTAGTTTTTGGAAACACTTACTTTGACTGTTGGTAGGAGTATGCAGATGCGTGTTCATTGTTTGTCTCTACAGTTATCTGTTGTCCACTTGCTTCCTGTGAAGATGGTCCTGTCTGAGGAGAGTTATCAGCAACAACACGCTATAAATATCAATGGCATTATATCTCCTTCAGTGTTTTAAATTAGTGTAAAAATATACAAAAAAGTCCAATTTGGTACACACGACAAAAATCATTCAACTGCCTATGTGCCGGTTAAACTTTAATATGTATAAACCACAGATATATATATATTTGCTGATGTTACATAAAAGAGCACTATCACTTTTAGTACGAAGAAGAAAGTTCCAAGGTGTGTCCCAGGAGCCAGTAAATTATGAGTATACATTTGTAGTTCAGCTTCAAAAAAATATTTTCTAAATCCTATAGTCATGGTCCATCAACTGGATGAAACAAGTCAGAAACCACCTGTGCTGCTGTTAGCTTTGTTTCTGTCCCGTGTCCAATGTTCCCACCTTTACTCTGTGTAATCCTACATTAATAAATATATTAAATATATGGATCAAGGGAGAAGATCTCCCTAATACTCACTAGCAAATAAAGGCAACTGGTTCACATATTAAAAGTGAACTAAACCCTTCAAATTAATATGGTGAAAATGCAGTATTTTACAAACTGCAGCTTCTCAATAGGAGCAATGATCCCGGACTTCAAACTTGTCACAGGGGGGGTCACATCTTAAAAAGTTTCTGCAACACTCACATGTTCAGTGGGCTCTGAGCAGCTGTTGAGAAGCTAAGCTTACAGGTCTTTGTAAATCATCAAGCAGAAAATCAGGTTGGTCTGTAATATAAGCTGATGCTACAGAGCTATTAAATTCTGAAGCTAACTGAGCTGGCTTCTGTGTTGACATGTAGTAATCATTTGTATTAGGTACTAATCAGCCTTATATTGTGACTATATTTCTATTCTATGTGTACTGTATATTGTGAGTGGGTCCCTAAGCTCAGTAAGTGACAGCAGCACAGAGTATGTGAATCAGTGATTCAGCAGAAAAGAAGATGGGGAGCTACTGGGGCATCTACTGGGGAGATACAGATCTTTACTGCTAAACGGCTGTGGTTGCCTTGGGCTGGTACAGAAGCCCAAAACATAATGTACAACATTTCTAACCCACTTCTTTAGTTGGGCTTTAGTTCTCCTTTAAATGCATTTTTATTTGTGAGGACTAAAAAGTTCTCCTATAATTAATAAATCTAACTATAGGCATAAGGGATTTTGTTTCACAGCCATCCTTGCCCATTAGTAATTGTGGTTACAACAACCAGTCGCACATGTTGCAATAATATTGGGCCAGATTATGTCAATGGTTATGACAGCATGATAGAGAGGTCAAACTTCTAGTTTCAGACTGTGTTGAAACGGACCTGCCACCTACACACAAAACTGCATAATGAAAATTAAGCATTGAACACTAATGATTTGTTTCATTAAAACATCCATACCTGTTATAAATGTGTTTAAATCAAATATCTTCCCCTCCTCTATTCACTTTCCATTCAGCAATTTCTACATATCACTACACTTCTCACATTCCCCCTTCCCTCCTCATGCTCTACAATTGTGTAGGCCACTTTTTGGGGTGATCCACAACCTGTCTTAATAACAAAAATGTCATCTGCTGTCTGCTTGCTGTAATTGAATACTTATGAAGAAAACATAATGTAAATAATAAATGTTGTGTTACTAAAGGTTATTTTGCTCAACTAACATGATTTGGAATTAGTTCTTAGGGTCACAGGTCCCCTTTACACCAAGGATAAATAAATGTGACAACAGTTTATGGGTATGGTCATTCCCTGTCATGTCATGGGGGTGGAGGGCATGATGAATCAAGCATTCTATAATATCGTCACTAGTTTTTAGCTTGGTGGCCATCTAAAATAGCGTTTGTATGAAACAGTCAGGTAGTTTTTATATTTTTATTATTCATGTAACTCGAAAGAACTTTGCTGCCCAAATGCAGTCTACTATTGAAGGCCCTGTTGCATTTGCACACTATGGGAAGTGTATTCACCTGCCTGTATACATTTGGAGGGTGGGAGGAACTAAAGAGTATCTAGTGGAAATCCATGCAGGCATGGAACATATGAACTTCCCTTAGGACACCAGCATTGCAGCCACTAGTTACTGAAAAGTACTTCATATTTTCCTACAGTGCAGGGTGCGTGCGCGCAAAATAAAGAATATTATAAACATGTTGACTATATGTCTGTTACTGCATACTTGCTGAAGCACAGCATAAAATGTGGTGTGTGAGGCAGTCTCTTTGAATATAATAATCTATAAAATACTTACTTCAACTTGTACAGCTGTTGGAGGCACAGGATTATACTGGGGAATGAATGCCCCTTGCATAGGTGCAGCAGCAGTCATATACTAGGGGAAAAAAATCATATAGCAACCAGTCAAAGAAGTATTTTCCTCTTGCAGTAAGCTGATCAAAGCTGATTGTTTGTTATGGGTCAACACCCAGCCCTAGAATTATTAAAGCCCCAATTATACAATATAACTGACAAGTTCAATGTTTTTGTTAAGAAGGGCTTATATTTATAGAAAACATAGGGTACCCTAAAGAGCATACAGAAGTACAAATTTCAATTCTTTTCAAATACTTGTTGGCTAAACCGGTATGGGGATCCCTGAATACAATGGTGATAGGTCATATTTGTCTTTTATAATTATCATTGGCGCATTGGACCAAATTTAATTGGAAAGTAGGGAACATATAGAACAGGTTGGGTGTTTGGGTTCATTTTTTAAATCAGAATAGATGCAAGGCATAGTACAGATACATTATATATCATAGTACCCAATTCTCATCAAATAATGGGTTTAGAGATTTTGTTCTGAAGACATACTAGAAGCTAGGTGGGCTTCTCTTTTTATTAAAAGGATAATTTTATATAAAGGAGGAATGCAAAATAATCGAGGGGCATTATAGAGTGTATCTAGATGCTTTAAAAAAAAAACAGACTCAAACCTCCATATATTATAAAAAGTTAAAACTTTGACCAGGTGCAATAACCCATATCAACCAATACAATGTTGATTTTAAACAGGTGACCAGAAAATGATACCTGCTGATTTGTTGCTATAAATGATTAGACCTGTTGGAAACTCTTTAGAATGCAATTCAGTTTGTACTGAATTTAGATGCAACTGTGAAAAACAGGTGCAATAACTTACTGTCCCGGTTGTTCCCAAAGAGAGGTGGTTCATTTGTTGGGTTAAAGGGCCCATCATATTTGTAGGCTGAATTGACATGGTGTGATCCATTGCCGGTGTTATAACCGCTCCCTAAACCAGAAATAATTATAAGCTGACAACCAAGGAAAAGAACTGCACATTTTCATATTTTTTGTTAATTAAAAGAAAACCAAAAATGTTCTTATTTATTGTTATGTTTCCCATGATAGCACCCAGCAAATAAAGATACATACAACATTTTACAAATATGGAACAACATATATACATGTAATATGAAATTAACATATCCCAAGCTATGCCTCGTTCATTTAGCCTAATTTGAATTTCTATTGTATTCCCCTTGTAAGGGAGTCAAAATGAAAAGTGCAGCAGATATACCAAGATATTTTTGATTGTTTTCCTTTGAGCAGGTAAACTAATAGGGAATCACTAACTAAATGCATATTTTCAAATAGGATTTTAACATCAGAAGATAACAACAAACAAGTATTGTACAGCAGATAAAATATTTAGCTAATTGTTTTTTTAATGAGTGGAATCAGAATAGTTTCACTTGAATGAACAGCGGTAGCAAGTAATGTGTTATTCTGCTAATTGGCCTACATTTCTGAAATGTCTATGTTAAATATCATAATAAAGCATTAATGAGGGCATAACATATGCCTTTCAATATGTTTTTCGTTTACCTAGATATTATTAGACTTCTAAAATTTATTCTGCCAAGTTTCAGTCCTTTTCTGATTTCTAAAACTTTTAACATGGATTTTTGGGGTTGGAAAGGTTTGTAATGAGTTTCTTTGGGCTGTTAATGAAATTTGATATTATCTAATTAAATGTGTTTTCCAGATATTCTGTTACTTCTACAACAATCACTGTTTGACTTCAGAGTAATGTGCACTCTCCAGGCCAGTACACATCACTATATCCCAGCTCTTAATGAAGCTAGGCCAGTACACGTCACTATATCCAACTGTAACCTATCCTAGGCCAGTACACATTAGAATATCCTAACTCTAAATGAACCTAGGCCAGTGCACATCACTATATCCCAACTCTAACCTATCCTAGGCCAGTACACATTAGTATTTCCTAACTCTAAATGAACCTAGGCCAGTGCACATCACTATATCCCAACTCTAACCTATCCTGGGCCAGTACACATTACTATATTCCAACTGTAAATTATCCTCGGCCAGAACACATCACTATATCCCAACTCTAACCTATCCTAGGCCAGAACACATTACTATATTCCAACTGTAAATTATCCTCGGCCAGTACACATCAGTATATGCCAACTCTAACCTATCCTGGGCCAGTACAAATCACTATATCCCAGCTGCAACCTATCCTAGGCCAGTACACATTAGTATTTCCTAACTCTAAATGAACCTAGGCCAGTGCACATCACTATATCCCAATTGTAACTTATGCTAGGTCAGTACATATCACTCTATCCCAACTCTAACCGATCCTAGGCCAGTACACATCACTATATTCCAACTGTAAATTATCCTCGGCCAGTACACATCAGTATATGCTAACTCTAACCTATCCTAGGCCAGTACACATCACTATATCCCAGCTGTAAATGAACATAGGCCAGTAACCATCACTATATCCCAACTGTAATCTATCCTAAACCAGTACACATTAGTATATCCTAACTCTAGATTAACCTAGGCCAGTACATATCAGCATATCCCAACTCCAACCTATCCTAGTCCAGTACACATCACTATATCCCAGCTCTAAATGAACATAGGCCAGTACACATCACTATATCCCAACTGTAATCTATCCTAAACCAGTACACATTTGTATATCCTAACTCTAGATTAACCTAGGCCAGTACACATCACTATATCCCAACTCTAACCTATCCTAGGCCAGTACACATCACAATATCCCAACTGTATCTTATACTAGGCCAGTACACAACACTATATCCCAACTGTAACTTATCCTAGGCCAGTACACATCAGTATGTTCCAACTCTAAATAAACCAAGGGGTCAGTACACATCCGTATTTCCCTTGTATCACCATATCATTAATAGTTTATTTAAAAAAATATCAGTAATATATTTAGTAGGAGTATTCTCTTTGTATCTTTCTTCATATCATTTTATTATGTGAAGTTATAAACATGATATCTTGTGATACTAATAATCTTTTATAATAAAATAATTCACAATGAAAAGTTCAATACTATAAATAAAACATGAATGTTGTATTTTTTTATACAGTTGTGGTTTCTAAACAGGCACCTTAACCTACTGGCTTTATCTACAATAGCTTATGTCTGTCAATAAACTGTATTTCTTCATTTTATTACACATTTCTGTTCTGTTTTATTATGAAAGCTGGGATTTCTTCTTTGTTATAAATTTCATTGACATGCTTGAAGTTGTGTTATATATCCTGCAGCAGCCTTTTCATGAAGATTTATTGGGTGTGTTGTTATGGTCAGGAATTATTACTACTTTCTAATCTAGGGTCCTATCACATTAGGGGAAAGGAAATCTCTGCAGTTGTCTCAGCTTTCACCTTTCCTATAAAAGCTTCTGTACCATTTTTATACAAAACTGCAACTGAATATACATGCTGTATATATTTATATCCATGATGGCATGAAGGTGGATGATGATCACTAGTGATGGGCGAATCTATTCAGATTTGCTTCACCGAAAAATTGGTGAAAAATTTGCGAAACGACACCCTGTTCTGTGCTCTTACTTCTGCCTATAAAATCCACCTTTCATCTCAGGAGGCACCTCGGCTAATCGCACCACACCACTAGACCACCAGGGTGAGTACCTCTCACAATATGTTGTGATCTGAGTAAGTAATTTTAAATCAAGAGAATAGAACAGAATTTAAATATATACTATCACCTAAATCAAATGAAATGGATTCTGATGAATATCTCATTATCTCTTTAAATATTTTTTAAAAAACTAAAACAGTCCAAGGTTTTTAGAGTAATACTAACATGTTTTGTAACAAGCTAAATGTGTATCACTTTCAGAATGTTGTCAGATCATTTCTAATTGACTCAAATGTCTAAAATCAACTCATATTTAGTTAAATGTAGTTTTGATTTTTATTAAAGAGTTCTGTGATATTTATATTATTATAAATATGCATTTTTAGAAAGCTAACATATTCTGCATCACTGTAAAATAAATTAAAGAGTTCTGTGATATTTATATTATTATTATTAATAATATGCATTTTTAGAATGCTAACATATTCTGCATTGCTGTAAAATAAATGTGTCTATACATAATTACATACACAATGACCAGTAATCAGTACAAAAGGTGGAGGCCTTGTCCAAAAGAGCTTACAATCTAAAAAGAGCAGTTGAGACAAATGGGGGCTCATTTATCAACACTGGGCAAATTTGCCCATGGGCAGTTCCCTATAGCAACCAATCAGTGATTAGCTTTTTAAAGCAAGCTGCAAGTAAAACAATGAATGCAGCAATCTAATTGGTTGCCATGGGTTACTGCCCATGGGCAAATCTGCCCAGTGTTGATAAATTACACCCCTTAGGTGTTGGAATGGGCAAGATCAGCAGTAACAAAGGTGAGAAATGTAACATAGAGTACGTTTTAAGAGATCAGAAATTTGGGAGAAAGTTGGATAGACTGTGGAGAGATTTCCAGAGAAGGGGTTCAACCCTTGCAAAGTCTTGAATGTGAACATGTGAGGAATTGATGAGAGAAAAGTTGAGGAGCATGTTAGTAGAGGAGCCCAGTAAGCGGTTGGGTAAGTATCTAGTGAAGAGTTCAGAGATGCAGGATGGGGAGCAGTGAGGAACTGCTTTGAATGTCAGAGGCATTAGTTTGATTTTTATTCTGAAAGGTAGCAGAAGCCAGTGCAGGCATTGACAGAGTGGCACGGCAAAGGAGGATCAGATGCTGAGGTGTATACGCCTGGCAGCAGTATTCATTCTGGATTGAAGAGGTGACAGTCTGTGGCAGGGAAGGCTGCTGTAAGCAGCACAGAGCATGTGCAGTGAATCAGCAGAAAAGAAGATGGAGACACAGATCTTTACTGCTAAAGGGCTGTGGGTGCCTTGGGCTGGTACAGAAGCCCAAAACATAATGTACAACATTCCTACTTCTTTATTTAAACTTTAATTTTCCTTTAAATACAAATAAACAACCCATGCATCTCTTTGCGTACTGGAAAAAGATAACTTGCAGCATTCATTTTGCACTTCCTGTCAACTGAGTTTAATCTAGTCAGTAAAAGCATGAGTTATAGCAAAGGATATATTCCTCAGAGTGAATTAACTTTATGGCACATTCAAAAGGAAAGACTTTCAAATTACCTGTCTAAAATCTTAAGGGATTGGAGCTTTGAAAAACACATTAACTTTAATATAAGATTAGGGATTTTCACAACCTTTTCTGTTATGAAAAGCGCAAGTGAAATAAAGTTCATTAATACAATTGGACAGAACCATTAATCACTAAGACCCACATGTACAGCAATTAAGAGATATCTTTTACTTACTGTTGGTTGCATAACATACGGTGGGTGAGGCATCCAGGATGTACTCTGGACCTAAGCAATAATGAACTATTGTTAGGGCTCAGACGGCATTTGTGGAAGCACATGATTAATATACCGTATCTCAGCAATCACATGGTAATGAATGTAATTCCAAATTATTCACAACATATACAAAGATATTTATTGACCTACATTTGCATGATATAAAAGCACTATTATAAACATATAGGGGGTTATTTATCAAAATCTGAATGTATCTGATTTTTTTTATAATAAAAAAAGTCCAAACCAACTAGAATCCACAATTTGACCTTATTTATTAATTAAAAAAAAAGAATAATTTAATTGGATCGTGGAAACACTCCAAGGTTCATAAAGGTTAATAAACATCTTGAAAAAGTTAAATTGGCAGCTGCCACTGACTTTTATATGACATCAACAGGTTTTCGACAGAGTATTTTTAAGATTTGGACATTTAGTGGCATTATAAATCTTGACAAAAATTTTTTTTTATAAAAATTTTAATTTTTAGAAACAAAATTGACGTTTAATAAATAACCCCAAAAGTGTATTCATATGACATGTATATATAAGAGGGCAATACAAAATACACAAGAAAAAGGTAAAAAGTAATACATAAAATGATAAGGAATGTTGTTTATACTGGATAAAATAGTGGTTGAATAATAACAGAGATGGGTAAAATGATAAGCTTCCAGTTAACAGAAAAGTAATGGAAAACATTGGAAACAACATTATAGTCTTTTGTAGACAAAAATGGTAGGAAGGGGCGTTCATTAAAGAGCAGTGGGCAATGACAGTGGTTAATTCAGCTGAACTTTGTGCTACATTTCAGAAAATTTTACTAGTTTGACCATGTTTTCGCTAGAAAACACAATAAATTTGAGGTATTCAAGTTTTTAAGACTGCAAACTTGAAAAAATTGAGGTATGTACGCATATAAACTTGACTAATTAGAAATATTCATAAAAAAGTAGAAATGTTAGCTTTTTTTTAAATCTGATTGTTTCTCATTTAATTATTAGACCATGTGGATGGGAGTTTCTTGTAAAATATGAGGAAAAAAACATTTTAGTAAATAACCCCCTAAATATCATAGAATGAATGGAAAAAGCCTGTGGTTTAATTAGATGTCACTGGGCCCCACAGCAAATTCAATTTAGTGTCCCATAACCTTGGTAAAATATTGATATTTCTTATTATTTAGGGCCTTACCAGGCCCTCTACATTCCCACTTTCCCCTGCAATCACAGGGTCTGCTTCTTCTGTAGTTACACCCCCCGGAGAAAGCAGAAATCAGCGACATAGTTAAAGGAGAGCTGAAGATTAACTAAAGAAGCAGGGCAGAAATGTACATTATGTTTCTGTGTTCTGTACCAGCCAGGTAACCAAAGCCATTTATCAGCAAAGATATGTGTCTCCAAAGATGCCCCAGTAGCTCTTCTTTTCTGCTGATTCACTGCAAATGCTCTGTGCTGCTGTCACTTACTGAGCTAAGGGACCAACACACAATATATTGTACTGTATATATCATATAAATATCACAATAAAAGACTGAGGCTGACAGTAAATAATTATTGGTACATAGCAGTTCAGAAACCAGCACAATCAGCACCAGAATTTAATAATCTGCTTGATGATTTGCAGTGCCCCTAAACTTAGATTCTCAACAACTGCTCAAAGCACACTGAGCATGTGCATCTCACAGACACTCAAGTTGTGAAACTCCTGTGACAACGTTGAAGCCTTGGATCATTAATGCTATAGAGATGCTAAAGCCTTTCACTTGTTTCAAGAAATTCAATCTATAATATATGACATTTTTGCCATGTTAATGTTTAGGGTTTAGTTTAAAACTCCAAATGAACAGAAAACCACATAAAGTATCTTCTAAAGATAAGCAGCCCCTGCTATACATAAAGTGATTTGTGTTTAATTATAATTATGTGTCCCAAGGCACTGGCAATAAGATTGTTTGCATTTTAGCAAAAATTAAGTTTAAAGGTACATTTTATCCCCACTCCCCGTACAAAAATTATATTGATTTTAAAATGACCTGCAAACATTAATTGACAACTATGCATGCACAGAATAGTGATTATAATATTACCTGATATGTAGAGACAGGGGAAGCAGCAATAAATGGTGTGATAGATGTCTGTGGAATCATACGATTTGTTGCAATATTATATGGGGAAGAATAAAATCTGAAATGAAAGAGAAAAGCAACAAAGCCTTTTTAAAAAATAATAAATTCGCAAATCGCCAGCGAAATTTCACTTAGCGAAAATTAGCTGGAAAAACGAGTCGCGCGTCGTTTTTGACGCGACGCGACGAAAACGACGCGGCACACGTCGGAAACTACGTGACGCGCCAAAGTTGATGCGACGCGCGTCAAAAGCGTCCCGCGACTTGTTTCGTGAATTTTTTGCCCATCACTAATTCAAAGGTGTATCGTAGTATTTATTTAAAAAAGTGTTTCAAATATTGTTTTGGACAGTGATCCAGAATCTCATAGACTCTATTTTATCTAAATAATCCAAATTTTTTTAAAATGATTTCTAGTGATGGGCGAATCTCACCCGTTTCGCTTCACCGAAAAATTCGCGAATTTCCAGCGAAATTCTCGAATTGGCGAAAAAATTCTCGAAACAAGTCGCGCGTCGTTTTTGATGCGCGTCGTTTCCGTCATTTCATTTTCGGCGCACGTCGCATCGTTTTCGACGCGTCGCGTCAAAAACACCGCGCGACTCGTTTTTTTTTATGGCGAATTTTCGCTGGCGAATTTTTGCTGGCGTTTTGCGAATTCACCGCGAATTCGCCGCGAATTCGCCCATCACTAATTATTTTCTCTGTAATAATAAAACAGTACCTTGTACTTGGTCCCAACTAATATATAATTAATCCCTAATGGAGGCAAAACCAGCGTATTGGGTTTATAATGTTTACATGATGTTCTAGAAGATTTAAGGTATGAAGATCCCAATTATGAAAGATCCATTATCCAGACAACCCCAAGCAACCAAGCATTCTGGATAACAGGCCCCATATCTGTATATAAATCATTGACAGAGGATGGCATATGGAAAGAAATAGTTGATGGTTCTTCATCTAATTCAAATCAAGCAGTAGATAGTGTACTGTACCATGGAGTTCTGTATAGAATATTATTTATTGACATTTTATAGTAAATTGTTAAAAAAATTGGGCCTGACTGTTGCCATATACATTTCAGGGTAAACATATACAGTACTGGGTAAAACCGAGTATTAATTTAGGAGTTGATGAATGAAACTGAAATCCTGACTGATCTTCCTGCAGTGAACTTTAGAAACTATGCACAATACAGATCCGATGAATCAATCATAAAATTAGTTTTCAGAGTGTTTCTGTTGACATGGGTAAAAAGTATAATAAACAAAAACACCCCACCTCATTTATCAAATATCAATCTGGAAAATCCTAAAGGATTAAGAGTTTTTTTTTTCCTATTCCCTGAAGGTTGAACATTTTTCTGGCAATCAGCCATTGTTTTGCATATTTAATGAACCTGATGTATCTGTCAGTTTGTCAGAATGTGCTCCATTTGGCTAGATTGGGGGATAGATTAAAAATTGTCAGAAACAATTTACTTAATAATTAATCTAACTATCAATAAATCAGCTCCTGATTATTCTTGTGTGTGTGTGCCTATATTTAAAATGAGTATAACATAAGAATGTTGCCATTATCATGGATATGTGATTTCTTTATAATGGCACATATTATCCATGCTGAAGCATTTATGTCACTCATTTGTATAGTACCAAAGTTAAATTAATGTTTGTTATGATTATTATTACAAGATAAACGGAATGGGCTAATTCCCTAATTTAGGGGCAATTTTACTAATGGGCAAATTTAGAAGTGAAAAAACTTAAAAATTCGACCATCAAATTCTTTTTGGGGACTATTTTCAAATTGAAATTGTTCGAATCGTTCGAATGAAACGTTCAATTTGAACAATTTCAACCAAAATTCTTTGAATTACAAGACAGGCTCTAGGATGTCCCCCATAGGCTAAAATGGCAATTTGGCAGTCTTAAGTTGGTGTAGTATCAAATTAGAATTTTCAAATTTTTTCAATTCAGATCAAATTTGGGGCTATTCGATATTCGAAGTTTGAATTTAAAAATTTCGAATTTTCATTCAAAAATTCACTTTGACCCTTACTAAATGCCCCTTAATTTCATATTCCACCATCTACATAAATGGGCCGCAGTATGTAAATTTAGACTCAAATTTATTTTTGTGATTCTGTTTATATCTTTATATCTAAGGGACAGATTTATCAAGGGTTGAATTTTGAATTAGAATTTTTGAGTTTTTTTATGGCCAAATCGGTCAAATTGTACAACGGCGTTATACATATTTGATTCGAGTTTTTAGAAAAATTCTAATGCGATTTTGCTGATTTATTATACTTTGGCCCTCTAAGAACTCGAATTTGACTATTCAGCACTAAATCTGCCTTATTGCTGTATAAGACAATGGGAGAGGTCCAGGAATCAGTGTGGCGATGTTAGCAGCCTTCTTGACATTCAAGCTTTTAAAACTCAAATGATTCGAGTTTTCAGGTCGATCCTATTAACCTGAGTTTAAAAAATAGTTTTCTACAATAAATTTCAATTGGTCAAATTTTGAATTCATGGAAATTGAGTTTTTAAAAATTCCCATGAATTCGAAATTCGACCCTTGATAAATGTGCCTCATCTTCTTTATAGACTAAATGATTGTAAAAGGTACTGGTGTGTGATGAGTTATATGGAAACTTGCTATCCAGAATACTTTTTAAAAAATGAATTTAACCATCTCATCCTCCTATGGGATCCATTATCCAGAAACCTGTTAACCAGAAATCCCTGAATTATAGGAAGGTCTTTTCCCATAGATTCCACTTTAATCAAATAATTCAGATTTGTGCAAATGATTTCTATATAAGATAAAATTTTTACATTTAACTTGCTTTTATTAAAGGAAAACTATACCCCCCGGACAATGTAAGTCTTTATAAAAAGATATTGCATAAAACAGCTCATATGTAAAACCCTGCTTCATGTAAATAAACCATTTTCATAATGTGCCATTGGGTCATCCTAAATAGAAAATTGCCATTTTAAAAAATAAGGACAGCCTCCTGGGATCGTAGGTTTCAATGGTGCACACAAGCATACCAAACAAAAGTTAGGTCACATGAGCCAATTAACAGACAGAGTTGTGTCTTTTGCTTCCACACTTCTTCCTGTTACAGTTAGAGTTGAAATATTTCTGGTCAGGTGATCTCTGAGGCAGCACACAGACCATCACGAAATGGTGGTTAAAGGCAAGAGATGCTATATTTGCTAATATATATATATATATATATATATATATATATATATATATATCAGTTTGGTAAGATTCTTTAATATGCCACTTAATATGATATAAGCTATCTGTTGCTCAAATATTCATTTTGGGGGTATAGTTTTAATTTAAATATTTCTGATTTAATGATACTAAAACTATGTTTATGTTGGTTTATAGCATTGAACTCAACATCCTCTTTCACCAAGAGAGTCATCAGTGTGAAACCTAATGCTTTCTTGTCTATAGAAGATAGACAGAGTATGTCTAGAATAAAGATAAAATAGATAGATGATAAATATATAGATGAATGCTTGATAGAAAGATAGATTGTTCATTATAGATTGATCACATACAATTTTCATGCAGTTAAAACAGTTTATATTTCCTCCTGCTTACACAACCTGTAATGTATATGCAGGAGTCAAGTAAAACATCCCCTTCAAACACCAACCATTCATTAGGTTTCATTGACTTAACAGTGAGTGCTTTGTGAAGGCCTCATTAGCGAAGAACAGTTTGATGAATCACATCTACACCCTGGTACCTTTAAGTTCAATTCCATCTCTCACTTGGCCTTTTAACATCTCATTGTCTTCCCTCCTCATTCGTACAGCAGGGTGACATTTTTATCTTTCTTTCTAAGTTATGGTTCCTTACCAGTCCTTGTGATTTTTCATTATTGAACAGCTGGATATAACACTCACCACATACACTGAATATAAAGTGTATATAGTGTCATTACTATCACGTGGTCTTTCGTTTGTCCCGGTTAATAGGAATGATATATTTAA
>CM044442.1:40779354-40793668 GCA_024363595.1 Xenopus borealis | reverse complement strand
AACTAGATCCCCCTACCAAGATGTTGTGAAGACTGCTTGGCACAATGTATTACAGAAGACCTAACATATTATATTGTACAGGGTCGGACTGGGCCAGCACACCATAAAAAACCCAGTGGACCCCTGGATCTTGTGGGCCTCGCCGGCCCAGATCCATACCCAGATGTGTGGCTTTTTCTTGCTGTGACCTCCCTTTGTCAGGTAGTCATAGGAAAAACATTCATACATATGTGGTGCAGCATGCCAACACTGGAGGGGGGGGTCCAGGACATCTCAGTCCGACCCTGATACTGTATAGGGAATGTTTATTGTCTAGATGTATACTGTGAAAGGACATTTACACATTTAGGCATACCTCCCAACATTTTAGAAATAGAAAGAGGGACAAAAAGTTTTGCCGATGGTAGCACAGCAAAATGTTATGACCACGCCCATGTTTGTGTCCACATCCCATAATTATCATGTTCTTTTTACAAGATTTGGCAGCTTATGAAAGTTTGAACACATTTCTGGGAGTTTTATGTGTTATTGCAGTTTTGCTAATGAAGTGAATTGCCCTTTAAACTACAAGTCAGTTTTCCCAAGAGACCTGCTTATCTTAAATAGTTACAATTGCTTCTTTGCTTATCTTAAGTATCGAAGTGCACCTGCTGAGTGTTCTGGACTCTCTGCCAAAAGCCAATTAAGTTAGAAAGTTTGTATCTTTTTCTGGCAGTTCAGCACACTAGATTAAAGAGAAAGTTGGGACATTTCAGTAATGAAATCCAGGTCTGTGGGTTGAGCTCTTAAAATGATGACTGTCACACAAAAAACAGCACAGTTGGGAGGTGTGTCTTTAGGACATAGGCACTTATATGTTTTCTGCCCAATGCAAGATTGTTTCCACACAATGGGGACAGAGTGGAGCACATAAGTTACTGTAAAAAAGTACCTCCCTAATGAACTTGCTTATGTGTCAGATTCATTTGCCACAGTTATAATATATTTCCTCATGTACTTAACCCCAAGCGGAAAACATATACAGTATTATTCATTTAATTTACAGTAGAGTACAGTACAATTATTGGCTGTATTTGCCTGGATGATAATGATTTTGGTAATATATCTTTCTACAATTCTTTGGAGAAAGCAAGGTTCTTAAAAGACCAGTAACATAATTTAAAAAAAAAAATTGTTTGTACCTAATGAAAAAAAAAACACCAAGAGACATTTAACTTTGAAATCTCAAAGTCTTTATTAAGAAATAACTTACCGATACTCCGCTTCTGCTTCTCTTCAGAAAAGGCAACAGGGCAACGATCCATCGTGCAGTGCTCGATTTCTCCTCCCTGCCCTCTATAGAAGATAACCAGGAAGGAGAAATCGAGCACCGCACGATGGATCATCACCCTGTCACCTTTTCTGAAAAAGAGCAGAAGCGGAGTATTGGTAAGTTATTTCTTAATATAGACTGCAAATTTAAAGTTAAATGTATCTAGGTGTTTTTTTTAATTAGGTACAACAGAATTTTTTTTTTTTTAAATTATGTTACTAGCCCTTTAAGGAGATATACTGTAGCAGGTGTTTGACTTTGGTCCAGAATATGTGTTCTGACTGAAAATAAAAGATCCACTGCCCAGTCCACGAGTCCAATATATGTTCCAGATAGATTTATGTTTATAGCTAAATTACAAACTGCAGTGCAGGAGGACTAATATTTTTTGTCATGAGTGGCATTCAGATTTGCAAATGGAGCCAAGCCATCACTTCTACTGACTGGAATGTTATATATAGATAATATATGTATGCCTTTGTATCTTAACAGTTGCAAGGACCAGGGACAGATTGACTTCCATTATTTATCTGCAACAGTTTCTTTTCTAAAACATATTAGGTCTAAGGAATGCAGAATTTTAGATTTTTTTTCCTAGACTACTTTTTAAAATGTCATTGCATCTGTCTCAAGGCTATTTAAGAGGCCACATAATTTCCTGCTGAATTGTGCTTAGTATAGTAAAAAGACCAAGTGCAAATTATATCTTTTTGTACAGGCTAATTAGAGAAAACAGAATGAGTTGGCTAAGCTATAATGACAATAGGCTGTACCCACTCCTCGTTTCTTATTAGTGAATAATTACACAATGAGAGTGGGGGGGGGGTATATGGGTAATATGGGACAATTTCCATTCAAGATAATGGCAAAATAGTCAAGGCCATTATTCAAATAGTCAAGGCTATTAATCCAATTATATAGTCAACTCTTAGGGGGTTATTTACTAAAACTATTTGTTTCTTGTTTTACCAGAAATAAACTCAATCTAACTACCATCCATGAATCTATCTTATTTACATGGCTTATTTTAGATTCTGGTTGAAAAGATGGGATTGAAAAGAAATAAAATTTTTCAGGTTTACAAGCAAATACTTGAAAAAATCTAGTTTTTGAGGGAAAATCAACTCCCAAAATTCATAAAGGTTAACAATTTGTTCAAATGGATAAAGAGACAACTGCTATAGACTATTTTACGTGAATTTGATTGGTTTTAGATGGAGTATTTTTGGTTTCAGGTTTTTCTGAGGTAAAATAAATCTAGTTTTTTCACTAATTAATGTTTTCATTAGACAAAATGAGTATATGGAGGGTGTTTAAATTGCCCCTCCTTATATGTACTGGATAGTTTTGTGTCATCTGCAAACAGTGATAAATTACTTATAATACCCTCCCCTAAGTAATTAATGAACAAGTTAAATAAAAGTGGACCCAATACTGAGCCCTGAGGGACCCCACTAAGAACCTTACTCCAAGCAGAGAATGTACCATTAACAACCACCCTCTGTACCCAAACCTGTGGCCAGTTTCCTATCCATGTGCAAACAACTTTGTTAAGCTCAACAGACCTTAGTTTAGAAAGCAGTCATTTGTGGGGCACGGTGCATATTGGCATATTCCAATTAGATCACATCTACTGCCCCCTCACTGTCCAGCATCTTACCTCATCATAAAATGCAATCGAATTTATCTGACATGACCTATCCTTCATTAAGCCATGCTGAACGCTTCTCATAATGCAATTTTCAATGTGATCCCTTAACAAGCCTTCAAATAATTTGCCCACCACAGATGTCAAACTTACTGACCTATAATTGTGAGGCTGAGATCGTAAACCGTTTTTAAATATTGGGATGACATCAGCTTTCCTACAATCTATAGGCACTATACAAGATGAAAGTGAATCTGAGAAAATCAGAAATAGCCTTGGTCTAAAACTGAACTAAGCTCTCTTAGAACCCAGTGGTGAATGCCATCAGGCCCTGGAGCCTTGTTTACATTAACTTTTATTAAAGCTTTATGAATAATATCCTGAACCAGCCAAGAACTAACTTGAGCCGAGCCATCAGTGCAGCAATCAATTGTATACACTGAAGAAAAGAACTGATTTAGCACATTTGCCTTTTCTGTATCTGTTACAACCATACTGGTACCAACACTCTCAACCCACATCTTTTTACTATTAATATACTTAATAGTAAGTTCTCATTCTTTTAATCACATTTAGGTTCTCATTCTTTAATCACATTTACGGTCTCATAAATAAAAGGCTTAGAGGAGTGCTTAGGGTGACAAAACCACAATCCTTGGAGCTCCAAGCAACAGAGTTGCTAGTATGATCTGTATTGAATACCATGCAAGAAACAGAGCCTTGTAGTGTATGCCCTTCAGACATCGGTGTTAGGTACAAGGCTCCCTAGCTTGTTCCATGCCTTGGTGCACCCTAACTTGCCATCTTGATGCTTCTTTGATGTCTGTACACTACACTTGCTTTCCATAGCATTGCATACAGAATTGCAATCCAATTTAGAAACTCAAAAAGTTGTACTACACTGCCCAAAGAGGATATTGACATGAAGCAATGTGCAAAGTACAAAAAAAGCATTTGCCCCTTTCCCCAATTCGGTGAACAAGTCCTACGATAAATCTTTTAGGAAAATATGCACATATTAACTGAAATTAAATGTGTTTAAGAATATTTCAAGTTCACACATATTACTTCATTACAGTTGTGTTGGTTTAAGTTCCTACTGAATTGAGGTGGCCGAGCCTCTACCAAAGAGCACCAGGTATCGTGCTTCACTCTTAGGGTGTGCGAGTGCCAACTGTAACTTTAAGTTCCTACATGGCCAGTGTTTAGGCAGAGACAAATGTCATTACAACCCAAAGTTAATCCCAACTAGCAATATACAGTACTGTGATTTAAAAAAAAAAAAAAAGTTTCATGCAATTGCACTTCAATTTGATTTTATGCTACAACGAGTGTACAGGCATAAATAAAACATGCTTGATTAATAATAGTTTCCCTTGGAGGATCTCCCTGGTTGAGCATTGCTTCTTATTGATACAGTCGTGTTCATTCAGAGATGTCTTTTATCTGCTGAGTGCCAGGGAAATGTTGTTTCAATACATGGGGAGGTTAAAATTTCAACCTTCTAATACCCCCAAGAGACTTATTAAATATCCAAAAACACATATATGCCTTAGTTAATAATACAGAACCAACACATTAATATACAAAAACAGCATATAGCTATCAAATGTCTTTTCTGAACTGGAAACAGCATTGTTAGATTTTAAGCGCTTGAGCTTCTGTTCAGGGGTGTCCAAACTGCGGCCCAAGATAGATATGAATGTGGCCCAGCTTGAAACACTCAGTTCCTGAGGAAATGTCATAGTAGTATAATAATAAGTATGTACTACTGTAATACTACTGTAATATCCAGGTGTCCCATATTCCAGCGTATAGCTCCAAACGGTTATTCAATTAGTATTGTAGTTATTTTATGTGTATTTTCTTTACTTTTACAAATCAAAAGTGTTTGTGTATCTCATGTGTGGCCCCAGACAATTTTTCTTTTTCCCGTGTGGCCCAGGGAAGCCAAAAGTTTGGACATCCTTGGTGTATATGTTTATCATTTCATATGCAAAGTAACTTTCCGTTACTTTAGAAACAATTGCTATATATACTGAAGATATATTTTTTAAAATGAAGGTTATAAATTCTCTGGCTACAGCTAAGGGTCAGGAGGTTGAAAGGGCACATGCTCATTTTGTCAATTATTGTGTTATGTCTAGGAGGGTGACGGGGGGGGGGTCTTTCTCTGGAGTCAACCCATGTTCATCAGCTGAAGAGTGCAATTATCACTTGTCTGAATGGGAAATGCATTAGTACTGAATCCAGAGCAATAAAGC
Source organism: Xenopus borealis (assembly GCA_024363595.1). Lineage (NCBI taxonomy): Eukaryota > Metazoa > Chordata > Amphibia > Anura > Pipidae > Xenopus > Xenopus borealis. Next base: position 40,788,444 of record CM044442.1, on the reverse strand, counting down.
ACAGCTGACTGCTGCCTGTCGGCTTGGAAGCATAAATGGAAATGGGTGCCTGAATTATAAATGTTGCCAGAACAGACCCACTAATCACTTCAAAATGTCTGCAGCTGGCAAGGGAGCACAAGGTTGGCACTGGTATTAGCAACCTTGACTGGCCTTGCTTACTGGATTTGTAGCACTGTGGGAAAAAAGTCATTCTCCCAACTGATCTTTTTATATCATTTCTTCCTAAACAGAGAGCCAGGTGGAAAATAGCAGAACTAAAATATTGGAGTTGACAGAATGAACCAGGGACCTGTCATCTGGCTCTTGGGTGTTACAGAGCACAATATACGCGGTGCTGACCCAAGACACTGGGAGTTCTAGTTTAGAACAAGAGTGTAGCTGTGACATCAGTGTTACATGGAAAGTACTGACCAAGCAAGGTACTATTTTATTGTTACAGAAAAAAGTAAATCATTATTAGAAATTCTAATTACAGGTATGTGAGATCTGATTTCTGGAAACCCGTTATCCAGAAAGCTCCAAATTACGAAAAAGGTTGTCTCCCTTAGATACCTTTTTTTCCAAATAATCCATATTTTTAAAAATGATTTCCTTTTTCTCTGTAGAAATAAAACCGTGCCTTGTATTTGACCCAACTTAGATATCATTAATCCTCATTGGAAGCAAAACCAGTCTATTGTGTTTATTTAATGTTTACATGATTTTCTAGTAGTCTTAAGGTATGAAGATGCAAATTATGGAAAGATTACTGGAAAGCCGCAGGTCCCGAGGATTCAGCATAACTGGTCCCATACCTGTATTGTTTTCTTAAAATGGACTTTACAGGAGATGGTTTTCCTAATTCCGAGCTTTCTTGATAATGTGTTCATGGATAAGGATCCCCTTCCTGTTACTTTAAATAGCATGATTTTGTTTTAAACAGTCCTCAGGCAGTAATATTACTATATACTGTATATACATAATGTATACTGTACAGTATATACAGTATATATATATATATTCTAGAAAATAGTGTAAACATTAAATAAATGTATTATTGATGCCTGAGGACTGTTTAAGCAAATTCATGCAATTTTGTGTAACAGGTAAAATAATGCAGAATGTTATTGCTCTACATACGTGAACTTTCACCATCTTTCTGTGAATGGTGATCCTCTTCTATTAAACTACAGCCCCCACCATCATCCAACAGTATTTACTGATGATGATAGTTCAACAAAAGCTGGATGGATTCCAATTAGTCTCAGCCATAGATATTATCATTAGTTATTTAGCCATAAATGTAAATAGGGGTACAGAATTGGACACCGCATGGAATAGCTTTTTCACGTTTCATTTGCGAAAATGCTAAAAGTACAGAACGCTCCAGGCCTACGTTTCCAGCATGCAATGTCAGCAAAACCTCAAAGGAGGCAGCATGCAGCTCCCCAGCTGCTATAATATCCCTGGGAAATGAGGTGTAAAACATTATTTACTATACAGAATGCATTGTTTTGCATTCAGTTCTCAGTGCCAAGTGAGATTGTTTTAGCAGCAGTAAGCTTACAATCTCCCAATGAACAGGTACGACTTAAAGATAACAATACCCAGTGAGAATGATTGTATATAATTTTATGAGGTTACCAATGACTTTCATTATAATTTTCAGAAAAGAGTAAATTTTTCAAGATTTTTTAAAGCCTGATGCAGCAAAAAGCCGAAAATCCACTATTTCAGACCCGCCAAGGTTGTGTATAAGTCAGTGGCTGAGGTCCTTATACTATTTTGAAGTTTCTGTGGAAAGGTTACTAAGGCCCAGTCTAAGGCAGCAGAATTTTAGGGGGGTGGCATGCTGCTCAACCACACCCACATTGGTTCAGAAACATTGGGGATATGCAGGAAATACGATAGTTTCCCGTAGGGGTGTAAGTACAGATGAAGCAGACACTGTGGCTGAAGGGGGGGGCCAGAGAGCAGAGGTGCCACAATTTCAATAAATATTGACAAAACAGGTCAACCTCTAGACATTTTGGAGGCCCCAAAAATAATTTGCTGTGGGGTCCAATAATATCTAGTTATGTCACTGGTTTCCTATGCACCAATAAATGCTCCTTTCCCGATGATGAAAATTTGTGTGAATAAAAAAGAGGGGATGGGGTGACAGCTACGGGCCTACCGGCACCCGATATATAAATCCGGCCATATACGTGCCTTCTCTGGCTCCTACCCCTAGTCCAGTTCCCTCTTTCCACATGCTTGACAGTGCGCACCCAGCTGCGCCATGGCCAGCCAGGTTGCCTTCCATATAAAATCAGTGGTGCCTGGTCTGTTCAGCCTTCCCTGACACAGGGGAACCCTGAAGCTACTGCCACCTCCAAAGGAAGAAGTATCTCAAAGGTTCCTATGGTGGCCTGCATCAACTTATGCTGCAAACTTAAATCAGGAACAGGAGTGATGCCATCTAGAATTTCAGCCCAATTGCACTCAATACACACAGAATCTCATTTAACATCTTGGCTGCAATTGTATCAGGCACAAAGCAATGTAGAGGCTATAATTATATTGCATTTTCAGTAAAATATATGGCAATTTGCTGAATTGCATGATGTGCCTCATTGACTAAATGACCCCCCCAATATATTCTAAACTATACTTGATTTGTGAAGCTCCCAGAGTTGAATGAGCTCAGTGTGTGAAAGGTTAAGAAACAACAGTCTAAATAAATGAGTCAACAAAGCTTACAGTCTACAAGGTAACCAATCAACACAGACCCTGAACCCTATATAGACAAATGAATGCCTACTTGAATGAAATAATATACAGGTAGGTTAAATGGCATCTGATGAAACAGACCCTAGTTTGTGTGCGCCTGCGGTAGGGAAATTAGGTTGTAAAATCATCTGTAACAGAGATTAATGTGACTGGCTAAATATTCTCTGTAGAGAGCTCAATACTGTATTGGTACTATAGAAACAAACATAATATAAGCTTTGGTGGAATAATAAAAGTCACAAATGGTAAAGAGCAAATTGCACAAATGAAAGCAAAAGTTAGCCTTTGACAGGGTAATATTCTTTATGAAATATTTTTTGCGTTGCAAATCATAATAGCACATACTGTATGTTGCATATGTCTTAAAACCTGTTTGAAAGTTGCCTTTTGGGGAGGGGGCAAAAATAAAAATACATTTCAGTAAGTTTTATTATGGACACTTGGGTAAGTTACTAACATAAATGCTATAAAAACATGCAATGCACACACTTTACAAAAAAATTCTTATATTGTTGCATTATGGGTAAGCTTCTGTAGGCCCTGGTTAGCAAATGTGAATTGTAACTTTCACCCATTGATAAATACACCTCTAAAATTCTAAAAAGGAATGACTAGGAAGTAGTGAAATGTTACTGTCACTTTCATCAATTTGCCTCCCTATTGGGGAGCAAACAATTCCTGTTTTTATTTGAATTTAGCATTTTGTACTGTGTTCATGTTTTACATGAATTGCGTTTCTTATACTCCCCTGTCTGACATGCGACATACAGTAACAATATCTATAATTCTTGATAAAATGTTATGCAGAATGCCTTGTTTAGTATTACAGTGGGTAGGGATGCACCGAATCCAGGATTCAGCCTTTTTCAGCAGGATTCAGATTTGTCCGAACCAAATCCGAATCCTAATTTGCATATGCAAACTAGGGGCGGGAGGGAAATCACATGACTTTTTGTTACAAAAAAAATAAAAAATGTCTTCCCCTTCACACACCTAATTTGCATATGCAAATTATGATTCAGATTTGATTCGGTATTTGGCCAAATCCTTTGCAAAATAGTGGATTGGGTGCATCCCTAATAGAGGGGAACATAATGCAGCATTAATTAGTGTTGCAACTTGATAGTGCTGGGACTGCAAAATCTTTGGAGGGGCCTGGCACAGAGCGATCTCTACCTGGAACTTCCAGCCCATGCACTAGCCACACCCCACTGCCAACCCAAGTCCACTTGCTTCTATTGCATTACACAGCTATAGAGGAAGCAGACCCTGCTGTCTGGGCTTTCCTGCAACCTCTGGGTCTGCTTTCTCTATAGTTACTCCATTGGCAGGAACTGAATTCACTATATTTAGGGGCAGATTTATCAGGGGTCGAAGTTAAAATTCTAATTTAAAAAATTTAGAATTTCGAAGTAATTTTGGGTAGTTTGACTATCAAATAGGCCATAATTCGAATTGAATTTAAAAAATTAAGTTCGAATTGAAAGAATTCAACCACTGGAATTTCGAAGTACTGTGTCTTTAAAAACATCGACTTTGACTATTCGCCACCTTAAACTTGCAGAATTGCTGTTTTAGCCTATGGGGGACCTCCTATAACTTACAGTATATGGAGTCTTTTGGCAAAGTTTGAAAAGTCAAAGTTTTTTCGGAGCCAATCATTGGATTAAATCGTACGATTTGAACAAATCAAATTCTAATTAGGATCGTTTTCATTAAAAAAAAAAGCTTTGACTGGTCTAATTTCAAAGTATTTTCACTTTGAAATTGGACCCTAAAAGTGGTGATGATAAAATAGTTTTACATTGTACCGGTATGGGATCTGTTATCCAGAATGTTTGGGACCTGGGATGTTATGAATAAGCATTCTTTTTGTAATTTATACATCCCAACTTTGTCTACTAAAATATAATTTAAACATTATATAAACTCAAGATTTATATAAAAAATATAAAATAAAATAAGTTTTGCCTCTAATAAACATTAATAATAACTTTATTAGGACTAAGTACAATGTAATGTTTTATTAATACAGAAAAAAAAGAAATTATTTCTAAAAAATGTAAAAAAAAAATTAAGTCTATGGGAGATGGTTTTCAAGTCATAAGAAGCTTTTTGGATAACAGGTCCTATTGCTGTAGTAAAAACCCTCAAAACCTGTATAACAAATCCTTTAAAAAAAAAAGATTCAGATCAAAGTTGTTAAATACATTGCAACAATACAACAAATGTGCTAACTTTATATAGGATGTGCTTTGCCAATGACTGAAACACACACACATTTAAAAGGTACGTACTTCTCCTTCTCTTGGCCACGGTCTGCCATTCTGTGTGTATTTACTCTGGTTCTGCCTCTTCTTCTGCCCTCCATCAGCAAATTTACACAGTAAAGGCTCTGGCGGGGCTGAAAAGACAAGATACCAACACATCATTATAACACTGAAGACATGATCCTGCCAGACATTCTCTGCATTTTCCATAACTCAAGGCTTTTGAAGCCAGATCCTGTAAAAATGTTTTACTCCTTAGTCTGAGCAATTGGCAGCTGCTCACATTTACGAGAGGTATAAAAAAAATCGGAATCTGAAGAGATGTGAATTCTTGTAGAAAGGAAAATCAGCAAGTCTAGCCTTGAGGTTTAGGTGACATCTATGTTTGTTTTTGTATGGATTTTTTTATAGAAATTCTGCTTTGGGTTTAAGAATCACCAAGTTAAAAACACTCTATTTTCAGATTAAAAAAACACAGCAGGACAAAATTATAATATTTCATTTGATCTATTTGATCATTTTCGCAGGAGGAAGATGCATTTTACACAGCTGAATGTGTGCCTGAATTCTTTAAATAAGTACTAGGAAGTTTATTGAAGTACTGAAGCCCAGAACAAGTTGTAGGAGGGTCTTCGAGATTTTAAAGGGAAAGTAAACCCCAGCAGTATTCACCACACTGATCAAGATGGAAAAATTTAAACAACAGATTTTAGTCACAGACACACCAGAGGTTCTTCCATCAGGTGCAAGTACCTCAGTAGTTACTTCTTCAGTCACTTCAGTGACACAAACCAGTTTTCCTTAGTAGGCACACCTTTCCTGAGAACCTTGGATCCCACCTAACTGCTATGCTCTACCTGTATCCCCCCACTCTCCAGTAGTGGCTCAATAACCTTCTGGGTGATACCCCTCCACTCTTCCAAGCTAGGCCTTTTCATCCAAGTCCTGGCCTGTAGCATCAGTGTCCTTCCTACAGTACCTAGGCCTAGACTGTCACTAGTTCCCTTACTTACAGAGTGCCTGTAGGAGTCTAACTCCACTTTCCTCCTTGATGGGGCCACATCTGCCCTTACTAAATATCCCTACCTATCTCATGTACCTAGTGCTCGCTTACTTAAGATCTTTCCTACTCTAACTTATTCTATCTACCGTTGTAGGGTCTCCACTCACCAGCCAGGTGTTGCGCTTCCAGCTACTCCCTCCCATCAAGACAACTCACTTTGGGTGTGGCACCTCCTTTTATAGCTCTTCTGTGTCCTACAGTGGCATCTGGTGGCAGGTGTAATGAGGTTGCTTCACTCATTAAACAAGTAAAATTTGTACGGGTTATGTAATAGTTATTTAATAGGTACAACATTAAAATGGAAGTGGGGAAAAGAACAGTAGAGATGGATTAGAAATTAAGGGGCAGATTTATTAAGGTTCCAATAGTAAATTCTAGTGATGGGAGAATTTGCGGCGTTTCGCTTCGCCAAATTTTTTCTAGAATCTCCAAAACGAGGCGCTGGCGAAGTTTCGCCAGGGCAAAATTTCACAGACGTTTCATGAATTATTCAGGAATTCACTGCGAATTCGCCGCAGGCAAATAAATTAGCCCATCACTAGTAAATTTGAATATTCAAAACTCACAAATTCGAATTTAAAAGCACAAATCCGAATGTGAGATTTATCACACCTCGACTCTGAAAACAATTCTAATCTGTATATTCGGCACCTAAAACCTGCAGAGTTCAAGTACGTAAATGGCAGGAAAAAATGAAGGAAAACTCGATTTGAATTTTCTGGTCATTCATATTCAAACACATATTAGATGTTCGAGTTTTTTCATAAATAACCTCCCATTCGAGTTGTGAGTAAATTTGAATTTCTTAGAGTTAAAAAGTTAAAAATAATTCACATAAAATCGACCTTTGATAAATCTGCCCCTAATGAAAGTAAGAAAAAGGGGCTTGAAGAGTAAGATACTTCTGCTAATACATTGGAAAGGGGTTATTTACAGTGATAGGCGAATTTATTCACCAGGTACAAATTCACAATGAATTCCCAAGTTTCGCCGCCGGCGAATAAATTTGCATCCGTTTTTTAGATGCCGGCATCCGTTTTTTGGACCTAGGCACTTGTTCATGGATTTGTGCTGGCGTCCAAGAACAGATGCTGACGTCCAAAAAATTTGTTGACAAAAATTCACAGTATCAAAAAAATCAATTTTTTGGATGCAGGCATCCGTTTTTTGAAAAACAAAGGCCAGCATCAAAAATGAGAAGCAGGCGTCCTGAATATTTTGCCATTTAGTGGGAAATTTTTCAGCGAAGCAAAAAGGGACACATTTGCCCATCACTAGTTACTTACCTTAAACTTAAATTAACTAGTAGTATTTTGTAAAGAGTGACATCCTGAGACAATTTGCAATGGAGTTTCATTTTTTATTTGTAGTTTGAGTTATTTAGCTCAACAGTTTGCAAATTACCCTAGAGTCCAAATTACCCTAGCAACCATGCCTTGATTTGAATAGGAACTACAACATAAATAGGAGAGGCCTGAATAGAAAGATGAGTAATAAATAGTAACAATAACAATAAATATTTAGCCTTACAGAGCAAGTTTTTATGTGTTGTAAGTGACTTCCATTTGAAAGCTAGAAAGAGTCAGAAGAAGGCAAATAATTCTATGATATACTAAAAGTTAACTTAAAGGTGAACTACCCCTTTATTGTTTTATTAGCTGTAGTTTGAGAAAGTCCAAGGGACAATGCATAATTAATTTTTTTCTTACAAAAGTCTCTGTGATACTGGAAATAATGCAGTTTTTTAGCTATGAATATTTGAGCTCCATCAAATTACAATTAGTGATGAGAAAATGTATTCGCCAGCCATGGAGTTTTTTTTTCTCAGTGGAAAAATTTGTAGAGAAACAACACACACACAAGAAGAAATGCCCATTGAGTTTAATGCATTTGGACAAAAAAGTCGCCATAAGTAAAAACGCCCATTGACTTTAGTGCATTCTGATTAAGAAAAAAAGTTGTGTGTAAAACAACCCATTGACTTCAATGCGTTTTGTGAATTTTTTCGGTGTTTCACAATTTTTTTTGCAGTTTCGCAAATTTTTCGCTTATCACTAATTTCAATCGAAAAAACATTTGAGTCAATGGCAAGTGTATTTTTTTTAACATTTACAAATGGCACACTGAGAATTCCAAAATAAAATTGGAGTATATAATATATTGACTTTCCCCTCCGAACATTATGCCATTATCTGTAGACTTTGCCTGCTTGGGACCAGCAGATTAAGGAGGCAACACCCCACGTGGAAGATTTGTTGGAGTTGTTGGATAATTTGCATTCAACCCTTGGAACATCGAACATTTATTTTTGACCTTTGGAGTATTTGGACTTTGTTATTCGTGTGCATTATTAGTTTCTACATATAATTGACTTAAAACAGTAAGGGGCAGATTTACTAAGGGTCGACTTTCGAAGTTAGAAAAACTTAAAAAATCAACCATCAAATTTTTTTTAAAGGCAATTTCGATCGGAAACAGACTGAATAGGTCAGTTTTCGATCGAATAAAGATAATTCAAATCCATAATTCGATTCAAATGATTTGAACGATTGTAGGCTACAATGGCAATTCTGCAGCTTTAAGGTGGCAAAGTGTTAAATCCAAAGTTTTTTAAAGAGACAGTACTTCGAATTTTAGAATTTTTTTAATTCAAATCGAATTTATGGCTATTCAATATTCGAAGTAGCCCAAAATTACTTTAAAATTAGAATTTTTTAAATTCAAATTCAATTAGAAAATGCACTTCGACCCTTAGTAAATCCGCCCCTTAGTGCCCCTTTTCTCTTATATACAACTTTTATTATGCCTACTGATGTTTGATTTTGCAAATTTTTTTATTATCATTTAGATATTATCAACCCTTCTACCTGGATGTGTGCCTGGATTTTAAACTGATCTGTTAACCAAAATTTTGTGTATTTCTAAAGACAGCTAGCTATATTCTACATAGGGTTGCCACCTGGCCGGTATTTTACCGGCCTGGCCTGTATTTTTGATGGTTGA